>CM019693.1:49412679-49832370 GCA_009760885.1 Achatina immaculata | reverse complement strand
GAAGAGAGAGAGAGAGAGAGAAAGAGACGAAGAAATATGGAGAGAAAGAAAGAGAGAGAGAGGGAGAGAGATGGACAAACAGAAAATGAAGAAAAATAAATTGCAAGCAAATACTTGAAATAGAAAAAAATGACGAGAGAGACAGAGAGATAAAGAGAGAGAGGGAGAGAGAGAAAGAGAAAAAGGGAGAGAGAGAAATAGAGAAAGGGAGAGAGAAAGAGAGAGGGGAGACGGAGGAGGAGAGGGAGAGAAAGAGAAAGAGAGAGAGGGAGAAAGAGAGATGTACAGACAGAAAATCAGAGAAAGTAAATGGCATGCAAATATAGTAAAGAGAAAAAATGACGAGAGGGACAGAGAGAGAGAGAGAGAGAGAGAGAGAAAAAGAGAGTTATAGAGAAAGAAAGGGAGATGGAAAGAGAGAAAAAGAGAGAGGAAGATAGAGAAAGAAGAGAGAAAGAGAGAGATAGGGAGGGAGAGATAGAGAGAGAAGGAGAGAGAGAAAGAAAGAGGGAGAGAGAAAGGGAGAGAGAGGTGAGAGAGAGAGAAAAATAGAGAGAGGGAGAGATAAAGAGAGTGGGAGAGAGAAAGAGTAAAAGGGAGAGAGAAAGGGAGAGAGAGGGAGAGAGAGAAAGAGATTAACAGAGAGAGAGAGAGGGGAGAGAGGGTGAGAGAGAGGGAGAGAGATGGACAGACAGAAAATCAGAGAAAATAAACGGCAAGTAAGGAGAAAAAAATGACGATAGAGACAGAGAGAGAGGGAGGGAGAGAGAGAGAGAGGGAGAGAGAAGGAGAGGGAGAAAGAGAGAGGGAAAGAGAAAGAGAGAGACGAAGAGAGAGAAAGAGAGAGAGATAGGGAGAGAGAAAGAGAGAGACAGAGAAAGAGAGGGAGAGAGAGGGAGAGAGAGTGATAAAGAGAGAGAAATAGGGAGGGAAAGAGAGAGAGAGAGGGAAGGAGAAAGAGAGAGAGGGAAGGAGAAAGAGAGAGAGGGAGAGAGATTGAGAAAGAGAGAGAAACAGAGAGAGAGGGAGAGAGAAAGAGAGAGAGGGAGAGAGTGAGAAAGAGAGAGAAATAGGGAGGGAAAGAGAGAGAGAGAGAGAGGGAAGTAGGGAGAGAGAGAAATTAAAATTGAGAGATACAGATGGATAGAACAACACAACTAGCTATAGAACACAAAATCTGAAGTTTCTGTAAAGTTTTTTATTCTCTAGAAAGTTCTATTTCTCTATAAATTTCTATTTTTCCAGAAAGTTCTACTTCTCTTCAGAGCAGGAGACTACAAGCTGAGAACGGAGCTAAAAGACTGACTAGTATTCTAGTATATAAGAAGGACATTTATCTGTTTGCTAACATTCGCTGGTTTGTTTCAGACAGGGTCATCACTGACACAGAAACTGTGCTCAGTCTTAGCAGAAGCTGATCAGTGTTTCACACATTCACATTAATCAAGGAGCCAGAATTGTTGCCTGGTTGCAACACGCCTCCTAATAGTGGTTGTTCAGGTGCCACTGTTGTTGGGGGTTGAGTGGTTGTCTGCAGCGACGCGGTTTCTTGACTGGAGATGGCAGGTGGTAGGCCAAGAAAACACCAGGCGTCACACATAACTGTTGTACAAACTCTTTTCTGTATAGAGCAGATAACATTTGCAAAGAAGGGGTTTGACTCACAGTCGGTGAACTGTATGTCACAACCGCTGTCGCATTCACTCTGACACTTGCACTGTTTCTCACACTCTGGATTGCAGTATTCTGAAGAGAAAAGAAAAAAAAAACCTTCATGTTAACTTGTTCAGAGAAAACTTTTGCTGTCACTTCTGATGTCTCCCCAGTCTGTACCAGGGTGTACATATTTAAAGCAGAAAGAATGTTTGAAATGAAAACAGAGAAGACAACACGGTACATATGTAGTATTAAATCTTGTAAATATGTGGAAATTAATAACTGTTGATAATTGTGTGAAGATATATATAACAGCTGATAAATATGTGAAATCATATATAACAGCTGATAAATATGTGAAATCATATATAACAGCTGATAAATATGTGAAATCATATATAACAGCTGATAGATATGTGAAATCATATATAACAGCTGATAGATATGTGCGAGTAATATAATTCATGATAGTTAACGTATTAAATTCATATAAAAGCTGATAATATTGTAGACAATAATGAAATGTATTGATAGTGTATAGTGATTTACTGTTTGTGTCTGTAATTACATGAACAATTTCTGTCATGTTTCATAAGAATTCTATCTACTTGCGCTACTGTAAAATATTCTTTATAAAAATCTTCTAAAACGAAAATGTCTCTTTTGTTTGCGCGCATTAAAATAAACATTGCCGGCCTGTTCATACCCTAAAAAATGTATTTATTTATATACCCAGAAAAAATATATTAGGCTCTATATCCAGAAAGAACTAATATAATCATAATCATCAGGTGCCGTGCCGACTGCCGTTGGCTATTATGCTTCTCCAGAGTACACGATCCTTCATGCAGGCCATCAGTTCAGTTGGTGATCTCCTCTCACACCATCCCGTCAGACTGTCCAGTATCATTTCTCTTGGTCTTCCTCTTGATCTTCTTCCTTCTATTTTTCCTGTTATAATATTTTCAATGCCCCCTCTTCTCATTGCATGTCCTATGAAAGTACATTCTCTCTCTCTCTTATCTTTTTGACAAGGTTTTTTGTCTCTCTAGCTCTTCTCATACATTTTTAAGTAGTTATTTTTGCTGTCCAGGGGATTCGCAACATTCTTCAAATAAACCACATTTCTGCAGCTTCGATTGATTTTTCTGCAGACCTGGCTTTTGTCCATATACTCACGGGGTGTATAATACATATTGGTCAATTTTGAGTGCTTGACTTTGTAATGTGTAATGCATGTGATGTTATTGGCATGAATGAATGTAATAGTTGCATGAGCGGCATACAGTATCCTTGGAGGGAGGAGACTGGGTTCTAGATTAGAATGATTTATGCCTGGCCACCCAGTACGGTAGTACATAGGCCATGGCTTTTGGGATTTCAGTTGGGTTTCAGGTCCTTTCCCTCCTATAAAATGTCCCCAAATGTAGACTTTCCACTCTCTAAGTTTAAAACCGTATCAAGCGTCCACTGTAGTCTTATGTGTTTGTCTGAGGTTATCTCCTTCATTATCCAATCTAGTATGAAGATAAATAATAATGCTAGCGATAGTACACATCACTTGTTTCACTCCTGACTGCCCCCTACGCTGTTGGAGGTGTGTTCTCTGCAGATCCGCAGATGTCATTTAAGAAATTTCCACAGTGATTCTCTGTTGAAGGCTTTCTGGAAATCTATGAATAGTGCGTATGTCCTGCTTCGCTATTTGTTGGCCTGTGAACATCCAATCTATGCACAATTCTATATTTGTCTAAGTATAAACATCCAATCTATGCACAATCATATATTTGTCTAAGTATAAACATCCAATCTGTGCACAATCATATATTTGTCTAAGTATAAACATCCAATCTATGCACAATCATATATTTGTCTAAGTATAAACATCCAATCTATGCACAATCATATATTTGTCTACGTATAAACATCCAATCTATGCACAATCATATATTTGTCTAAACATCCAATCTATGCACAATCATATATTTGTCTACGTATAAACATCCAATCTATGCATAATCATATATTTGTCTACGTATAAACATCCAATCTATGCACAATCATCACTTCTTAAATCTGCCTGTTCTTCTCAAAATTATCTCTCTAGTGCTGGAATAATTTTGTTGGGGTTATGTGGCAGAATACTTTACTGGTTTTTGGCAACAGAGTAATGTCTCTCTAGTTTCCACGATCTCTGAGACCACCTTTCTTTGGTAATATATTGTAAGGCTGGTTTTCCAGTGACGAGTGGAGATTTTCCCCAAGTCCCAGATTTGTTGTAGTATCCAGCAGAATTGTTTCCTGTGTCTGTATTTTCCGCTTTCACAATCTCAACTGTCGCGTCAACTTCTTCTGGTGCTATGTCTACTTTTATTATTGCTTCTTTTACTTTATGTTCCAAAACCTCTATCTTAATGTGAAGAAAACTAAATTGATGACAACTGACAAAAGAAACAAGGCAGCTGAAATATGTATCAATGAGGAAAAACTGAGGTGGAGAGTTTTGAATATCTTGGATCACTACTAATTATTAATGGAAATACAATGAGATACAATGTTAAATGGAGGACATCTATCGCTCTCCAAAAAGTACAACGTCTAAAGAATCTGTATAGAGGAATAGACATAACTACAAAAATCAGATTTTTAAGGGCTTGCATATTTCCCATCACAACATATGTCTTATAGACCTGGACACTTAACAAAACAGCTGAGAAAAACATACATGCCTTTAAATACTACAGAAGAGTTCTTCAAGTATAATGGACACAAAAAGAACAAATATATCCATACTCATTCTGTCATGTGCATGTCCCTTGCGGAACTTTGCCTCCCTAACAGCTCTCCTGTAAGCCTCTCGGTTGTGAGCAAGATGCCCTGCTGCTGATGCACCCATTTGCTGATTATCAACGATGTCTTGCATCCATCTTCGCCTTGGTCTTCCACTTTTTCTTTTTCTCATTATGTACCCTTCCAAGACGGTCTTCTCTAAATTATCATGTTTAATATCCATACTCCGCTGTTGGCGAGATTCTTCAGCTGCCGTGCATGGGCCGAAACTTCTCCCGGGCAATGAAGAAAAACGCGATTAGGGTTGCTGTGGAAAAGGTGATGTAAAGGCTTAAGTGAAATTAAATAGGTATGGCCAGTAGTCTCGCAGTGAGGGCTACCCATATCATGGCATCTCTGCTCTAGAGGCGACCACGTCCTGTGTGGGCAAGAACCAGGATAATACGCCTAAACTGGCTTAACCCAGGGGTGAAACTCATTAGTGGCGGTTTTTGTCCTCCTCGGCAAAAGCTCCGTCCTGGTCACCACCAGGAAGGGTAACGGCCACGACCATAAAACGCTAAAGTCGGAGACACTGGACCAGGGCTGTCTAGATAGGCAACCACCTCTCACCCGGTGGGGATACATTCATATCCGAACCACGTCGAGGTTTTCCGGTGAGTAAAGCCACATTCGAGTCTGAACTGGTGCAATGAAAACCACAGTGTCACGTAACACCGCTTCTGTGACCCACCGATATTATAGGCCCAAGCCCCACGATGCTCTGACCCTCCATCCTAAATGAGACTTTCTCGAGGACCACAGGAGTAATTTCAGTAGGATCACGGGGCGATCTTGGTGGTAGAAGCGAACGAAGAAGAAGAAGAATATCCATACTACAAGAGCTTAATATTGAAGAAGGCTGGCTAGTAAAGAGGATTAAACAAAGAAAATTTAAATATTTTGGACACATTAAACGTCATGATAATCTACACAAGACCGTTTTGGAAGGGTACATAACGGGAAAATAAAGAGAGGAAGACCAAGGTGAAGATGGCTGCAAGATATCGTTTATGATCTGCAGATGGATGCATCAGCAGCAGGGCATCTTGCTTACAACCGAGAGTCCTACAGGAGAGCTGTTAGGGAGGCAAAGTTCCACAAGGGACACGGAAATAATTGACCGACTTCATGTTCTGTTGCTGGTCATGTATTGATGTTTAGCTCTTTGTTTTCTTCTGTTGTATTTGCTGTTTGCTTTTCTGCTTAGTAGCATGTTCTCTCCATCTTTCAAGTTCTTCATGTTCTCTCCGCGGATCGTTTGCCCGCTTCGTGACATTTTAGCAGAAGTTTTCTGGCGCCGAACTGCCTGTCATTTGTTCTCTGATGGTTTTCATGTCATGTCAGTGTGCTGTTGTCTCTGCTAGAGTGTCATACTACTGACATTTGTCTCGATGGCATGATTTCTTCACCTCTTTGTCTTTTGTGCATATTTATTTAAGACTCGTTCTTTTAAATCTTTGTGATGTGGTGCTCAGTAATGTTCTCGTTGTGTGCTTTCTTGCTCTGTCTCCTCCCACGTGATCTCGCTCATGCATGTTTGTCCCAGCACCTCTTTTGTTGTTTTCTGAAGTGTTTCGATGAACTCTAGCAAGGTCATTTTTGCTTTGTTCTGTAGAACATTGGAGCGGTTCTTCAGTGTTATGGAGAATTCATTTCTTGTTTGCTTGTTCTTCAGTTTTGCTATGTCAAAACGTATTTTGTTTGGTTCTCTGATTTTTACTTTCCTTTGTTATAATCTTATGTTTGATACTAGAAGGTTGTGGCCACCTACTACAACTGCTCCTTTCCTTGTTCTCACATCTTGTAGTGACCGTTTCCACTTGTTGTTTATCACTATCTGATCGATCTGGTTTTCTGTTATTTTGTCTGGGGACATCCAAGTTAGTGTATTGGTGTCTTTGTGTTGGAAGATTGTCCCTCCGATGGTCAACATGTTTTCTTCGCAGATTCTACCTTCTCTCTCTCTCTCTCTCTCTCTCTATATATATATATATATATATATATATATATGTATATATATATATATCTTTACAAGATAGCCCTATTGTATATAATCATAAAGCACCAAGAACCCAAACAGAAATCTCACACAAGACATCCACTTCTCAGTCACGGTCTCATAAACATCAACAAGAACAAGATACACAACAACACAGTAACAACATCAAAGAATATACGACACACTTGATAATCGGAGATTCCTTACTTAAAGGAATCTATGGTGGGCGGATGTCACTTACCTCTGAAGACACTGTCTCAGTCATGCCAGTACCTGGAGCTGGTATTATAAAACTAACGCAGACACTGAGACGACTTGATGTCGATCAGAGAGTGAGGAGAACGACCGTGCATGATGGCATTAATGACAGCATGAACGGCCAGAATCTTCGGCCCTCTGATATACAGGACTTGATATCCACCGTCAAGAAAAAATACCCTAACACTTCCATCAACATTTCATCCATCATTCCACCTTGTTCTGGTCCTGGACGTCGCATGGTGGATATAAACAACAAAATACTAAAAACATTCTGTCTACAGAACACAGTAGTTTTTATAAACAACACGCCATTTTTTACTTCAGCCACAGGTGCTCCCAAAAAACGCCTTTACAGGGATCACATCCACATTAACAAGACTGGCAGCAGCATCCTTGCAAAAAATATAAAATATCCAGCAAGAACTGAGCAGAACATAACAAAACACTCAAATAGCCAGAAGCAGTTTAGACAGCCACCCACATCTCATAGATCCAGAAACACACACTCTACACCAACTACAAGACTCCAAGGACCCTCAGAAACATCACCATCTGCCTCTCTACCATTGCCCGCTCCATCCACTGACCCACTATACGATTCCATGTTCCCGCCCCTGCCTACACGGCACGGCAAGCTCAACAAATTATACCAACATTTAGTACAGAGAACAACATGGAGACTCCTGCACAATCACCACTTAGGAATACCACAACTGCTGTACAGGACACGAACACAAGAACCTCGAATCATTATCCGTGGAACTTTCAGCTACAATATCTAATGCAGTTTAGTCCTGCAGCTCTGAGCCACGCGTATATGATGTCCCTACTACACAGTCAACACTCAACACCCACATACAGATACTAGATAGCTTGAAACTTCCAGCACCCTTTAACTTCTGTAGATAAATTTAACTGAACAAAAACAAAAAACCACAGAAGTTCTTACAGCAGAACAGACATTTCTTAGTGCTAGCTTACAGCTAATATTGTCATCAAGTCTTTTACAATTTACACTTACATAATGTTCATTGCATTGTTGATTTTTGTACTTTTTTCCATTATTTGTCAGTATATTATAAACTTAGTTAGATTCATTATCTCTACTAGCTTAAACGTATACCTATAATTGTATGATTGAAGTCTGACCAGTTATTTTATTTTTACTGAAATATAATATTTCTAACATTGTTATAGTGACTAAGAAAATGGAGGAGTGGCTGCGACACGATGGCCTACGTGTTGGCCACTTAAATGTTTATCATTTGTTAGGAAAACTCCCTGAGGTTACACATATACTTCAACAACATTTTCATATTTGTGGTTTCTCTGAAAGCAGATTACATAAGAACATCACAGACAATGATATACGAATAGATGGTTTTAATTTGATCAGGCGCGACCCAACTAGGAAGCTAGAGACAGGTTTAGTTGTTTACATTTCTAACACAATTAAATTTTGTAGAAGAGAAGACCTGGAAACATCAGAGGTTGAATGTATTATGCTAGAAATCAAAATATCAAATCTTAGTCCAATTCTAATTAGTTTTATATACCGAAATCCAATGCTTCAGCCGAGTGGTATGATCACTTTGCGACCATGATGGATGATCTGTAACTCATAAATTCAAGGACATAATCATTCTAGGCGACTTCAATATAGATCTTCATCAGCCAAATCCCACATGGAAGAACATTTTAACATCTTACAACTTCTCCCAAATTGTTAACAAACCTACTAGAGTTGCTGAATCATCATCAACACTAATAGATCATATTTATGTAGCTGATCCAGGAAACATTACTGAATGTACTGTCCCTCATGTGTCGCTGAGTGATCACTACCCGGTCTGCTGTACGTGGTCACATAAGGGGTATAAAATACCGAAACACAAACATACCACCATCAAATATAGAAACTTTAAAAACTTTAACTTGGAATTATTTTTAACTGATCTAAAAGCTTCGCCTCTTACGTACGTTTTCCAGTTAACAAATCCAGATGAGGCTATCGAATACTGGATCAAGATATTTCGAAATATTTTTGACAAGCATGTCCCCATCAAAGAAATGAGAGTAAAACACGTAACAAAATCCCCGTGGATAACTCCCGATATATTGCAACTCATGAGGAAACGGGATGAAGCTCACAAAAGCAGAAATTTCAGTAGCTATCGTTCACTTAGGAATAAGGTGCAGTATTTAATTAGGCAGGAAAAGAAAAATTACTTCAGAAATTTAGTGAAAGACAAAACTGATAGTAAATCAATCTGGAAAGCGATTAATACTCTTGTAAATAAAAGGAAGCAAACTGACCCACAAACACTTAATGGTGAACATACTTGCACTAACTTCAGTGAACATTTTAGGGAAGAAATTAGTATTCTAAAATCTTCATTACCGACCCCTAATTGCGACCTGAGCGTGTTGAAAACTTTCAGCGACAGTAAATGTGTAAAGCTAAAACAAATTAATATTCCTTTCCTCACAGTCGGTGAGGTTTATAACTACATCCGGTCCTTAAAGAACACTAACTCAGCAGGATGTGATAACATTAGTAACAAGATACTACGCTACGCTGCACCAGTTATCACAGACACACTAACATACTTATGCAACTTGTGTATTGACAAAAAATATTTCCCTGACGCTTTTAAACTCGCCAAAGTTTTTCCTCTTTTTAAATCTGGACAGACTAGTGACCTCTCAAACTATAGACCCATATCCATTCTGTCATCACTATCTAAACCTCTTGAAAAACATATACAAAAGTTAACTCTGCTCCACATGCAAGAAAACAATCTAGTAATAGACAGTCAGTCAGGTTTTAGACCAAATTACTCCTGCCACACAGCATTAACTAAAATGACAGAAAGCTGGCTGTCTAATATAAATGATGACACATTGTGTGGTGCTGTCTTTGTTGATTTTAAGAAAGCCTTCGATATGATTGATCATGAAATTCTTGCAAAAAAACTGGAAGGCTATAGATTACACCCTGACCTAACAAAATGTATTACATCTTTTCTCTCAGGTAGAAAACAAGTAGTTTGCTTTAGAAACAAAATATCTGGCTCGTCTGTGGTTGATACTGGTATTCCTCAAGGCTCCATTCTTGGTCCTCTTCTCTTTGCTATCTATATTAACGACCTACCACTACATTTAAAGCATTCTTCATGTGATCTTTTTGCTGACGACTGTACTGTTTACAGTAGTGAATATGACATCAATAAACTACAGACAACGCTCCAAAATGATATAAACAGTTTGATTAAATGGAGTAATAAAAATGGTATGTTGATAAACACCAACAAAACAAAATCCATGCTCATCACTACAAGACAGAAACTGCAAAATGCAACTAAAACTTCACTACAGCTTTGTGCTGGGACTAAGGCAATAGAAAATGTTCATGAACATAAAACCCTAGGACTCATCATTGATCAACATTTAACTTGGAATTCTTACATACATAACCTAACAAATTTGATTGCACAGAAAGTTTACCAATTAGCCAAAATTAAACACTTTATCGACAAAGACACATGAAAAATATACTACATATCACACATACAAACACACTTAGATTACTGTTTCACAATCTGGGATAGATGCTCAGTCTCAAACACAAAAAGGCTCCACTCACTTCACAAGCGAGCATTAAATCTTATTTGTGACAAACACCCAGTACAGACTGTAGATCAACACAAACAACTCAAAATTCTGCCCCTCAAAAATAGAATCATTTTTAACAAAGTTAAGTTTGTTCACAGAATTCTGTCGCACAATGCTCCGCCTTACTTGTGGTCACTGTTTACGTATAACACTAAACATAGCCAGCGTTTAAAAAACTGTCTTCTTCCTAAACCCAGGATTGATCTGTACAAGAAAAGCCTTGCATACTCTGCAGTACAGCTCTGGAACACCCTTCCCTACAATTTAAAATCCATTGGTAATACTTCATCCTTTAACTCAAACCTGTTTCATTATTTACTTGCTTGTAATTATATGCCTCCATAAAATAGCCAGCACACATGGCTCGTAAACCATCAAATACTTCAATGACATAGTTAGAAAAGCAACTTGTTAGATATTGTTAGAAATTATTTTAATGTTTGTTAAAAAAAAACATATGTTAGAAGATGATTTACAATGTATTTTTATTTATGTATATGTCTGCGTGTGTATGTGTGCGTCAGTGCTATTTTATTAGGTTAATGACTTCTTCTCTTTTACCTTGAATGTAATAGTTAAATCTTACACTCTTTTGATATGTTTTTCCTAATTTAATTTGAATTTTTTTTTTGGTACTAAATCAAGTGTGTGGGAAGAATGAAAGATGGAGTGATGAAGGGCAGAATGTAAGACGGGCCTGCGTGCCCAATTCTTTACCCTTGAAAAATAAAGATTATTCATTCATTCATTCTCTCTCTCCATGTTCACATTTTTTTCTTTCAGTCCCTTCTCTTTCCATGATTATTCTTCTATCTTTCATTTTCTTCGCTACCTTTTACTGTGAGATCACACTAAATGAGTAGCATATCATGCTTGGGTATTGTTTCTACTGCGGCTTGGAGGCTGTTGTAAAAATCTTTTAATTCCTCTTCAGCTGCTTCTGTTGGTGCATAACAAACTATAATAGACAGCTTCGTGAATCTTGAGTTGAACCGTGCATATAATAATCTCTCATTTATAGGGGTCCATTTCAGCAATGCTGTTGATGCTTCTTTCATTATAATCAATGCTACTCCTCCTTCATTATGAATCTTCTTTACCTGACCATATTATTGTATCTTTTGTGTGCTTTGTTGTTAGTGTCCTTCTACCATGTCCAGTCTATATTGCCTGATATTTCTAGTTTGTAACTAAGCATTTTCTTGATGGCTTGTGCTAGTTCTCCGGTTTGATTAAGTACTCTTACATTCCAGCGGCCTAGATGCAAGTTGTCTTAGGCTGTAGGTCTGCTGTCGGGTTGTATCTACTTTGTCGTATTAAAGGATTATTGCATATATCTACATTCTTCGAAAGAACTAATGTAGTTGTCTACATTCTCTGAAAGAGCAAATGTAGTTATCTACATTCTCTGAAAGAGCAAATGTAGTTATCTACATTCTCTGAAAGAGCAAATGTAGTTTCTACATTCTCTGAAAGAGCAAATGTAGTTATCTACATTCTCTGAAAGAGCTAATGTAGTTATCTACATTCTCTGAAAGAGCAAATGTAGTTATCTACATTCTCTGAAAGAGCTAATGTAGTTATCTACATTCTCTGAAAGAGCTAATGTAGTAGTCTACGTAACAATGAAAAAAAAATGGTGCATTTTATACAAACATTTAAAGGGCTTGTTTGTTTAGTCTAAAATGAACTGTCCTTGTGTACACATTGTGAGCACCTGTGAACATATGAGTACCTGTGTACATCTTGTGAGTACTTATGTACATACCCTGGATGTAAGTGGAGAAAAACTCAGGTGTTAATGCCAGTTTGCCTAGGTCACAGTTTTGGTGGCACTGCTGTAAGCAAAAATCATCAATTGCAGTACTGAAGGTGAAGGTCAACACAAACACTGGTAAAACTGTAGGAAAGATCAGCGACTGTTAAGGTAATGGAGGCACTGATGTTCACAATATTTATACAACATTTTAGACGTTGATGTGGACATTGGTGATGGCGTAAGTGTGAACTGTTGCACCGATGATAATGAAATATATCAGATGATGGATTTTTAAACGGAGATGATGATTACGCAAATGAAGATTATAACATCAACTTTTATTTTTCTCCTACACAAACACAAAGAGAAGCTGTGAAAATGTCAACATTAAAATCGGTACGGAAACTGTCAGTCTCCATAGTAACCACAACATCCAGAACTTGTGTATCGAGAAACAAGTAGAACACTAGAACTTACATTTCATGGTTTCTGTAAGTTCTCTATCTCGTGTATCAAATAACAACCAAGAGAGGTAACTGCGTCAAGCAAGGGAGACAAATATTATATAGTTACGAAATTGCAAAACTTGGCTTTGAAGGTACCGTAAAATTGGATCTCTTACTTTTAACTGTAGCATAACTGATACCAGTACATTTATAAATAAAGTATAGAAATAATGTTTATGTCGAGCGTTACAAGAGATTAAATTTGTATACTAATTGGGTTCATTTAAATGACTTTGTCATAATTATTGGTATAAACCAAATTACTTCAAGAATCTTAGAGCTCTTCACTTCCTGAAACTGGGTTATAGAGATGTTACTTGATAATTTCCCCTTCATCTGAGAATTGCTCATCTCAAAGTTTGAAGCTATCTATATTTAAACTTCTCGGCCTTTTGGCTAAGATCAAAGTGTTGTTCTACGCTCTGTAGTGATTTTGCAAACCCTCAACACCAACCATGGACGCACCAAAGAGGCTCATGTACAACAAGATGGAAGATATGGAAGGAGGGCAATTTCACCCACCCGGGACACTTGTTATAACAACATGAGGACCGAGTGCAGTAAGGTCTCTTATGGCTACATGTACAACATCCTGGCTGGACCGGCTGGTGTGGGGCCAAATGGCATTGCAACATTGAGCAGATTCGAAAATAAGTTCAAGTAGTTGGCCACCCTGACGCAGGCAGCGCATGTTGCCTACTACAAGTCCCTACACCGGAAATCCTTCGTCCTCGACGACATGAAGCTCCATGTGATGATAGAGCACATGTTGCCTACTACAAGTCCCTACACGGGAAATCCTTCCTCCTCAACGACATGAAGCTCCATGTGATGATAGAGCACATGTTGCCTACTACAAGTCCCTACACGGGAAATCCTTCCTCCTCAACGACATGAAGCTCCATGTGATGATAGAGCACATGGACAAAGAAAGAATCAAGGGTACCCTGCATTGGGTACCACCAAATATCAAACCTGAAATGGTGAAAAGACTGATTACCTTCTTGACGGGCGATGACGAGGCAGAGACCTCACGAGCTGAGAAGGCGTGGGACAAATGGTCGTTTCTGTGTCGCCCGAAAGTGGAGGTGCCACACTACACATACATCACAGACACGGAAGGAACGGAAGAACATAAAATCTTCATCACCCTACAAGGCTGACAACCGCCGTGCCCGATATGCCAAAACACCACACATTGGGCCAGCAAATGCCCACGGAAGCAAGCACCGGCACCTAAAGCCGCAGGTAAACAAACAATACAACAAGCAGCTCAGCCACCTGAGCCAAGAAGACCTTCCACAGTTGAGGTCCCAACATCAGGTGACCAAGACCCTCCCTCAGAGGACGCCGGAGACACCTTCCAGCTAGTGGACTATACCAGAAAAAGAAGACGACCGGTACGATCTCCTCCAACACCGGCGACTACAGATCCACCAACCTGCACACCAAAGAAACAACGAACAAAAACAAGAGAGGTCACCTGACCTCAACAACAACTTCGAGATAACAACGGAGACGAGCCACAACACTCTCCACTCTCAGAACCGACAGCTGATGGCCCGCCATCTTGGGCTCTACAGACAGCGGAGTACGACCTGGACGACGACAGACAACTACTCATCGACGTCCCTGTCGAGTACCGTGAGGATGCACCATAATACACCGTATAGACCATGGCAAACAATACCAGCCTGGACTACATTTCAAGACAGTGCTACGACAAGACAAACAGAACGTATGTACATTTTTTCTCTCATTTGTCTAAACAGATCATTTTCCTTTTTTTCCTTTTAGACATGGATAGGGACATTAAAATACTAAGTGTTAATATTAGAGGCATCCGTAGGAAACTACACCATATTGTCTCATTGATACTAACACACAAACCTGATTTCATTCTTATACAAGAAACAAATATACAAACAGACTGGCACGCATCGCAAATCACCACTCAGTTAGGCCTTAGACATTCATGTTTTAGCCTAGCCAAACAAAACTCGGGGTCTGGAGTAGAAATCATACAGACTTCAGATAGATGAGAGTTTACTAGAACAAATAGAGATAGCAGGGGAAGAATAGCCATAGCTGAGGTAACGAACAACACACAAGCATACATTATAGTCAACATACATGCTCCACCCAACCGCATTCACCAACCAGCATTCTATGAAGATTTAGACTCCTTACTCACTCGAATGTATAGAGGACACAACATCATATTGGGGGGGGGGGGGGGGAGATTTTAATTGTGTTCTATCAGACGCAGACATTATAGGAGGTCAAGTTAGAGCTCATATTGCTAGAACATGCAGAGAAGATAAAAACCAACTAGAAACATTACAAGGCATACTAGATACACATAGCTTAGAAGACACATATAGACACACTCATCCCCAAGGCAGAGACACCACATATAAAAACAACGCCCAAAACAGATCTACTAGACTAGACAGAATTTATGCACCTTCAACACATCACATAACACGAACCAGGCATCTCATGGAAACCTTGCAGTTCACAGATCATAAAGCAATAGTCACAACAGTAAACATGACACTCTCAAACAGACCTTTTAAACGATCGCCACACTGGAAGTTTAACAATACACTTCTCCAAAATCAACAATTTGTAGACAACATAACACAGATTATCCACGCTTTCACAGACGACATACCCACACGCGACATTCAACAACACTGGGAAATGCTGAAGATCACAATAAGAGAAAGAGCACAGATACCTCAACCCAGATATATAGGGAAAGACTGCAACAGGAGAAAATAATTGAAGACGCAATCAGACTAACAAAGCAGGTAGACAAAAACTCACCAAATATACTAGCACTATAAGAAGAACTTGACAAACATAGACAGCACAGATTTCAAGGTGCACTGCTGAGAACTAGGCTCAACACTATCACGCAAGAAACCCATACCAAACAGTACTTAGGGATAGAACAAAACATTCAACGCAACAGACAAATAGGCGAGATAGTAGATCTAAATGGCAACAGACAAACGGACACACAAAACATAGCGCAAGCCTTCAGAGAATATTACAAAAATCTATACACTGAGGAAAAAACAGAAACTCATACACAAGACAAATACATGCAATATACTAACAAACTTTGTGACACGGACAGACAGACACTTGATACACCACTTACATTAGAAAATTTAACACACGCAGTGCAAGGGTTGCACAAAGACAAGTCACCAGGACCAGATGGTCTCACAGCAGAGTTCTACCAACACTTCTTTCCTATCTTAGGTCCTCTCCTCTTACTTATTTTCACAGAAACTTTTGAACTCAAAAAACTCCCACCCAGCCTGAACCTATCATATGTTACACTCATACCAAAAGACAAATCTGACAGGACACAACTCAAAAATTACCGACCTATATCTCTGCTTAATGTAGACTACAAGATCCTTACAAAGGCACTAACCAACAAGCTAAAACCATTCATGGCCAAACTCATACACGAAGACCAACAATGTAGTGTAGAAAACAGAAATGTACATCAACACACACATTTCATACAAGACTTCATACACTACATGCACATAAAAGACTGCCAATCGTCAATTCTTTCTCTAGATCAAGAGAAAGCCTTTGATAGAATGTCACACCAATACTTACACAAGACATTACTCCACTGTAACATAGGGAATTACTTTAGAGAATGGATCAACATTCTCAATTTCAAACCTGAAAGCAAGATCTTAGTAAACCATAAGCTTACAGAGACTCTCAGGCTAACTAGATCTGTTAGGCAGGGCTGTCCCCTCTCTCCTTTACTGTACGTACTCACTCTAGAACCACTTGCTAGAGAAAATCAGACAGGACAAAACAATCCAAGGTACTTTCATACCTGGGAAGGGAGGTAGGAAGTTGCTTACGTACGCAGACGACACTATCTTCTTTCCAAAAACAGACAGATCAATAGCGAACATTCTAGAGACATTCACAGAGCAAAGCTAGTGGAGCCAAATTAAACATACAAAAATCAGTAATGGGGGTAGGCACATGGCGGAATAAAAAGGATTTTCCCTTCTGCCTCACACACACAGACAACATAACACTTTACGGCATCACTTTCTCGTCACACCCAAATAAAACACACAAACCCACATGGGACAAACTTGTCGCACAAATCACAGACATGTTGAACAGGTACAAATATAAAACCACCATGATATTCGGTAGAAGCATAGTAGTGAACACTTACATCATTCCAAAAATAATATACATAGCCACAGTACTAGACCCTCCACAACAGATAATACATGAAATCAACAAACAGATCAGACATTTCATCTTTACAAACACCATACGCAGCATTAAACATACAACTCTCATACAATACAAACTGCACGGAGGAATCGCCATCCAAGACATACAAACAAAGATACAAGCACTCAGGATCAGTCACGTGGGCCGCATCATCAAACATCCAAAACAGCCCGCACTAGCCCACTATTATGTAGAAAACAGAAATATACATCAACACACACATTTCATACAAGACTTCATACACTACATGCACATAAAAGACTGCCAATCGTCAATTCTTTCTCTAGATCAAGAGAAAGCCTTTGATAGAGTGTCACACCAATACTTACACAAGACATTACCCCACTGTAACATAGGGAATTACTTTAGAGAATGGATCAACATTCTCTATTTCAAGCCTGAAAGCAAGATCTTAGTAAACCATACGCTTACAGAGACCTTCAGGCTAACCAGATCTGTTAGGCAGGGCTGTACCCTCTCTCATTTACTGTACGTACTCACTCTAGAACCACTTCTAGAGAAAATCAGACAGGACAAAACAATCCAAGGTACTTTCATACCTGGGAAGGGAGATAGGAAGTTGCTTACGTACGCAGACGACACTATCTTCTTTCCAAAAACAGACAGATCAATAGCGAACATTCTAGAGACATTCACAGAGTTTGGCAAAGCTAGTGGAGCCAAATTAAACATACAAAAATCAGTAATGGGGGTAGGCACATGGCGGAATAAAAAGGATTTTCCCTTCTGCCTCACACACACAGACAACATAACACTTTACGGCATCACTTTCTCGTCACACCCAAATAAAACACACAAACCCACATGGGACAAACTTGTCGCACAAATCACAGACGTGCTGAACAGGTACAAATATAAAACCACCACGATATTCGGTAGAAGCATAGTAGTGAACACTTACATCATTCCAAAAATAATATACATAGCCACAGTACTAGACCCTCCACAACAGATAATACACGAAATCAACAAACAAATCAGACATTTCATCTTTACAAACACCATACGCAGCATTAAACATACAACTCTCATACAAGACAAATTGCACGGAGGAATCGCCCTCCAAGACATACAAACAAAGATCCAAGCACTCAGGATCAGTCACGTGGGCCGCATCATCAAACACCCAAAACAGCCCGCACTAGCTCACTATTATGTGGGACTCAGAATATCAAACCTGCTCCCACCAAACAACTCACAGCCACACCACTTCGGCACGCTGCCACCATTCTACAAAACCTGTATTCAGGCCATCCAAGGAAACGAAACATTCATACACTTTAAAACAAACAACATCTACAAACATTTAGTCAGAAATCAAGCATCCCCACTACACCTCAGAATCAAGAGAAGTCAGAGATACGCCATTTTTGACTTCAAGGAGACATTTACGAATCTACATGTGAAGAACATCACACCGAAAGCAAGAGAAATTACATTTAGGCTTATTTACAACATGACACCCACCACACAGAGAGCAGCACACAGATCCAAACAGACCGTACCATGTCAACTGTGCAACAACAACATACAAGAAACAGAAGAGCACATATTTTACACATGCAGCACAATCACACCCAGTATAGCAACACTACAGAAAACACTAGAAGCACACACAGCACGAAAGATAGACATATATAAAGCAATTATGTTAAATATTATCCCTGCGACTCAGTTGGACATACACACCAAGTTACTGGCCCTGCTCGCAGAGTTCAGGCACTTGGTGTGGACGTGCAGGAACAAAGCTAGATTTAAGTTCGCCACGTTTAGTCCCAACATTTTCAGGGATCTGTTTCCACAAAGAAATGAAAATCATGACGTGCTGTAAACTGACATGAAATAAAACTTTGACAGTAGCAAGAGCATGAGAGAGAGAGAGAGAAGAGAGAGAGAGAGAGAGAGAGAGAGAGAGAGAGAGAGAGAGAGAGAGAGAGAGTGAATCGCAAATGCTCGGATGAATAATACTGATTTATATCCCAAATATTCACTGCTCCATTGTTACTGGAACAACCTTACACTCCTTGTGAAATTCTTATGTATATTTGTACACTGTTACACCTGTTTCTTCAACAAATGTTACTAGACGGGATTAGCCTAGAACCAACAAACTGACCAGACAATGACTGCCAGACAGGATTTACTCTTGACGCGACAGACTGACCAGCAGACATCTCTACCCTGGAGGGGGTTTAAGATAACATGTCAGCCAAGTCTGAAGATAAACAAGGTACAGCGGAGACAGCGACTCGACAACAGAGATAAAAATAAGCCCACAACGACTTTTTATCACCCCTACCTACGGTACAAAACAAAGCCCTGACGCTATAGCAAGCCTATGTGTGTGTGTGAGAGAGAGAGAGAGAGATAGAGAGAGAGAGAGAAAGTGTGTGTGTGTGATACTATTATTGTACAATTTTGTTTTCACATTTTATGTACAAAGTATTAACTTGATCATACTCCACGCTATCACCTCATGGTTTGTAAAAGCCCACCATCTCATTATTTCACCCCACGGGCAATCATCCTCATTTCACATCATTTCAGTTGCATATGAAATTGTTTATTGTTGAATGAAAATAAAGTTATTAAAAAAATCTATTTTTAAACACAGGCATCGAGCTGGATAGGAAGTGGGACACTATGAAAAAGTCAGTACATTGTCACCTCCTCCAATCTCTGTCTAAGTATAGTCAAAGTCATTGCACGATATACACACTATCAGGTCAACTATTGTCATGTATTCTCTGATTATTCTTTGTCCTAGTTTGTCTTTTTCCATTACTTGTGTCACACTTTATCTTACACACCACGACAATATCATCATCACATACACACACCTTACAGAAAAACCACAAATAAACATCTTACAAATACATAACAGAAACATCACACTAACACACCTTACAGAAACATAATACAGACACACCTTACAGAAACTTCACACAAACACACATTACATAAACATCAATCAGACACACCTTACAGAAACATCACTTAAACACACCCTACAGAAACATCACACAGACACACCATACAGAAACATCACACAGACACACCTTAGAGAAACGTCACATAATCACACACAACAGAAACATCACACAAACATACCTTTGAGAAATATCATATAAATAAATCTCATAGAAACATCACACAGACACACCTTACATAAACATCACACAGAGAAAAATTACAGAAACACACCTTCAGAAACATCTCACAGACACACCTAACAGAAACATCACATAAACACATCTTACAGAAACACCACACAAACACACATTATAGAATCATATCACAGACACACCTTACATAAACATCGCACAGACACACCTTACAGAAACATCACATAGACACGCCCTACACAAACATCACATAAACACATCGCACAGAAACATCACATAAACACACCCTACATAAACATCACATAAACAGACCTTACAGAAACATCACACAGATACACCTTACATAAACATCACACAGACACACCTTACAGAAACATCACACACAAACGCCTTACAGAAACATCACAGAGAAACACCTGACAGAAACATCACACAGACACATCTTACATAAACATCACTCAAACACACCCTACAGAAACATCACAGAGAAAGGCCTTACAGAAACGTCACAGAGAAACACTTTACAGAAGCATCACAGAGAAACACCTTACAGAAACATCACAGAGAAACACCTTACAGAAACATCACACAGATACATCTTACATAAATATCACATAAACACACGCTACAGAAACATCACATAAACACACCCTACCCAAACAGTATATCAGCATCAGTAATTTACATAAACATCATATCAGCACTACTGTGACACACTTTACAAAAACATCACACAGACATACTCCATCTAAACAACACAGTAGCACCACTAAGTTAGATAAACATCACATCAGCATTACACAGACACACCTTACAGAAATATCACACAGGCGCACCTTACAGAAGTATCACAAAGACATATCTTAGAGAAAGATCACACAGATATATTTATTTATTCATTCATTTGCATATCCCTAGCGGAACTTTGCCTCCCTAACAGCTCTCCTGTAGGCCTCTCGGTTGTGAGCAAGATGGCCTGCTGCTGATGCACCCATTTGCAGATCATGAACGATATCGTGCACCCATCTTCGCTTTGGTCTTCCTCTCTTTTTTTCCCATTATGTACCTTTCCAGGACGGTCTTCTCTAGATTATCATGACGTTTAATGTGTCCAAAATATTTAAATTTTCTTTGTTTAATCCTTTTTACTAACCAGCCTTATTCACTATTAAGTTCTTGTAGTATGTATATATTTGATCTTTTTTTGTGTCCATAATATTTGAAGAACTCTTCTGCAGCATTTCATTCAAAGGCATGTGTGTATTTCTCAGCTGTTTTTTTAAGTGTCCAGGTCTCACGGGCATGTGTTGCGATGGAAAAGATGCATGCCCTTAAAAATCTTATTTTTGTAGTTCTGTCTGTTCCTCTCCACAGATTCTTTAGTTGTTTTACTTTCTGAAGAGCGATAGATGTCCTCCTTGTAATTTCCCTCATTGTATCTCTATTATTAGTTAGTAGTGATCCAAGATATTCAAAACTCTCCACTTCTTCTAATTTTTCCTCATTGATACATATTTCAGTTGCCTTGTTTGTTTTGTCAGTTGTCATCAATTTAGTTTTCTTTGCATTAAGATAGAGGTTTTGCTCTTCACTATTCTTATGGACTGACATAATTAGTTTTTCTATTCCTTTTTGTGTTGTGGACAGTAATACTATGTCATGAGCATATCTAATCTCTGGTATTTCACAACCTTTAATTGTTATGCCATCGTAATATTCTTTGTCTACACCTTCTCTAACATCCCTGATTATATTTTCAGTTTACAAGTTAAATAAGTAAGGTGCCAATATGTATCCCTGACGGACCCCTTTTTATGTCAAACCAAAACAGACACGTTCTACCCAAACATCATATTAGCACCGGTAAGTTATATAAACATCACATCAGCATCATTAAGTTACATAAACATCACATCAGCATCATTAAGTTACATAAACATCACATCAGCATCATTAAGTTACATAAACATCACATCAGCATCATTAAGTTACATAAACATCACATCAGCACCACTAAGTTATATAAACATCACATCAGCACCAGTAAGTTATATAAACATTACATCAGCACTACACAGACACAGTTTACAGAAACATTACATAGGCATACCCTACCTAAGCACCATATCAGCATCACAAAGTAACATAAACATCACATCAGCATCACAAAGTAACATAAACATCACATCAGCATCACAAAGTAACATAAACATCACATCAGCATCACAAAGTAACATAAACATCACATCAGCATCACAAAGTAACATAAACATCACATCAGCATCACAAAGTAACATAACATCACATCAGCATCACAAACTAACATAAACATCACATCAGCATCACAAAGTAACATAAACATCACATCAGCATCACAAAGTAACATAAACATCACATCAGCACCACTAAGTAACTTAAACATCACATCAGCACCACTAAGTTATATAAACAACACATCAGCACCACTAAGTTATATAAACAACACATCAGCACCACTAAGTTATATAAACAACACATCAGCACCACTAAGTTATATAAACAACACATCAGCACCACTAAGTTATATAAACAACACATCAGCACTACTAAGTTATATAAACATCACATCAGCACCTCTAAGTAACATAAACATCACATCAGCACCACTAAGTTATATAAACAACACATCAGCACCACTAAGTTATATAAACATCACATCAGCACCACTAAGTAACTTAAACATCACATCAGCACTACTCAGATACACTTTTCACAAATATTACGCCAGCGTTTCTGTTTAACAAACTTGGACAAGCGAGTTACTTTATAGCGGTGGTTTCCCTTTGGCTTCTTCTCAGTTCGTGTACAGTTTCCTCCCCTAGACTTCCTCTAAAAAGACTGGCCCACAAGACAGCCGGGCACATGTTTTCTTCTGCTCTTCTTTATTCAGATATTCACAGCTGACCTCTGTATCTAGAGACTGCTCACTCACAATCTGCCACCCGGTGAACTCAACTGGTGTAAGAACAAGCATCTCACACAGGAGTAGTAATACTAATAATTACAATATAAATAATAATAAAGTGAGTTAGTGTTTGGTGCCTCCCTCTCTACAACACAAAGCTACTAGCAGTGCTTCAGGCCCAAGTTTCAGCCTAGAAACTAAACTCTTTGTCTGTTTGATGTTCAGTTTCTGCTCAGCTCACAGCAAGTCGCTTCCTGTCAAAAATATAATAATAATAATTAATATATATAAATAATAATAAATAAATAAACATAAAAATCCCTTCCACTTCCATTCCTAAATTCCATCATCATCATTCCCTTATATACTTTGTTTTGTTTCTATACAAAACGTTCATTTCTTGTTTTCTTTGACTACCATTTTGCTGGTGAAACTTGGAGGCTGTTACTCTCATGATGTTGTCTTATAAGGTTTTATTTGTTCTTACTCTGTAACATAATCTGTCCGTTCACGTCTGTTGTTGTTGCTGTTGTTATTCTTGTTGTTCTTGTTCTTGTTGTTCTTGTTGTACACCATGCAAAATCGACATTCTAAACAGAATTGTATATTCAGTAATGGCGGTCAGAAAACAATATCTGAAATCTGAATCTGATGAATAGTTTCCCAGACAATCTGGTGGATGTTCTAGACAAGGTAAAGTCTGATGCTACTAGACGGTCTGGTGGATGTTTTAGACACAGTAATGTCTAATGCTACTAGACGGTCTGGTGGATGTTCTAGACAAAGTAAAGTCTGATGCTACTAGACGGTCTCGTGGATGTTCTAGACAAAGTAAAGTCTGATGCTACTAGACGGTCTGTTGGATGTTCTAGACAAGGTAAAGTCTGATGCTACTAGACGGTCTGGTGGATGTTCTAGACAAAGTAAAGTCTGATGCTACTGGACGGTCTGGTGGATGTTTTAGACAAAGTAATGTCTAATGCTACTAGACGGTCTGGTGGATGTTCTAGACAAAGTAATGTCTAATGCTACTAGACGGTCTGGTGTATGTTCTAGACAAAGTAAAGTCTGATGCTACTGGACGGTCTGGTGGATGTCCTAGAAAATCTGATGATGCTGATACTGTGGCAACATTACAAGAACTGCTCATCGACTTACTAGAAACACAAGGGTAAATCCGTGAGTACACAGCTGAGCTGGTCAGAATATGGGCCACTGAACTTGAAAGAGTTGTATTCAAGAACATGTCGTGTGAGACGTAGAACAGTGGAAGTAGAAAAATAATGTCTTCAAATAAAACCTTTACAGTCTGAAGTCTCTGGTTATTTTCTGTCTTCAAATAATACCTTGACAGTCTGAAGTCTCTGGCTAGTTTCTGTCTTCAAATAATACCTTGACAGTCTGAAGTCTCTGGCTAATTTCTATCACTCTTGTTACAGCTGACTTTCCTCCCTCTCTCTGTCTGAACCTTACACCTGTGTCTAATTTTATCACCAGAACCAGTTTTACCATTATTTCTTTTATCTCTAACCATTTCAAGACTTCTCCATTTCATGCACAATTAACTACAGCTCAATACATTCTGCAGCTGCCTATATTCTGCAGCTCCTTACATTCTGCAGATCGTTACATTCTGCAATTAACTACACTACACAGTTCACTACATTCTGCAGATCACTACATTCTGCAGCTCACTACATTCTGCAATTAACTACACTATACAGTCCACTATATTCTGCAGCTCCCTACTTTTTGTAGCTCCCTTCATTCTGCAGATCCCTACATTCTGCAACTCCCTACATTCTGAAGATCCCTACATTCTGCTATTAAGTACACTATAGAATTCACTACACTCTGCAGCTCCTTACACTCTGCAGTTAACTACACTATATATTTCACTACACTCTGCAGCTCACTACATTCTGCAGCTCCCTATATTCTGCAGCTCCCTACATTCTGCAATTAACTACACTATACAGTTCACTACACTCTGCAGCTCCCTACATACTGCAGGTCAATACATTCTGCAGCTCCCTACATTCTGAAAATAACTACACTATACAGTTCACTACATTCTGCAGCTCCCTACATTCTGCAATTAAATACACTATACAATTCACTACACTCTGCTGCTCCCTACATTCTGCAATTAAGTACATTATACAGTTCAATACATTCTGCAGCTACATACATTCTGGAGCTGCTACATTATACAGCTCACTACATTCTGCAGCTCCCTACATTCTGCAATTAACTACACTATACAGTTCACTACACTATACAGTTCACCACATTCTGCAGCTCCCTACATTTTGCAGCTCCCTAAATTCTGCTGATCCCTACATTTTGCAGCTCCCTACAGTCTGCAGATTCCTACATTCTGCAATTAACTACACTATACAGTTCATTACATTCTGCAGCTCCCTACATTCTACAATTAACTACACTATACAGTTCACTACACTATGCAGCTCCATATATACTCTGCAATTAACTGTATATTTCACTACACTCTGCAGCTCTCTACATTCTGCAGTTCCCTACATTCTGCAATTAACTACGCTATACAGTTCACTATACACTGTAGCTCCCAACATTCTGCAGCTCTCTACATTCTGGAGTTCAATACATTCTGCAATTAACTACACTATACAGTTCAATACATTCTGCAGCTCCCTACATTCTGCAATTAACTACACTATACAGTTCACTACATTCTGCAGCTCCCTACATTCTGCAATTAAATACACTATACAGTTCACTACATTCTGCTGCTCCCTACATTCTGCAATTAATTACATTATACAGTTCAATACATTCTGCAGCTGCTACATTATACAGCTCACTACATTCTGCAGCTCCCTACATTCTGCAATTAACTACACTATACAGTTCACTACACTATACAGTTCACTACATTCTGCAGCTCCCTACCTTTTGCAGCTCCCTACATTCTGCTGATCCCTACATTTTGCAGCTCCCTACAGTCTGCAGATCCCTACATTCTGCAATTAACTACACTATACAGTTCATTACATTTTGCAGCTCCCTACATTCTACAATTAACTACACTATACAGTTCACTACACTATGCAGTTCCATATATACTCTGCAATTAACTGTATATTTCACTACACTCTGCAGCTCTCTACATTCTACAGTTCCCTACATTCTGCAATTAACTACGCTATACAGTTCACTATACCCTGTAGCTCCCAACATTCTGCAGCTCTCTACATTCTGGAGCTCCCTACATTCTGCAATTAACTACACTATACAGTTCAATATATTCTGCAGCTCCCTACATTCGGCAATTAACTACACTATACAGTTCACTACTCTGCAGCTCCTTACATTCTGCAAATAACTACACTATACAATTCACTACATTCTGCTGCTCTCTACATTCTGCAATTAACTACACTATACAGTTCACTACATTCTGCAGCTCTCTACATTCTGCAGTTCTCTACATTCTGCAGCTCCCTACAGTCTGCAATTAACTACACTATACAGTTCACTGCATTTGCAGTTAACTACATTCTGCAGCTCCCTATATTCTGCAACACATTACATTCTGCAACTCCCTACATTCGGCAGCTCCCTACAGTTTGCAATTAATTACACTCTACTGTTCACTACATTCTGCAGCACATTACATTCTGCAGTTAACTACACTATATAGTTCACTACACTCTGCTTCTCCCTACATTCTGCAATTAACTACACTATACATTTAACTACATTCTGCAGCTACATACATTCTGCAATAATCTAGACTATACAGTTCACTACACTCTGCAGCTCCCTACATTCTGCAATTAACTACACTATACAGTTCACTACATTCTGCAGCTCCCTACTTTTTGCAACTCCCTACATTCTTGTGATCCTTACATTCTGCAGCTCCCTACATTCTGCAGATACCTACATTTTGCAATTAACTACATTATACAGCTCACTACATTCTGCAGCTCCCTACATTCTGCAATTAACTACAGTATACAGTTCACTACACTATACAGTTCACCACATTCTGCAGCTCCCTACTTTTTGCAGCTCCCTAAATTCTGCTGATCCCTACATTTTGCAGCTCCCTACAGTCTGCAGATCCCTACATTCTGCAATTAACTACACTATACAGTTCATTACATTCTGCAGCTCCCTACATTCTACAATTAACTACACTATACAGTTCACTACACTATGCAGCTCCATATATACTCTGCAATTAACTGTATATTTCACTACACTCTGCAGCTCTCTACATTCTGCAGTTCCCTACATTCTGCAATTAACTACACTATACAGTTCACTACTCTGCAGCTCCTTACATTCTGCAAATAACTACACTATACAATTCACTACATTCTGCTGCTCTCTACATTCTGCAATTAACTACACTATACAGTTCACTACATTCTGCAGCTATCTACATTCTGCAGTTCTCTACATTCTGCAGCTCCTTACAGTCTGCAATTAACTACACTATACAGTTCACTGCATTTGCAGTTAACTACATTCTGCAGCTCCCTATATTCTGCAACACATTACATTCTGCAACTCCCTACATTCGGCAGCTCCCTACAGTTTGCAATTAATTACACTATACTGTTCACTACATTCTGCAGCACATTACATTCTGCAGTTAACTACACTATATAGTTCACTACACTCTGCTTCTCCCTACATTCTGCAATTAACTACACTATACATTTAACTACATTCTGCAGCTACATACATTCTGCAGTAATCTAGACTATACAGTTCACTACACTCTGCAGCTCCCTACATTCTGCAATTAACTACACTATACATTTCACTACATTCTGCAGCTCCCTACTTTTTGCAACTCCCTACATTCTGGTGATCCTTACATTCTGCAGCTCCCTACATTCTGCAGATACCTACATTTTGCAATTAACTACACTATACAGTTCACTACATTCTGCAGCTCCCTACATTCTGCAATTAACTACACTATACAGTTCACTATACTATGCAGCTCCTTATACTCTGCAATTAACTATATATTTCACTACACTCTGCAGCTCTCTACATTCTGCAAAGTAAGAGAAGAAATATTGTAGGATTAAACCTCGAAAAAATCGTAGACAAAGCACTTTAGTGAGACGTGAGAGAAAGAAAAATCACAAGAGAATTACCTGGGATTCGAACACGGACTCCGGTAGGACGAGCAGCCGTCTAGCCACGAGAGAACAGCGTATTATCGACTTAGCCAACTCTCTCTCTGTCTGAACCTTAAGTGCCCAGGGCACATGGGGCTTCCGCAAGGATTTTCCACAAATGCCTGTCCTATGCCTTTTTTTCTGCTCTTGCCCAGGTGAGCCCTCTATTGCTCAACATCCTTTCAGTTGTTCTTCTCCATGTCTCTTTTGGTCTACCCTTACTTCTGCTCCCCTGTGAAACGAAGTCGTGACACACAGAAATTCCGTAGCTTAGATTCATTCTCTCTAGCAGGTACCAACTAGACAAACATACACACGGTCTCCTGCCATGTCTGGTGCAAACTTGAACAACAATAACAAACGAACGAATACTTATTACATGAAGTTAGTTTCAGGTATAGTTTTAAGGAACAATTTTTTATAAATAGGAAACTACGAGGTTTTGGTACGATAAAGTAAGAGAACAAATATTGTAGGATTAAACCTCGAAAAAATCGTAGACAATCGTGTCACGACCTCGTTTCTTTCCGGGTGTCACGATCTCTCATGTCTGCTGAGCATTTACTAAAGACTATATCAACAAAACACCTTTTTTGGGGTGCTAGTTGGCTAAGTGGGCGTCTGAGTAGCGACGTGGTTAGTGCACTGGTCTCTCATGGCGAAGGCCAGGGGTTCGAATCCGGCCGGAGGCGCCCCAGTCACCCAGCTGTAGAAATGGGTACCCGACTTCTTCTGGAGTTGGGGAAGGAAAGGCGGCCAGGCGTGATACTGATCATATCACCCTCTAGTGTGCTGACAGGTCAAGGAAAATATGGGAACTAACACCATATCCCTATGTGCCTCCAAGGCATGAGAGGATTACCTTTACCTTTTACCTACCTAGTTGGCTAAGTCGATAGTACGCTGTTCTCTCGTGGCTAGACGGCTGCTCGTCATACCGCAGTTCGTGTTCGAATCCCAGGTAATTCTCTTGTGATTTTTCTTTCTCTCACGTCTCATTAAAGTGCTTTGACTACGATTTTATCGAGGTTTAATCCTACAAAATTTGTTCTCTACATTCTGCAGTTCCCTACATTCTACAGCTCCCTACATTCTGCAATTAACTACACTATACAGTTCACTCTACCCTGCAGCTCCCAAGATTCTGCAGCTCTCTATATTCTGTAGCTCCTTACATTCTGCAATTAACTACACTATACAGTTCACTACATTCTGCAGCTCCCTACATTCTGGAATTAACTACACTATACAGTTCAGTACACTCTGCAGCTCCTTACTTTCTGCAATTAACTACACTATACAATTCACGAAATTCTGCAGCTCACAACATTCTGCAATTAATTTCAATATACAGTTCATTACATTCTGTAGCTCCCTACATTTTGCAGCTATCGACATTCTGCAGCTCTCTACATTCTGCAGCTCCATACATTCTACAATTAACTACACTATACAGTTCAATACATTATGCAGCTCCCTACATTCGGCAATTAACTACACAATACAGTTCACTACTCTGCAGCTCCTTACATTCTGCAAATAACTACACTATACAATTCACTGCATTCTAAAGCTCACTACATTCTGCAATTAATTACGATATACAGTTTACTACATTCTGCAGCTCCCTACAGTCTGCAGCTATCTAAATTCTGCAGTTCTCTACATTCTGCAGCTCCCTACAGTCTGCAATTAAATACACTATACAGTTCACTACATTCTGCAGTTAATTACACTATACAGTTCACTACACTCTGCAGTTCCCTACATTTTGGAATTAACTACATTATACAGTTCACTACATTCTGCAGATCCCTACTTTTTGCAGCTCCCTACATTCTTCTGATCCCTACATTCTGCAGCTCCCTATATTCTGAAAATCACTACATTCTGCAATTAACTACACTATACAGTTCACTACACTATGCAGCTCCTTATACTCTGCAATTAACTATATATTTCACTACACTCTGCAGCTTTCTACATTCTGCAGTTCCCTACATTCTGCTGCTACCTACATTCTGTAATTAACTACACTATACAGTTCACTATACCCTGCAGCTCCTAACATTCTGCAGCTCTCTACATTCTGTAGCTCCTTATATTCTGCAATTAACTACACTATACAGTTCAATACATTATGCAGCTCCTTACATTCTGCAATTAACTACACTATAAAATTCACTACATTCTGCAGCTCATTACATTCCGCAATTAATTACAATATACAGTTCACTACATTTTGCAGCTCCCTACATTCTGCAGCTATGGACATTATGCAGATCTCTACATTCTGCAGCTCCCTACAGTCTGCAATTAACTACACTATACAGTTCAATTACATTCTGCAGCTCGCTATATTCTGCAGCTCCCTACATTCTGCAGCACCCTACATTCTGCAGCTCCCTCCATTCGGCAGCTCCCTACAGTCTGCAATTAACTACACTATACAGTTCACTACATTCTGCAGATCTCTACATTCTGCAATTAACTACACTATACAGTTCACTACACTGTGCAGCTCCCTACATTCTGCACTTAACTACATTATACAGTTCACTATATTCTGCAGCTACATACATTCTTCAATAAACTACACCATACATTTCACTACACTCTGCAGCTCTCTACATTTTGCAAATAACTACACTATACAGTTCACTACATTCTGCAGCTCCCTACTTTTTGCAGCTCCCTACATTCTGCAATTCCCGACATTCGGCAGCTCCCTACAGTCTGCAATTAATTACACTATACAGTTCGCTACATTCTGCAGCTCACTACATTCTGCAATTAACTACACTATACAGTTCACTACACTTTGCAGCTCCCTACATTCTGCAATTAACTACACTATACAGTTCACTACACTCTGCAGCTCCCTACATTCTGCAGCTCCATACATTCTGCAATTAACCATACGCTGCAGACGACTGCACTCTGCACTTAACTACATACTGCAACTCACTACAATCTGCATTTAACTACACTATAGAGGTGTCTACAATCTGCAGTTCACTACACTCTGCAACTAACTGCACTCTGCAGCTCACTACACTCGGCAATTAACTACACGCTGCATCTCAATACACTCTGCAGCTCTCTACACTGCGCAATTAACTACACAGTAGAGGTCACTACAATCACAGTTCACTACACTCCTCAATTAATTACACTATACAATTCACTACACTTTACAATTAACTACACCCTGCAGGTCACTACACCCTGCAACTCACTACACTCTGCAACTGCCTGCACTCTGGAATTAACTACAATCTGAAGCTAACAACACTCTGCAATTAACTACACCATAGAGGTCACTACAATCTGCAGCTCAGTACGCTCTGCTATTAACTACACTATACAGTTCACTACACATTCAAATTAACTACAGTCTGCATCTAACTACACTCTGCAGCTCCTTACATTCTACACTTAACTACACTCTGCTATTAACTACACTATACAGCTCACTACACTTTCCAATTAACTACACTCTGCAGCTCACTACACTCTGCAGCTCCCTATATTCTGCAATTAACTAAATTATGCAGTTCACTACAGTCTACATCTCCCTACATTCTGCAGCTCCCTACATTCTACAGCTCCCTACATTCTGCAGCTCCCTACACTCTGCAATTAACAACACTATACAGCTCACTACACTCTGCAGCTCCCTATATTCTGCAATTAACTAAATTATACAGTTCACTACAGTCTACAGCTCCCTACATTCTGCAGCTCCCTACATTCTACAGCTCCCTACATTCTGCAGCTCCCTACACTCTGCAATTAACAACACTATACAGTTCAATACAATCAGCAGCTCACTATACTCTGCAATTGACTACACTATACAGTTCAAGATACTCTGCAGCTCCCTACATTTTGCAGCTCATTATATTCTGCATTTAATTACACTCTGCAGTTACCTACACTATAGAGGTCACTACAATCTGCAGCTAACGACACTCTGAAATTATCTACACTCTGCCTATCAGTACACTCTGCAATTAACTATACTCTGCAGCTCACTACACTCTGCAATTAACTACCTTATAGAGGTCGCAACAATCTGAAGCTCACTACACTTTGCAATTAACTACACTATACAGCTCACTACACTTTGCAGTTAACTACACTCTGCAGCTCCCTACATTCTGCATTTAACTACACTCTGCAGCTCCCTATATTCTATATTTAACTACACTCTTCAGCTCACTACACTCTTCAATTAAATACACAAATAGAAGTCAATACATTCTGCAGTTAACTACACTCTGAAATTAATTATACTATAGAGCTCACTATGCTTTACAATTTACTAAATCCTGCAGCTCACTACATTCTGCAGCGCATTACACTATGCGATAACTACACTCTTCAGCTGCCAGCACTCTGCAAATAACTACACTCTGCAGCTCACTACACTCTGCAATTAACTACACTATACAGCTCACTACACTTTGCAGCTAACTACACTCTGCAGTTCCCTACACTCTGCAGCTACCTACATTCTGCAATTAACTACACGATACAGTTCACTACAGTCTACAGATCCCTACATTCTGCAGCTTCCAACAATCTACAGCTCCCTACATTTTGGACCTCCCTACACTCTGCAATTAACTACCACATACAGTTTGCTACAACATGCAGCTCCCTATACTCTGCAATTAACTGCACTATACAGTTCACTACACTTTGCAGCTCCCTATATTCTGCACTTAACTACACTCTGCAGCTCACTACACTCTGCAAATAACTACACTATAGAGGTCACTACAATCTGCAGCTAACTACACTCTGCAATTAACTACACTCTGCAGTTCACTACACTTTGCAAATAACTATACTCTGCAGCTCCCTACACTCTGCAGCTCACGACACTCCGCAATTAACTACACAATATAGGTCACTACAATCTGCAGATAACTACACTCTGCGACTACCTACATTCTGCAATTAACTACACTATACAATTCACTACAGTCTACAACACCCTACATTGTGCAGCTCAATAAACTCTACAGCTCCCTACATTCTGCAGCTCCCTACATTATACAATTAACTACACTCTGCAGCTCCCTACATTATACAATTAACTACACTCTGCAATTAACTACACTATACAGCTCACTGCACTTTGCAGTTGACTACACTATACAGCTCACTACACTCTGCAGCTACCTACATTCTGCAATTAACTACACTATACAGTTCACTACAGTCTACAGCTGCCTACATTCTGCAACTCCCTACACTCTACAGCTTAATAAATTCTGCAGCTCCCTACACTCTGCAATTAACTACACTATACAGTTCACTATAACTTGCAGCTCCCTACACTCTGCAATTAACTACACTATACAGTTCACTACACTCTGCAACTCCCTATACACTGCAAATAACTACACTATACAGTTGACGACAATCTGCAGCTCTCTATACTCCACAATAAACTACAGTATACAGTTCACTATAATCTGCAGCTACCTACATTCTGCAGCTACCTATATTCTGCATTTAACTACACTATACAGTTCACTACAGTCTGCAGCTAACTACACTGTGCAATTAACTATACTCTGCAGCTCACTAAATTCTGCAATTAACTACACTCTGCAGCTCACTAAACTCTACAATTAACTGCTCCCTGCAGCTCAATACACTCTGCAGCTCTATTCATTTTACAATTAACTACACAATAGAGATCACTACAATCTGTAGATAACTACACTCTGCAATTAATTACACTATACAGTTCATTACACTTTACAATTTACTACACCCTGCAGCTCACTACATTCTGCAGCTCATTACACGCTGCAATTAACTATACTCTTTAGCTGCCTGCACTCTGCAATTAACTACAATTTGCAGCTCACTACACACTGCAATTAACTACACTATAGAGGCCACTACAACCTGCAGCTCACTACACTTTGCAATTAACTACACTCTGCAGCTCCCTACATTATACAATTAACTACACTCTGCAACTCCCTACATTATACAATTAACTACACTCTGCAATTAACTACACTATACAGCTCACTGCACTTTGCAGTTGACTACACTATACAGCTCACTACACTCTGCAGCTCACTACATTCTGCAATTAACTACACTATACAGTTCACTACACTCTGCAGCTCCCTATACTCTGCAGATAACTACACTATACAGTTCACTACAATCAGCAGCTCCCTATACTCTGCAATTAACTACACTATACAGTTCAAGATACTCTGCAGCTCCCTACATTCTGCAGCTCCCTATATTCTGCATTTAACTACACTCTGCAGCTCACTACACTCTGCAATTGACTACACTGTAGAGGTCACTCTATTCCCAGTGACCTGATTAAATCCACGTTTATAGCACTACCAAAGAAACCAGGTGCAAAGGAATGTGACGACCACCGGACTATCAGCCTCTCATGTCACATAACGAAGCTACTTATGAGAATAATTATGAGAAGAACAAGGAAAAAGATAAAAATGGAAATAGCAGATGAATAGTTTGGATTTGTTGAAGGAAAGGGAACACACAATGCCATTTATGCTTTACGAACACTAACAGAAAGAGCTTTAGAAGTACAGAAAGATCTCTACTTATGCTTCATTGATTACACCAAGGCATTTGTCAAGGTGAAACACAATGAAATTATTAAAATGCTTGAAGACATCAATATAGACGGCAAAGACCTGAGGATTGTAAAATATCTATACTGGCAGCAAGAGGCAGCAGTTCGAGTTGAAAATAGAATTGGAAAATATCAACCTATAAAACAAGGGGTGCGACAAGGATGTGTACTATCTCCAGACCTTTTTTCTCTGTATAGCGAGAATATTCTAAGAACAATCAACACAGAACCAGGCATAAAAATTGGAGGATACAATATTAACAACCTTCGGTATGCTGACGACATAGTAATGATAGGGGAGAACCAATAAGACCTGCAAAATTTCCTGGATAAAGTCGCCACAGAAAGTGAACAGAAAGGCCTTACTTTGAACATCAAAAAGACAGAGACTATGGTTATATCTAAGAAACAAAATCCACCAACATGCAGTATTAAATTAAACGGAACCATTCTGAAGCAGGTGTAGAAATTCAAATACCTTGGAGCAGTAATAACTTCAGATGGGAAATGCAAAACAGAAATTAGGAACAGAATAGGCCAAGCAAAGACTGCATTTCAGAGAATGAGAAGCATATTAGCTAACACATCTTTATCAATGAATGTTAGAAAACGAGTCCTAAAATGCTATATTGAACCTATCTTGTTATATGGAAGTGAATCATGGACAATAAGCAAGTCTGCACAAAAATCATTGGAAGCAGCAGAAATGTGGTTTATTAGAAGAATGTTGCGATTCCCCTGGACAGCAAAAATAACTACAATCTGTAGATAACTACATTCTGCAATTAATTACACTATACAGTTCATTACACTTTACAATTTACTACACCCAGCAGCTCACTACATTCTGCAGCTCATTACATGCTGCAATTAACTACACTCTTCAGCTGCCTGCGCTCTGCAATTAACTACAATTTGCAGCTCACTACACACTGCAATTAACTACACTATAGAGGCCACTACAATCTGCAGCTCACTACGCTCTGCAATTAACTACACTATAGAGACCACTACAACCTGCAGCTCACTACGCTCTGCAATTATCTACAATATACAGCTCACTACACTTTGCAATTAACTACACTCTGCAGCTCCCTACATTATACAATTAACTACACTCTGCAGCTCCCTACATTATACAATTAACTACATTCTGCAATTAACTATACTATACAGCTCACTGCACTTTGCAGTTGACTACACTATACAGCTCACTACACTCTGCAGCTACCTACATTCTGCAATTAACTACACTATACAGTTCACTACAGTCTACAGCTGCCTATATTCTGCAACTCCCTACACTCTACAGCTCCCTACATTCTGCAGCTCCCTACACTCTGCAATTAACTACACTATACAGTTCACTACAACCTGCAGCTCCCTACACTCTGCAATTAACTACACTATACAGTTCACTACACTCTGCAGCTCCCTATACTCTGCAGACAACTACACTATACAGTTCACTACAATCAGCAGCTCCCTATACTCTACAATTAACTACACTATACAGTTCAAGATACTCTGCAGCTCCCTACATTCTGCAGCTCCCTATATTCTGCATTTAACTACACTCTGCAGCTCACTACACTCTGCAATTAACTACACTATAGAGGTCACTCTATTCCCAGTGACCTGATTAAATCCACGTTTATAGCACTACCAAAGAAACCAGGTGCAAAGGAATGTGACGACCACCGGTCTATCAGCCTCTCATGTCACATAACGAAGCTACTTCTGAGAATAATTATGAGAAGAACAAGTAAACAGATAAAAATGGAAATAGCAGATGAACAGTTTGGATTTGTTGAAGGAAAGGGAACACACAATGCCATTTATGCTTTACAAACACTAACAGAAAGAGCTTTAGAAGTACAGAAAGATCTCTACTTATGCTTCGTTGATTACACCAAGGCATTTGACAAGGTGAAACATAATGAAATTATTAAAATGCTTGAAGACATCAATATAGACGGCAAAGACCTGAGGATTGTAAAACATCTATACTGGCAGCAAGAAGCAGCAGTTCGAGTTGAAAATAGAATTGGAAAATATCAACCTATAAAACAAGGGGTGCGACAAGGATGTGTACTATCTCCAGACCTTTTTTCTCTGTATAGCGAGAATATTCTAAGAACAATCATCACAGAACCAGGCATAAAAATTGGAGGATACAATATTAACAACCTTCGGTATGCTGACGACACAGTACTGATAGCGGAGAACCAATAAGACCTGCAAAATTTCTTGGATAAAGTCGCCACAGAAAGTGAACAGAAAGGCCTTACTTTGAACATCAAAAAGACAGAGACTATGGTTATATCTAAGAAACAAAATCCACCAGCATGCAGTATTAAATTAAACGGAACCATTCTGAAGCAGGTGTGGAAATTCAAATACCTTGGAGCAGTAATAACTTCAGATGGGAAATGCAAAACAGAAATTAGAAACAGAATAGGCCAAGCAAAGACTGCATTTCAGAGAATGAGAAGCATATTAGCTAACACATCTTTATCAATGAATGTTAGAAAACGAGTCCTAAAATGCTATATTGAACCTATCTTGTTATATGGAAGTGAATCATGGACAATAGGCAAGTCTGCACAAAAATCATTGGAAGCAGCAGAAATGTGGTTTATTAGAAGAATGTTGCGATTCCCCTGGACAGCAAAAATAACTAATGAAGAATGTATGAGAAGAGCTGGAGAGACAAAAAACCTTGTCAAAAAGATAAGAGAGAGACAATGTACTTTCATAGGACACGCAATGAGAAGAGGGGGCATTGAAAATATTATAACAACAGGAAAAATAGAAGGAAGAAGATCAAGAGGAAGACCAAGAGAAATGATACTGGACAGTCTGATCTGTTGGTGTGAGAGGAGATCACCAACTGAACTGATGGCCTGCATGAAGGATCGAGTACTCTGGAGAAGTATAATAGCCAACGCCTGTCGGCACGGCACCTGATGATGATGATGATGATGATGATGATGATAGAAATCACTACAATCTGCAGCTAACTACACTCTGCAGTTAACTACACTCTGCAGTTCACTACACTTTGCAATTAACTATACTCTGCAGCTCACTACCCTCTGTAGCTCACTACACTCTGCAATTAACTACACAATATAGGTCACTACAATCTGCAGATAACTACACTCTGCAGCTACCTACATTCTGCAATTAACTACACTAAACAGTTCACTACACTCTGCAGCTCCCTATACACTGCAATTAACTACACTATACAGTTGACGACAATCTGCAGCTCCCTATACTCTACAATAAACTACACTATACAGTTCACTATAATCTGCAGCTCTCTACATTCTGCAGCTCCCTATATTCTGCATTTCACTACAATATGCAGCTAACTACACTCTGCAGTTCACTACACTTTGCAATTAACTATACTCTGCAGCTCACTACACTCTGCATTTAACTACACAATATAGGTCACTACATTCTGCAGCTATCTACACTCTGCACTTAATTAAACTATACAGCTCACTACACTTTACAATTTACTAAACCCTGCAGCTCACTACATTCTGCAGCTCACTACACGCTGCAACTCACTACACTCTGCAGCTCAATACACCCTGCAGTAACTACACTCTTCAGCTGCCTGCATTCTGCAATTAACTACACTCTTAAGCTGCCTGCACTCTGCAATTAACTACAGTCTGAAGCTAACTACAATCTGCAATTAACTACACTCTACAGATCACTACACTCTGGAATTAACTACACTATAGAGATCACTACAATCTGCAGCTCACTACGCTATGCAATTAACTACACTATACAGCTCACTACACTTTGCAATTAATTACACTCTGCAGGTCGCTACACTCTGAAGATTCCTACATTCTACAATATCTACACTTTGCAATTAACTACACTCTGCAATTAACTACACTATACAGCTCACTATACTTTGCAATTAACTACACTATACAGCTCACCACACTCTGCAGCTCACCACACTCTGCAGCTCCCTACACTCTGCAATTAACTACACCTTGCAGCTAGCTACACTCTGCAATTAACTACACTCTGCGGCTCACTGCACTCTGCAATTAACTACACCATGCAGCTCACTGCACTCTGCAATTAACTACACTCTGCGGCTCACTGCACTCTGCAATTAACTACACTCTGCGGCTCACTACACTCTGCAATTAACTACACTCTGCAGCTCACTGCACTCTGCAATTAACTACACTCTGCGGCTCACTACACTCTGCAATTAACTACACTCTGTTGCTCCCTACACTCCGCAACTCCCTACACTTCGCAACTCCCTAATCTCTGCAACTCCCTACACTCTGCAACTCCCTACACTCTGCAACTCCCTATACTCTGCAACTCCCTACACTCTGCAACTCCCTATACTCTGCAGTTCCTTGCACTCTGCTAGTCACTACACTCTGTATCTCCCTACACTTCACAGCTCCCTACACTCCTCAGAATGTGTACACTCCTTACTCCTCAACTCCCTACACTCCCGAGGTAGTGTACACTTCTTAAACTCTCTACTCTCTCCAGGCTGTGTACACTCCTTAAACTCTCTACGCTCCCCAGGTTGTGTACACTCCTTGTTCCTCAACTCCCTACACTCCCCAGGCTGTGTACACTCCTTACTCCTCAACTCCCTACATTGCTCAGCTCCCTACACTCCACAGTTCACTACATACCTCAGTTACTTGATGACAAACTCCCATACATTTTGTAATATTGTTTCTGGATACACATGTCTTATGTGCCTTGTACTGCATTATTGATACAATATTGTCTTTGAACCTTGTAGCCAAATGTTTCCTAGACAACAGTGTGCAGCCTGTTCTATCTAAACTGTATATTATCTTAGATCAGTTTTCTGAATACTGAGTAGTTCCCAAGTAGTTACACACATCTTCAGTCTTAGCTTCTCTCCCAGATTCTTTCTGACCTTGTGTTGGCACAGATACAGAAGAGCAGGCCTGTCCGGCATGGCACGTTGATAGAAGGATTACTCGATGGATTCCATGGTAAGGAATAACAGTGACCAACTGTTGACTGCCGGCAGGTTTCCCTGGCACATGGCAAGCCCGTTCATACTTAACAAACCGTCACATCTTTCTTACAGTAGCATGAAAAATCCATCCTCACTGCCTCAGATGTAGACTCCCTGCCGCTCAACACTCATTCCCACAGTTCAACGCTCACGAGAATCTTAACTCACGTGATCTTCTAGAAGAATCTGGAATGACGCACATAGTCCATCCAAACAAAGGCGACAATTACCCTCCTCAATATATTAACACGATTACCTCTCTTATTCTGGAACAATTTCTCCTGTCCTGCCTAAACTACACTTGCTACATGGACCTCTGATGTCACCGGTGGCTGGCTGCCAGGTTTGTGCCTGAAAAATGTAATAAATTTTATTTAATGTTTTTAATTTCACTAAACATAGAAGTAAGACTGCAGCATAATAAATCCGCTCAGAATGTGACGCTCTCAACAATAACATTACATTTAGAGGGTGACGTCCTGCACAATAACTACACATTTAGAGGGTGACGTCCTGCACAATAACATTACATTTAGAGTGTGACGTCCTGCACAATAACTGTACATTTAGAGTGTGACGTCCAGCACAATAACTGTATATATAGAGTGTGACGTCCTACACAATAACTGCACATTTTGAGTGTGACGTACTGCAAAACAACTGGACATTAAAAGTGTGACGTAAAACACAATACTGTACATTTATAGTGTGACGTAAGACACAATAACTGTACATTTAGAGTGTGACGTAATACACAATAACTGCATATTTAGAGTGTGCCGTAATACACAATAACTATAAATTTATAGTGTGACGTAATACACAATAACTGCACATTTAGATTGTGACGTAATAGAAAATAATTTGAACTTAGAGCGTGACGTAATACACAATAAATGTACATTTAGAGTGTAACGCAATACATAATAATTTACATTTAGAGTGTGACGTATTACACAATAACTGTGCATTTAGTGTGTGACATAATACTCAATAACTGTACATTTAGAGTGTGACATAATACAGTATAACTGTACATTTAGACTGTGAAGTAATACACAATAACTGTACATTTAGAGTGTGACGTAATGCACAATAACTATACATTTAGAGTGTGACGTACTACACAATAACTGTACATTTAAAGTGTAACGTAATACACACTAAATGTACATTTCGAGTGTGACGTAATACACTATACCTGTACATTTAGAGTCTGACGTCCTGCACAACAACTGCACATTTAAATTCTGACGTAATAGACAATAACTGTACATTTAGAGTCTTATGTAATACATACTAACTGTACATTTAGAGTGTGATGTACTACACTATAACTGTACATTTAGAGTGTGACTTAATGCACAATAACTGTACATTTAGAGTGTGAAGGAATACACACTAAATGTACATTTAGAGTGTGACTGAATACACACGAAATTTACATTTAGAGTGTGATGTAATACACTATAACTGTACATTTAAAATGTGACGTAATACACTATAACTGTACATTTAGAGTGTGACGTAATATACAATAACTGTACATTTAAAGTGTGACATAATACACTATAACTGTACATTTAGAGTGTGACGTCCTGCACAACAACTGTACTTTTAGAGTGTGACGTTCTGCACCGTGTGAAGAAACGAAATACCTCTCTAACAACAGCTCAACGATGTAAGTCTCTCTCTTTCTCTCTCTCTCTCTGTCTCTCTCTCTCTCTCTCTCTCTCTCTCTCTGGGGAGATTTATGCTACAACCAACTTCGACAGTTTGTACTTGTTTTTCATGTCCTGACAGTGACATATGGCGTTGTAATAATATATCTGTCAGCACAAGAGTCATGCAAAGTTAACAGCCCTGATTGTCTGTTTATATACTCGCACTAACAGAGTGATTTCCCCTGATTTTCTGGTTCAGGTCGACGTGTAGATAGTGTGCTTGGCAGGATCTGTCTGGAAGACTGAAAGTGGTTTGTGGAGTTGAGAAAGATCTGACTTTTTAGTCGGTCTAGGTCTACATGTAACATTGTGAAGATATAGTACAAGGTTTACGTCTAACATTGTGAAGATATAGTACAAGGTTTACGTCTAACATTGTGAAGATATAGTACAAGGTTTACGTCTAACATTGTGAAGATATAGTACAAGGTTTACGTCTAACATTGTGAGGATATAGTACAAGGTTTACGTCTAACATTGTGAAGATATAGTACAAGGTTGGACCAAAGGAGTCATATGTAAGGAATGGAAAAAGGCTAACGGAGTATACATCCCCAAGGAGCAGAATTCCACTGAAATCAACCAGTTCAGGCCGATCTCACTTCTGAATGTGGAAGGAAAGATATTCTTCTCTGTGATGGCAAAAAGACTAACAACATACCTCCTAGACAATGGTTACGTTGATACATCCGTGCAGAAGGGAGGAATCCCAGGTTTCCCAGGATGTCTCGAGCATGCGTCAATGATTTGGGAAGCCATTCAGCAGGCAAAATCTGGAAAGCAAGATCTACAGGTAATATGGCTTGACCTAGCCAATGCGTATGGCTCAGTACCGCACCAGATGATATGGCTAGCACTAGACATGTATCATGTGCCAAAAGAAATCACAAATATGCTGAAAAGGTACTTCACAGGGTTCCTCATGAGGTTTGGAACATCAGGATATACTACAAGATGGATCGAGCTCCAGGTAGGAATTGCAATGGGCTGCACAATACCTCCCATACTGTTCGTACTAGCCATGCAAGTAATCTTGAAAGCAGCAGAAGGAGCAGCAGAAGACCCAAGATTCAGAAATGGATGTCAGATGCCACCACTAAAAGCATTCATGGATGACACAACAGTAATAACAACCAGTGAAGCACAGGCACGAAAGATGTTAGAGCGTTTGGACAGCCTCATCATATGGTGCCGCATGAGCTTCAAGCCAAAGAAGTCAAGAAGCCTGTCACTCATGAAAGGGAAAGTGATAGAAAGATCATACACAGTGGCAAATCAAATAATCCCAACTGTAGGGGAAGAGCCAGTGAAGAGCCTTGGCAGAGTATATGATGCATCCATGAAGGACTCAAGTGCTGTGAAGCAGGTTATAGAAATGGCGCAGAATGGACTGAGCATCATAGACAAAAGCAGGCTACTGGGTAAGTTCAAAATATGGTGCCTCCAGTTCATGCTGATTCCAAAAATGATGTGGCCGCTACTCATTTACGAAGTAAGTACCAGCACAATAGAGGCAGTCGAAAGAAAGATAAATAAAGCCATAAGAAAGTGGTTGGGCGTACCACCAGGATTAACTGATGTAGCGCTGTACTGCAAGAAGAGCAAACTGCAGCTGCCTTTCAAATCTGTGGTTGAAGAATACAAGGTAGGAAAAACAAGACTTGCAATGATGCTACAGGAATCTACAGATCCGGTGGTACGAGAAGTGCAGCCAACACTTAGAACTGGACGATATGGAAAGTAGGTGAGGAAGTGACCACAGTCAGGGAAACGCAGGAGCTGAAAGAAGTAATAGGGTACACCCAGACCAACAGAAGGGGATTTGGTCATGGTGAAATCAAATGGTGGTCAAAGGCCTCCTGCAAGGAAAGAAGGAATATGATCATCAGCGAAGTAAGGAATTCAGAGGATGACAAGCGGGTCCAGAAGGCAGTCCAACAATCACAACAAGGGCAATGGACAACATGGGAGGAAGTCCTGCAGAGATCACTAACATGGAATGACATCTGGAAAATGGCACCCTTGAGGCTCAGCTTCATCATCAGAGCTACTTATGACCTTCTGCCTACAGGCTCCAACCTATACAAATGGGGTGTATCAGAAGATACAAAGTGCCCTCTCTGCAACGAAAGGCAAACATTGGAACACGTGCTGTCAGCATGTAGAGTGTCTTTAGGGCAAGGACGGTACACCTGGCGGCACAACAGAGTGTTGCAGGAACTAGTAGCCATCGTAGACAGGGCAAACGATAAAGCAAACAATAGCAAAAGAGTTGAGGTCCACCTAAATACTTCATAGGCGCTGGTACGACATCGAATATTGAAATCAGGGACATTCCCTTACCATCACTGCTAGATGGTACAAATGACTGGGAAGTGACAGCGGACCTTCCAGAAAGACGAGAATACCCGACTGCCATCAAGAACACAAGAATGCGACCGGACATTGTAGTGTACTCCACAGAGAAACAGGAATTAATAATGATCGAGCTTACGGTCCCATACGAAACTAGAATAGAGGAACAGCATTTATTCAAATTGGAGAAGTACAATGATCTGGTCAAGCAACTGAGGCAGGGGGCAGGAATCAGGACAAAAGTGATAGCTGTAGAAGTGGGAGCAAGAGGATTCGTAGCAACATCAGTATATGACCTATGTAAGCAACTGGGCATAAAGGGACAAGCAAGAGCAAGGGCATTGAGATGCCTTTCAGAATCAGCAGAAAAGGCCTCATGCTGGCTGTGGAGTATGCGAAACACGCATTGGGAACATAAATAATTTCATTTGCCTCAACCAATACCAGTCCTCCATAGCTAAATCGCTAAAGACGCGTGGCAACTGGAAGATCATGTGTTCGATCCCGAGACCAAAAAAAAAAAGCAACAACTCACAAGACCTCTGGGAGTCATGACCCAGAGGGGCCCACCCCCCTTAGAGTGTCAGGTGTTTAAAGGGCCGAAACACTTGTCTGAGGGGGGGTACTTCCTCTGATGATCTGAAGGAGTTGTGTTGTTGTTCCGCTCTCTACGGTAGAGAGTTTCCTGCATACAAGGTTTACGTCTAACATTGTGAGGATATAGTACAAGGTTTACGTCTAACATTGTGAGGATATAGTACAAGGTTTACGTCTAACATTGTGAGGATATAGTACAAGGTTTACGTCTAACATTGTGAGGATATAGTACAAGGTTTACGTCTAACATTGTGAGGATATAGTACAAGGTTTACGTCTAACATTGTGAGGATATAGTACACAGTTTATGTCTAACATTGTGAGGATATAGTACACGGTTTACGTCTAACATTGTGAGGATATAGTACAAGGTTTACGTCTAACATTGTGAGGATATAGTACAGAGTCTACGTCTAACATTGTGAGGATATAGTACAAGGTTTACGTCTAACATTGTGAGGATATAGTACAGAGTCTACGTCTAACATTGTGAGGAATAGTACACGGTTTACGTCTAACATTGTGAGGACATATATATATATATATGGCAGTCGGGTATTCTCGTCTTTCTGGAAGGTCCGCTGTCACTTCCCAGTCGATTGTACCATCTATCAGTGATGGTAAGGGAGTGTCCCTGATTTCAATATTTGATGTCGTACCAGCACCAATGAAGTATTTAGGTGAGACCTCAACTCTTTTTCTGTTATTTGCTTTATCGTTTGCCCTGTCTACAATGGCTACTAGTTCCTGCAACACTCTGTTGTGCCGCCAGGTGTACCGTCCTTGCCCTAAAGACACTCTACATGCTGACAGCACGTGTTCCAATGTTTGCCTTTCGTTGCAGAGAGGGCACTTTGTATCTTCTGATACACCCCATTTGTATAGGTTGGAGCCTGTAGGCAGAAGGTCATAAGTAGCTCTGATGATGAAGCTGAGCCTCAAGGGTGCCATTTTCCAGATGTCATTCCATGTTAGTGATCTCTGCAGGACTTCCTCCCATGTTGTCCATTGCCCTTGTTGTGATTGTTGGACTGCCTTCTGGACCCGCTTGTCATCCTCTGAATTCCTTACTTCGCTGATGATCATATTCCTTCTTTCCTTGCAGGAGGCCTTTGACCACCATTTGATTTCACCATGACCAAATCCCCTTCTGTTGGTCTGGGTGTACCCTATTACTTCTTTCAGCTCCTGCGTTTCCCTGACTGTGGTCACTTCCTCACCTACTTTCCATATCGTCCAGTTCTAAGTGTTGGCTGCACTTCTCGTACCACCGGATCTGTAGATTCCTGTAGCATCATTGCAAGTCTTGTTTTTCCTACCTTGTATTCTTCAACCACAGATTTGAAAGGCAGCTGCAGTTTGCTCTTCTTGCAGTACAGCGCTACATCAGTTAATCCTGGTGGTACGCCCAACCACTTTCTTATGGCTTTATTTATCTTTCTTTCGACTGCCTCTATTGTGCTGGTACTTACTTCGTAAATGAGTAGCGGCCACATCATTTTTGGAATCAGCATGAACTGGAGGCACCATATTTTGAACTTACCCAGTAGCCTGCTTTTGTCTATGATGCTCAGTCCATTCTGCGCCATTTCTATAATCTGCTTCACAGCACTTGAGTCCTTCATGGATGCATCATATACTCTGCCAAGGCTCTTCACTGGCTCTTCCCCTACAGTTGGGATTATTTGATTTGCCACTGTGTATGATCTTTCTATCACTTTCCCTTTCATGAGTGACAGGCTTCTTGACTTCTTTGGCTTGAAGCTCATGCGGCACCATATGATGAGGCTGTCCAAACGCTCTAACATCTTTCGTGCCTGTGCTTCACTGGTTGTTATTACTGTTGTGTCATCCATGAATGCTTTTAGTGGTGGCATCTGACATCCATTTCTGAATCTTGGGTCTTCTGCTGCTCCTTCTGCTGCTTTCAAGATTACTTGCATGGCTAGTACGAACAGTATGGGAGGTATTGTGCAGCCCATTGCAATTCCTACCTGGAGCTCGATCCATCTTGTAGTATATCCTGATGTTCCAAACCTCATGAGGAACCCTGTGAAGTACCTTTTCAGCATATTTGTGATTTCTTTTGGCACATGATACATGTCTAGTGCTAGCCATATCATCTGGTGCGGTACTGAGCCATACGCATTGGCTAGGTCAAGCCATATTACCTGTATATCTTGCTTTCCAGATTTTGCCTGCTGAATGGCTTCCCAAATCATTGACGCATGCTCGAGACATCCTGGGAAACCTGGAATTCCTCCCTTCTGCACGGATGTATCAACGTAACCATTGTCTAGGAGGTATGTTGTTAGTCTTTTTGCTATCACAGAGAAGAATATCTTTCCTTCCACATTCAGAAGTGAGATCGGCCTGAACTGGTTGATTTCAGTGGAATTCTTCTCCTTGGGGATGTATACTCCGTTAGCCTTTTTCCATTCCTTACATATGACTCCTTTGGTCCAACCTTGTACTATATCTTCACAATGTTAGACGTAAACCTTGTACTATATCCTCACAATGTTAGACGTAAACCTTGTACTATATCCTCACAATGTTAGACGTAAACCTTGTACTATATCTTCACAATGTTAGACGTAAACCTTGTATATAGTTAAGGAATTGCAAAACTTGGCTTTGAAGGTTTTGGATCTCTCATTATTAGCTGTAGCATGACTGACACCAGTACATTTGTAAATAAAGTATAGAAATAATATTTAGTTGAATATCTCTATAAGAGATTAAATTTGTATACTAATTCTGTTCATTTAAATGAATTTGTCATAATTAATGGTAGAAACGAGATTACTTCAAGAATCTTAGAGCTCTTCACTTCCTGAAACTGGGTTATAGAGATGTTACTTGATAATCTCCCCTTCATCTGAGAATTTCTAATCTCAAAGTTTGAAGCTATCTATTTTTAAACACAGGCATCGAGCTGGATAGGAAGTGGGACACTATGAAAAAGTCAGAATATTGTCACCTCCTCCAATCTCTGTCTAAGTATAGCCAAAGTCATTGCACGATATACACATTATCAGGTCAACTATTGTCATGTATTCTCTAATTAATCCTTGTCCTAGTTTGTCTTTTCCCATTACTTGTGTCACACTTTATCTTACACCCCACAACAATATCATCATCACATACACACACTTCACAGAAAAACCACAAATACACATCTTACAAATACATAACAGAAACATCACAATAACACACCTTTCAGAAACATCACACAGACACAACTTACAGAAACATCACAGAGACACACCTTACAGAAACATCACTTAAACACACCCTACATAAATATCACATAAACACCCTACAGAAATATCACACAGATACATCTTACATAAACATCACATAAACACACCCTATAGAAACATTACATAAACACACTCTACAGAAACATCACATAAACACACCCTACAGAAACATCATCAGGCACACTCTACCCAAACAGTAAATCATCATGAGTAATTTACATAAACATCACATCAGCACTACTGTGACACACATAACAAAAACATCACACAGACATACCCCATCTAAACAACAGAATAGCACCACTAAGTTAGATAAACATCAAATCAGCATTACACAGACACACCTTACAGAAATATCACACAGGCGCACCTTACAGAAGTATCACAAAGACATATCTTAGAGAAAGATCACACTGATATATTTATTTATTCATTCATTTGCATTGTAGGCCTCTCTGTTGTGAGCAAGATGCCCTGCTGCTGATGCATCCATTTGCAGATCATCAACGATATCGTGCACCCATCTTCGCCTTGGTCTTCCTCTCTTTTTTCCCATCATGTACCCTTCCAAGACCGTTTTCTCTAGATTATCATGACGTTTAATGTGTCCAAAATATTTAAGTTTTCTTTGTTTAATCCTCTTTACTAGCCAGCCTTCTTCAATATTAAGTTCGTGTAGTATGGATATTACATCCAAAAAAAGACCAATCCTTAGCAAAACTGGAACACAATTAACATCAAATAAAGATCAAAAGCAAAGATGGGCTGAACACTTCCAAGAAATACTCAATCAACCACACCCACAAGAATTGTTAAACCTTGAAACTGACTTACCAGCCCCACAACTAAATGTCAACCTAGATGAAATTAAATTGCATGAAATTGAAACAGTAGTGAATTTAATGGCTAACAACAAAGCTGCAGGTGAAGATAAAATAACAGCCGAAATGCTAAAAGCTATCAATAGTGACAACATGAACAACTACAGAGAATGTTTAACAAGATTTGGGAAGAAGAAAAGGTCCCTTCTAATTGGAAGAAAGGAATAATTGTTAAAATATCAGAAAAGGGCAACCTTAGTGATTGTAACAACTGGAGAGGAGTAACCTTAATATCAGTTGTGTCAAAAGTATTTTGCAAGGTCATGTTGAATAGACTCAAAGATATAGTGGATACTGCAATGAGAGAAGAACAAGCAGGATTTCGAAAAGGGAGAAGCTGTCTCGACCAGATCTTTACTCTAAGAATAATAGTTGAAGAACATACTGAAAAACAGAAACCATTAATACTGAACTTCATAGATTTTAAAAAGGCATTTGATAGCATACACAGAGATTCATTATGGAGAATTTTATGTCTATATGGAATATCATCTAAAATTGTCAATATCATTAAGGACTTATGCAGTGGATATGTTTGTGCAGTCAAGACAGAAGAAGGGATGAGTGAATGGTTCCAGATTGAAACAGGTGTGAAACAAGGATGTATACTGTCTCCTTTACATTTTGGGATTACAATAGACTTCATAATGAAAAAATGCTGCACAGGTAACACAGGTATTGACTGGGTACATGGGACCCAACTAGAAGATCTTGATTTTGCTGATGACATAACTCTTATCAGTAATAATGTGAATTTCATGCAAGAAAAAACAGATAGCCTGTCTTCACTGGCTAGCAAAATAGGACTTGAAATTAACAAGGACAAAACAAAAATAATGAAAATTCCTCTCAATCAAGATGGAAAAATACACATAGAAGTGACAGATATTGAAGAAGTCAATCAATTTGCATACCTTGGCAGCTACATAGACCAGGATGGTGACACTAGAAAGGAAGTTAGGATCAGAATTGCAAAAGCAGCATCAATCTTCAAGAATCTTGAGAACATATGGAATTCAAAAGTTATAAGCACAAAAACCAAGTTAAAACTATTCAATTCAAATGTAATATCCACCCTCATTTATGCATGCGAAAGCTGGAAAACAACTAAAGAAATAGAAAAGAAATTAGACTCTTTTGAAAACAAATGCATAAGGAAAATACTTGACATCAAGTGGAATGAATTCAAGAACAATGCAGAAATAAGACAGATGACTGAACAACAACCAGTCTCATGGGTGATCAGGAAAAGGAGATGGACATATGTTGGTCACATGATGAGAAGAAATGATCAGAGAATCCCAAAACAAGCTATCAAGTGGAACACAACAGGCCGAAGAAAAAGAGGCAGACGGCGTGAAACTCTGAAGAGGACAATATTAAGAGAGGCCAAATTAACAGGCATAAAATCCTTTGACGAGGTTGAAAGACTCGCCGAAGACAGGAAAAAATGGTGAACTACTTTGCGAGCCCTATGTGACGTTTAACGGCACGGGAAGGATATAAGATAAGTAGTATGGATATATTTGTTCTTTTTTGTGTCCATGATATTTGAAGAACTCTTCTGTAGTATTTAAAATCATTTATGTGTTTCTCAGATGTTTTGTTAAGTGTCCAGGTCTCACAGGCATATGTTGTGATGGGAAAGATGCATGCCCTTAAAAATCTTATTTTTGTAGTTCTGTCTGCTCCTCTCCACAGATTCTTTAGTTGTTTTACTTTCTAAAGAGCGATAGATATCCTCCTTTTAATTTCCCTCATTGTATCTCCATTATTAGTTAGTAGTGATCCAAGAGACTGCAATGAGAGAAGAACAAGCAGGATTTCGAAAAGGGAGAAGCTGTCCTGGTGAAGGACAGGCATTTGTGGAAAACCCTTGCGGAATCCCCATGTGCCCTGGGCACTTAAGGTTCAGAGAGAGAGAGAGAGAGTGATCCAAGATATTCAAAACTCTTCACTTCTTCCAGTTTTTCCTCATTGATACATATTTCAGCTGCCTTGTTTGTTTTGTCAGTTGTTATCAATTTAGTTTTCTTCGCATTACGATAGAGGTTTTGCTCTTCGCTGTTCTTATGGACTGACATAATTAGTTTTTCCATTCCTTTTTTGTGTTGTGGACAGTAATATTGTGTCATCAGCATATCTATTCTCTGGTATTTCATAACTTCCAATTGTTATGGCATTGTAATATTCTTTGTCTACATCTTCTCTAACATTCCTCATTATATTTTCAGTATACAAGTTAAATAAGTCAGGTAACAAAAATGCACCCCTGATGGACTCCTTATTTTATGTCAAACCAAAAAAGACACACTATACACAAACAGCATATTAGCAACACTAAGTTATATAAACATTACATCAGAACCACTAAGTTATATAAAAATTACATCAGCACCACTAAGTTATATAAACATTATATCAGCACCACTAAGTTATATAAACATCATATCAGCACCACTAAGTTATATAAACATCACATCAGCACCATTAAGTAACATAAAAATCACATCAGCACCACTAAGTTATATAAACATTACATCAGCACCACTAAGTTATATAAACATCACATCAGCACCACTAATTAACATAAACACTACATCAGCACCACTAATTAACATAAACATCACATCAGCACCACTAAGTAACATAAACATTACATCAGCACCACTAATTAACATAAACATCACATCAGCACCACTAAGTAACATAAACATCACATCAGCACCACTAATTAACATAAACATCACATCAGCACCACTAATTAACATAAACATCACATCAGCACCACTAAGTAACATAAACATTACATCAGCGCCACAAAGTAACATAAACATCACATCAGCACCACTAAGTAACTTAAACATCACATCAGCGCCACTAATTTACATAAACATTACATCAGCACCACTATGTTATATAAACATCACATCAGCGCCACTAAGTAACTTAAACATCACATCAGCGCCACTAATTTACATAAACATTACATCAGCACCACTATGTTATATAAACATCACATCAGAACCACTAAGTAACTTAAACATCACATCAGCGCCACTAATTTACATAAACATTACATCAGCACCACTAAGTTATATAAACATCACATCAGCGCCACTAAGTAACATAAACTTTACATCAGCGCCACTAAGTTATTTAAACATCACATCAGCACCACTAAGTTATTTAAACATCACATCAGCACCACTAAGTTATATAAACATCACATCACCACCACTAAGTTATTTAAACATCACATCAGCAACACTAAGTTATATAAACATCACATCAGCACCTCTAAGTAACATAAACATCACATCAGCACCACTAAGTTATATAAACAACACATCAGCACCACTAAGTAACTTAAACATCACATCAGCACCACTAAGTAACTTAAACATCACATCAGCACCACTCAGATACACTTCACAAATATTACGCCAGCGTTTCTGTTTTACAAACTTGGACAAGTGAGTTACTTTATAGCGGTGGTTTCCCTTTGGCTTCTTCTCTGTTCGTGTACGGTTTCCTCCCCTAGAATTCCTATAAAAAGATTGCCCGCAAGATAGCCGGGCATATGTTTTCTTCTGCTCTTCTTTATTCAGATATTCACAACTGACCTTTGTATCTAGAGACTGCTCACTCATAATCCACCATCCCGTGAACTCAAATGGTATAAGAACAAGCATCTCACACAGTATTAGTAATAATACTAACAATTACAACATGAATAATAATAAAGTGAGTTAGTGTTTGGTGCCTCCCTCTCTACAACACAAAACTACTAGCAGTGCTTCAGGCCCAAGTTTCAGCCTAGAAGCTAAACTCTTTGTCTGTCTGTACACGCACTTCCCAGAAAATAAACCTCAATAGTTCAGTTTCTGCTCTGCATATTTAATATATAAAAATAATAATAAATAAATACACACAAAAATCCCTTCCTCTTCACTTCCAAAATTCCATCATCATCATTCCCTTATATCCTTTGTTTTGTTTCTCTACCAGACGTTGATTTCTTGTTTTCTTTGATGAACATTGTGCTGTTGAAACTGGGAGGCTGTTACTCTCATGATGTTTATCTTACAAGATTTTATTTGTTCTTACTCTGTAACATAATCTGTTAGTTCGCGGTGTTGTTGTTGTTGTTCTTGTTGTTCTTGGTGTTGTTCTTGTTGTTGTTGCTGTTCTTGTTGTTGTTGTTCTTGTTGTTGTTGTTGTTGCTGTTGTTCTTGTTGTTGTTCTTGTTGTTGTTGTTGCTGTTGTTGTTGTTGTCGTTGTTGTTCTTGTTGTTGTTGTTGTTGTTGTTGTTGTTGTTGTTGTTGCTGTTGTTGTTGTTCTTGTTGTTGTTGTTCTTGTTGTTGTTGTTGCTGTTGTTGTTGTTGTTACTGTTGTTGTTGTTGTTGCTGTTGTTGTTGTTCTTGTTGTTGTTGTTTTTGTTGCTGTTGTTGTTGTTGTTGCTGTTGTTGTTGTTGTTCTTGTTGTTGTTGTTGTTGTTGCTGCTGCTGTTGTTGGTGGTGCTAGTGCTGTTGTTGTTGTTGATGTTGTTGTTGGTGGTGGTGCTAGTGCTGTTGTTGTTGTTGTTGTTGTTGTTCTTGTTGTTGTTGTTCTTGTTGTTGTTGTTCTTGTTGTTGTTGTTGCTGTCGTTGTTTCTGTTGTTGTTGCTGTTGTTGTTATTGTTGCTAGTGCTGTTGTTGTTGTTGTTGTTGTTGTTGTTGTTGCTGTTGCTGTTGTTGTTGTTGCTGTTGTTGTTGCACTTGTTCTTGTTGTACACCATACAAACTCGACATTCTAAACAGAATGGTGTATTCATTAATGGCGGTCAGAACGCAATACCTGAAATCTGATTAATAGTTTCTCAGATAATCTGGTGGATGTTCTAGACAAGATAAAGTCTGATGTTACTAGACGTTCTGATGGATGTTCCAGACAAAGTAAAGTCTGATGCTACTGGACAGTCTTGTGGATGTTCTAGAAAATCTGATGATGCTGATACTGTGGCAACATTACAAGAACTGCTCATCGACTTACTTGAAACACAAGGGTAAATCCGTGAGTACACAGCTGAGCTGGTCAGAATATGGGCCACTGAACGTGAAAGAGTTGTATTCAAGAACATGTGGCGTGAGACGTAGAACAGTGGAAGTAGAAAAAGAATGTCTTCATATAAAACCTGGACAGTCTGAAGTCCCTGGTTAGTTTCTGTCTTCATATAAAACCTGGACAGTCTGAAGTCCCTGGCTAGTTTCTGTCTTCATATAAAACCTGGACAGTCTGAAGTCCCTGGCTAGTTTCTGTCTTCATATAAAACCTGGACAGTCTGAAGTCCCTGGTTAGTTTCTGTCTTCATATAAAACCTGGACAGTCTGAAGTCCCTGGCTAGTTTCTGTCTTCATATAAAACCTGGACAGTCTGAAGTCCCTGGCTAGTTTCTGTCTTCATATAAAACTGGACAGTCTGAAGTCCCTGGCTAGTTTCTGTCTTCATATAAAACCTGGACAGTCTGAAGTCCCTGGTTATTTTCTGTCTTCATATAAAATCTGGACAGTCTGAAGTCCCTGGTTAGTTTCTGTCTTCATATAAAATCTGGACAGTCTGAAGTCCCTGGTTATTTTCTGTTTTCATATAAAACCTGGACAGTCTGAAGTCACTGGCTAGTTTCTGTCTTCATATAAAATCTGGACAATCTGAAGTCCCTGGCTAGTTTCTATTACTCTTGTTATAGCTGACTTTCCTCCCTTTCTCAGTCTGAACCGTACAAGCGTGTCTATGTCTGCCTGAACCGTACATCCGTGTCTTAGTCTGTCTGAACCGTACACCCGTGTCTAAGTTTATCTGAAACGTACACCCGTGTCTAAGTTTATCACCAGAACCAATTTAACCGTTATCGTTACTTTTTTATCTCTCACCATTCCAAGACTTTCCTGCTCAATTATCTGCAGCACCCTACATTATGCAGCTCCCTAAACTCTGCAGCTCTCTGCACTCTGCAGCTTCTTACACTCTGTAGCTCCCTACACTCTGTAGCTCTCTACACTATGCAGCTCCCTACACTCTGTAGCTCTCTACACTCTGTAGCTCCCTACACTCTGTAGCTCTCTACACTATGCAGCTCCCTACACTCTGTAGATCCCTACACTCTGTAGCTCCCTACAATCTGTAGCTCTCTACACTCTGTAGCTCCCTACACTCTGCAGCTCCCTACACTCTGTAGCTCTCTACATTCTGTAGCTCCCTACACTATGCAGCTCCCTTCACTTTGTAGCTCTCTACACTCTGCAGCTCCCTACACTATGCAGCTCCCTATACTATGTAGCTCCCTATACTATGCAGCTTTCTATACTCTGTAGCTCGCTATCCTATGCAGCTCCCTACACTATGCAGCTCCCTACACTATACAGTTCCCTACACTATGCAGCTCCCTACACTCTGCAGCTCTCTAAACTCTGCAGCTATCTACACTCTGCAGCTCCCTACACTATGTAGCTCCCTACACTATGCAGCTCCCTATACTATGCAGCTCTCTACACTCTGTAGCTCCCTACACTCTGCAGTTCTCTACACTCTGCAGCTCCCTACACTATGCAGCTCCCTACACTCTGTAGCTCCCTACACTCTGCAGTTCTCTACACTCCTCAGACTGTGTACACTCCTTACTTCTCAAGATTGTGAGGATGTAGTACAGTGTCTACGTCTAACATTGTGAGGATGCAGTGCAGTGTCTACGTCTAACATTGTGATGATGTAGTGCAGTGTCTACGTCTAACATTGTGAGGATGTAGTGCAGTGTCTACGTCTAACATTGTGAGGATGTAGTGCAGTGTCTACGTTTAAGATTGTGAGAATGTAGTGCAGTGTCTACGTCTAACATTGTGAGGATGTAGTGCAGTGTCTACGTCTAACATTGTGATGATGTAGTGCAGTGTCTACGTTTAAGATTGTGAGAATGTAGTGCAGTGCCTACGTCTAACATTGTGAGGATGTAGTGCAGAGTCTACGTCTAAGATTGTCAGGATGTAGTGCAGTGTCAACGCCTAAGATTGTGATGATATAGTGCAGTGTCTACTTCTAACATTAAAGAGAGAAAACTTAAATATTTTGGACACATTAAACGTCATGATAATTTAGAGAAGACCGTATTGGAAGGATACATAATTGGAAAAAGAAAAAGAGGAAGACCGAAACGAAGATGACTGCAAGACATCGTTGACGATCTGGAAATGGATGCAGCAGCAGCAGGCCATCTTGCTCACAACCGAGAGGCCTACAGAAGTGCTGTTTGGGAGGCAAAGTTCCGCAAGGGACATGCAAAGGAATGAATGAATGTGCAGTGTCTACGTCTAACATTGTGATGATGTAGTGCAGTGTCTACGTCTAAGATTGTGAGGATGTAGTGCAGTGTCTACGTCTAAGATTGTGATGATGTAGTGCAGTGTCTACGTCTAAGATTGTGATGATGTAGTGCAGTGTCTACGTCTAAGATTGTGATGATGTAGTGCAGTGTCTACGTCTAACATTGTGATGATGTAGTGCAGTGTCTACGTCTAATATTGTGATGATGTAGTGCAGTGTCTACGTCTAAGATTGTGATGATGTAGTGCAGTGTCTACGTCTAACATTGTGAGAATGTAGTGCAAGGTCTATGTCTAAGATTGTGAGGATGTAGTACAGGGTCTACGTCTAAGACTGTGAGGATGTAGTGCAGTGTCTATGTCTAAGATTGTAAGGATCTAGTGCAGTGTCTACGTCTAACATTGTGAGGATGTAGTACAGGGTCTACGTCTAAGATTGTGAGGATGTAGTGCAGCTTTTGTAGAGACGTTATTTGATGTTTGAGAGAGATATCCATGTCTCTAGACGTTTACTGCGAGTTAGGTGAGTCCAGCTGGCTAATGTACTTCCTTCCAGTGAGATTTCATTTCTGCGTGTCTCCATCAGCAGCCTTTTTTGCGTCTTGCTTCATCAAACATCAAACTAAACTTCATCGACATCTGTTTCTCTTATGAAGTGATCTTGTGTGTCGACCTGAATGCCAGCGTGTGTTAACAAAGTGTGTACAACTGCAGTCAAATGTTTTTATCTGAACATTGAAAGATGTCTTATCTGGGTCATGCCAGACGTACATCAAGGGAGATCGTGAAGCTGTTTTGAGTCTGACACTGTCTTATCATCCACCAGCTCCCAGCAACTAGACAAAGACATTGTTTTATCATCCACCAGGTCTCAGCATCTAGACAAAGACACTGTCTTATCATACACCAGGTCCCAGCATCTAGACAAAGACACTGTCTTATCATCCACCAGGTCCCAGCAACTAGACAAAGACACTGTCTTATCATGCACCAGGTCCCAGCATCTAGACAAAGACACTGTCTTATCATCCACCAGGTCTCAGCATCTAGACAAAGACACTGTCTTATCATACACCAGGTCCCAGCATCTAGGCAAAGACACTGTCTTATCATCCACCAGGTCCCAGCATCTAGACAAAGACTCTGTCTTATCATCCACCAGGTCCCACCAACTAGACAAAGACACTGTCTTATCTTCCACCAGGTCCCAGCATCAAGACAAAGACACTGTCTTATCATCCACCAGCTCCCAGTATCTAGACAAAGACACTGTCTTATCATCCACCAGGTCCCAGCATCTAGACAAAGACACTGTCTTATCATCCACCAGGTCCCAGCATCTAGACAAAGACACTGTCTTATCATGCACCAGGTCCCAGCATCTAGACAAAGACACTGTCTTATCATCCACCAGGTCCCAGCAACTAGACAAAGACACTGTCTTATCATCCACCAGGTCCCAGCATCTAGACAAAGACACTGTCTTATCATGCACCAGCTCCCAGCATCTAGACAAAGACACTGTCTTATCATCCACCAGGTCCCAGCATCTAGACAAAGACACTGTCTTATCATGCACCAGCTCCCAGCATCTAGACAAAGACACTGTCTTATCATCCACCAGGTCCCAGCATCTAGACAAAGACACTGTCTTATCATCCACCAGGTCCCAGCATCTAGACAAAGACACTGTCTTATCATCCACCAGGTCCCAGCATCTAGACAAAGACACTGTCTTATCATGCACCAGGTCCCAGCATCTAGACAAAGACACTGTCTTATCATCCACCAGGTCCCAGCATCTAGACAAAGACACTGTCTTATCATGCACCAGGTCCCAGCATCTAGACAAAGACACTGTCTTATCATGCACCATGTCCCAGCATCTAGACAAAGACACTGTCTTATCATCCACCAGGTCCCAGCATCTAGACAAAGACACTGTCTTATCATCCACCAGGTCCCAGCATCTAGACAAAGACACTGTCTTATCATCCACCAGGTCCCAGCATCTAGACAAAGACACTGTCTTATCATGCACCAGGTCCCAGCATCTAGACAAAGACACTGTCTTATCATCCACCAGGTCCCAGCATCTAGACAAAGACACTGTCTTATCATCCACCAGGTCCCAGCATCTAGACAATCTTTGAGTAGGGCACAGCGTGAATATATGTACAAATAATACAGCAACAGAGAATATTGTGGTTGTTGTTGCTCTTATATCTCCTATCTTCACATGTAATCTTCAATGTTACAGCACTCAGGGACGTTGGTTTCTGTCGCGTAAGTGAGAGTTCTCTTTCATATTTCTCTTTTTCTCTCTAAATATTAACTCTGGTTTCTCATCTTTATCATCTCCCCTAGTCTCTAATTATTCACTATGTTTTCTCATCTCTCGTTAGACGTCACATAGGGCTCGCAAAGTAGTTCGCCAATTTTTCCTGTCTTCGGCGAGTCTTTTAACCTCATCAAAGGATTTTATGCCTGTTAACTTGGCCTCTCTTAATAATGTTCTCTTCAGAGTTTCACGCGGTCTGCCCCTTTTTCTTCGGCCTGTTGTGTTCCACTTGATAGCTTGTTTTGGGATTCTCTGCTCATTTCTTCTCATCAAGTGACCAACATATGTCCATCTCCTTTTCCTGATCACCCGTGAGACTGGTTGTTGTTCAGTCATCTGTCTTATCTCTGCATTGTTCTTGAATTCATTCCACTTGATGCCGAGTATTTTCCTTAGGCATTTGTTTTCAAAAGAGTCTAATTTATTTTCTATTTCTTTAGTTGTTTTCCAGCTTTCGCATACATAAATGAGGGTGGATATTACATTTGAATTGAATAGTTTTAACTTGGTTTTTGTGTTTATAACTTTTGAATGCCATATGTTCTCAAGATTCTTGAAGATTGATGCTGCTTTTGCAATTCTGATCCTAACTTCCTTTCTAGTGTCACCATCCTGGTCTATGTAGCTGCCAAGGTATGCAAATTGATTGACTTCTTCAATATCTGTCCCTTCTATGTGTATTTTTCCATTTTGATTAATGGGAATTTTCATTATTTTTGTTTTGTACTTGTTAATTTCAAGTCCTATTTTGCTAGCCAGTGAAGATAAGCTATCTGTTTTTTCTTGCATGGAATTCACATTATTACTGATAAGAGTTATGTCATCAGCAAAATCAAGATCTTCTAGTTGGGTCCCATTTACCCAGTCAATACCTGTGTTACCTGTGCAGCATTTTGTCGTTATGAAGTCTATTGTAATCCCAAAAAGTAAAGGAGACAGTATGCATCCTTGTTTCACGCCTGTTTCAATCTGGAACCAGTCACTCATCCCTTCTTCTGTCTTGACTGCACAACCATATCCATTGTATAAGTCCTTAATGATGTTGACAATTTTAGATGGTATTCCATATAGACATAAAATTCTCCATAATGAATCTCTGTGTATGCTATCAAATGCCTTCTTAAAATCTATGAAATTCAGTATTAATGGTTTCTGCTTTTCAATATGTTCTTCAAGTATTATTCTGAGAGTAAAGATCTGGTCGAGACAGCTTCTCCCTTTTCGAAATCCTGCTTGTTCTTCTCTCATTGCAGTATCCACTATATCTTTCAGTGCAAAGTTATCTGTGGAGAACATACCTCCAGCAGCTTTAGGGTACAAACAGGAGTGAAACAGGGATGTGTACTATCACCAACATTATTTATCTTGGCAGTAGACTGGTTAATGAAGGAGGCAACATCAGACAAACGCAGAGGATTACAATGGACCCTTAACACAGTGCTGGAGGACCTTGACTTTGCGGACGACATTTGTCTATTATCAAGCAGTCACAAAGATATGCAAGATAAAATAAACAGGTTAACCCAGAATGCAAACACCATAGGACTAAAGATCAACGTAGGAAAGACAAAGTTAATGAAGCAAAATGTGAACAACAGAAATGTACTCAGAGTAGATAACAAGTTAGTGGAGGAGGTCAACGAATTTGTATACCTTGGCAGCAGAGTAGTAGAAAATGGAGACAGCACAGAGGACATCAACAGCAGACTTACTAGAGCAAACCAGGCTTTTGCAATGCTACAGAATATATGGAAATCAAATAAACTAAGCATAAATATGAAAATCAGGATATTTAAGAGTAATGTTCTAAGTGTACTACTCTATGGAAGTGAATGCTGGAAAATCACCAAAACCATAGAAAACAAGTTGAATTCTTTCCAGACTAAATGTTTACGTAGAATTAAAAAAATATTTTGGCCAAACACCATAAGAAATAACATCTTATTGGCAGAAATGCAGATGAAACCACTGACAACAATTATTGAGGAAAGACGCTGGCGATGGTTGGGACATGTGCTCCGAATGACTGACAACTCACTACCAAAAATAGCACTAAGATGGACACCACAGGGGAGCAGAAGTAAGGGTAGACCAAAAGAGACATGGAGAAGAACAACAGAAAGGATGTTGAGCAATAGAGGGCTCACCTGGGCAAGAGCAGAAAAAAAGGCGAAAGACAGGCATTTGTGGAAAACCCTTGCGGAAGCCCCATGTGCCCTGGGCACTTAAGGTTCAGAGAGAGAGAGAGAGAGAGAGATTGACATTTAGTTGTGGGGCTGGTAAGTCAGTTTCAAGGTTTAACAATTCTTTTGGGTGTGGTCGATTGAGTATTTCTTGGAAGTGTTCAGCCCATCTTTGCTTTTGGTCTTTATTTGATGTTAATAGTGTTCCAGTTTTGCTAAGGATTGGTCTTTCTTTAGATGTAATAGTACCTGTTAGCCTCTTTTGTATGTTATATAAAGTTTTGCTGTCTCCTGTTTTTGCTGCTTTTTCTGCCTCTTTCGCCATATTGTCTATGTATTCTCTTTTATCCCTTCTAGCTGAACTTTTTACTTTCTTGTCTATGTCTTTGTATTTTGCTTTTGCCGAATCTCTTTCATGATCTGCTTTTGCATTCAACATGTTTAATTTGACTGCTCGTCTTTCATGTATATACTTCCATGTTTTATCTGATATCCATGCTTTTCTATTTGGTTTTTCCAATCCAGCGCTTACTTTTGCTGCTGTGATTATGGCTGTGCTGTAATAATTCCATAACTCATCTATACCTAACTCCTCAACTTCACTGGGTGTTTTGGAATGATTGGCAAGTTCCTGATTGAAATTAATGTTAGTATTTTCTTCTTGTAGGCTGTGGATGTTTATCTTTCTGTGTACTGATTTTTTGTGTTGACTTTTCAATTTTAGTTTTATTTTCCCTATGCACAGGTTGTGATCACTGTTGACATCTGCACCCCTATAAGCCCTTACATCTATCAGAAATGTTCTGTATTGCTTTCTAATACAAAAATGATCTATCTGGTTTCTAGTTCTATCATCTGGAGATATCCGCGTTGTTTTATGTATCTCTTTGTGTGGGAATATTGTGCCTCCAATGACCATGCCCTCTGTTAGACATACTTCAATTAATCTTTCTCCGTTCTGATTAACCATGTCAATTCCTTCTTTCCCCATCACTTTTTCAACGTGGGTATTATCCTTCCCTACCTCAGCATTGAAGTCCCCCATAGCAATTAGGATGTCGTGTTTAGGGACTTTGTTGATGATTTGTTGTAGTTGGTGATATAAGTCGTCTTCTCCATTAGTCTCTAATTATTCACTCTGTTTTCTCATATTTTTCTTCTCCATTAATCTCTAAATATTCACTCTGTTTTCTCATATTTTCTTCTCCTTTAGTCTCTAATTATTCACTCTGTTTTCTCATATTTTTCTTCTCCAATAGTCTCTAATTATTCCCTCTGTTTTCTTAAATTTTTCGTCTCCAATAGTCTCTAATTATTCACTCTGTTTTCTCATCTTTCTCTTCTCCATTAGTTTCTAATTATTCACTCTGTTTTCTCATATTTTTCTTCTCCATTAGTCTCTAATTATTCACTCTATTTTCTCATATTTTTCTTCTCCATTAGTCTCTAATTATTCACTCTGTTTTCTCATATTTTTCTTCTCCATTAGTCTCTAATTATTCACTCTGTTTTCTCATATTTTTCTTCTCCATTAGTCTCTAAATATTCACTCTGTTATCTCATATTTTTCTTCTCTCCTAGTCTCTAATTATTCAATCTGTTTTCTCATATTTTTCTTCTCCCCTAGTCTGTAATTATTCACTCTGTTTTCTCATACTTTTCTTCTCCCCTAGTCTCTAATTATTCACTCTGTTTTCTTATATTTTTCTTCTCCCCTAGTCTCTAATTATTCACTCTGTTTTCTTATATTTTTCTTCTCCCCTAGTCTCTAATTATTCACTCTGTTTTCTCATACTTTTCTTCTCCCCTAGTCTCTAATTATTCACTCTGTTTTCTCATATTTTTCTTCTGCCCTAGTCTCTAATTATTCACTCTGTTTTCTTATATTTTTCTTCTACCCTAGTCTATAATTATTCACTCTGTTTTCTCATATTTCTCTTCTCCCCTAGTCTCTAATTATTCACTCTGTTTTCTAATATTTTTCTTCTCCCCTAGTCTCTAATTATTCACACTGTTTTCTCATATTTCTCTTCTCCCATAGTCTCTAATTATTCACTCTGTTTTATCATCTTTCTCTTTTCCCCTAGTCTCTAATTATTCTCTCTGTTTTCTCGTCTTTCTCTTCACCATTAATCTCTAATTATTCACTCTATTTTCTCATATTTTTCTTCTCCCCTAGTCTCTAATTATTCACTCTGTTTTCTCATCTTTCTCATCTCCCCTAGTCCTTAATTATTCACTTCTTCTTATTCTTCTTCGTTCACTTCTACCACCAAAAACCGCACTGTGATCCTACTGAATTCACGTCTGTGGTCCTTGTTAGGTCCCGTGGTCCTCTGTCTGGTCCAAAATAGACCACACGAGATCCACGAAAGGACCGCAAGGGGTTCAGAGTATCACAGTGCTTTAGCCTGTATTCTTGGTGGGTCTCGGAAGCGGGATTGCGTGACACCGTGGTTTTCATTGCACCAGTTTAGTCTAGGGTTGGACTTTCTCACCAGAAGACCTCGACGTGTTTAGGATATCAGTGCATCCCCGCTGGGTGAGAGGCGGTAGCCCACCCAGGCCAGAGTTGGACTTTCTCACTGGAAAACCTCGACGTGTTTTGAGATACCCGTGTATCACCGCCGGGTGAGAGGTGGTTGCCCATTCAGTCCAGGGTTGGACTTCTCACCGGAAAACCTCAGCGTGATTAGGATACGCAAACATCCCCGCCGGGTGAGAGGTGGTTGCCTATCTAGACTTCCCTGGTCCAGTGTCTCCGACTTCAGCATTTTGCGGTCGTGGCCGCTACCCTTCCTAGTTGTGACCAGGGTGGAGCTTTTGTCCAGGAGGACGAATCCTCGCCACTAGTGACTTCTACCCCTGGGTTGAGCCGGTTTAGGCATTCCCAGTATGGGCGTGTTTGAGACGGGACATGCATAGCCTTCAAGATTCACCCCTGGTATGAGCCGGTTTAGGCAAAATTCACCAGTATGGGTGTATATCAGGCGTTACCGACCTCTAGAGCGGAGGTGGCATGACATGTCTAGCCATCGAGTTCTACCCCTGGTGTGTGCCGGTTTAGGCATATTTCACCAGTGTAGGTGTATTTCGGACTTGGGCGGCCTCTAGAGCAGAGGTGCCGTGGTATAGCTCTCGTAGCGATACTACTGGACATACCAGTTAAACTTCACTTTCCACCACCTTTTCCCATCGGCTCCGCACAGCAACCTTTATTTCTTTTCCGCATTTACTTCCTTAACAGGGAGGAGCTTCACTCCACGCGCGGCATTTGAAGTGTCTCGCCAGCAGTGTTTTAACTCTGGGACAAGCCGGTTCATGCATTTCACCCGATATGACTGCACTCAGGACGTGGCCGACCTCCAGACCAGAGGTGCCGTAATTTGACTGTTTGCTTCGCTTTATCCTTTCTACCACCTTTTCCGCAGTGATGCTGCGCGGCAACCTCATTTGCAAATTTCTTCATTGGCCGGGAGGAGCACCGCTCCACGCACGGCAGCTGAAGATCTCGCCATCAGCGGCAGATGAGCTACCAAACGTGCCACTCATCTACCCTAAGTAACTGGTTTTCAGGCGCCAGATATTCGCCCTCGCCCCTTCTCCTGTCAGTTTAAACAGTTCTGCCACGGGAAGGCCAGGAGCTTGACTTGACTGCCAGAGGCTGTTTGTGGGGCGTTTGCAGTCCTTAGAACCAATTATTCACTGTTTTCTCATCTTTCTCTTCTCCATTAGTCTCTAATTAATCACTCTGTTTTCTCAGCTTTCTCTTTTCCCCTAGTCACTAGTTATTCACTCTGTTCTCTTATATTTCTCTTCTCCGATAGTCTTAATTATTCACGCTGTTTTCTCGTCTTTAGTTTCTCCCCTAGTCTCTAATTATTCACTCTGTTTACTCATCTTTTTCGTCTCCCCTAGTATCTAATTCTTCACCCTGTTTTCTCATCTTTCTCTTCTCCCCCAGTCTCGAATTATTCACTCTTTTTTTTTATATTTCTCTTCTCCCCTAGTCTCTAATTATCCACTCTGTTTTCTTATATTTCTCATCTCCCCTAGTCTTTAATTATTCACTCTTTTTTTCTCATCTTTCTCTTCTCACATAGTCTCTAATTATTCACTCTTTTTTCTCATTTTTCTCTCCTAATTTAGTTTATAATTATTGCTCTGTTTTCTTATCTTTTTTCTTCTCCCAGTGCCTTCAATTAATCACACTGTTTTCTTATATTTCTCTTCTCCCCTAGTCTCTAATTATTCACTCTGTTTTCTTATCTTTCTCTTCTCCCCTAGTCTTTAATTATTCACTTTGTTTTCTTATCTTTCTCTTCTCCCCTAGTCTCCAATTATTCACTCTGTTTTCTCATCTTCCTGTTCTCATCTTTCTCTTATCCCCTAGTCTTTAATTATTCACTCTGTTTTCTCATCTACCTCTTCTCATCTTTCTCTTCTCCTCTAGTCTCTAATTATTCTCTCTGTTTTCTGATCTTTGTCTTCTCCCGTAGTCTCTAATTACTCACTCTATATTCTCATATTTCTCTTCTCCCCTAGTCTCTAATTATTCACTCTGTTTTCTTATATTTCTCTTCTCCCCTAGTCTCTAATTATTCACTCTGTTATCTCTTATTTTTCTTCTCCCCCAGTCTCGAATCATTCACTCTATTTTCCTATATTTATTTTCTCCCCTAGTCTCTAATTATTCGCTTTGTTTTCTTATCGTTCTCTTCTCCTCTTGTCTCTAATTATTCACTCTGTTTTCTTATCTTTCTCTTCTCCAGTTGCCTCTATTTATTCACAGTTTTCTTATCTTTCTCTTCTCCAGTTGCCTCTTTTTATTCACATTGTTTTCTTATCTTTCTCTTCTCCAGTTGCCTCTATTTATTCACAGTTTTCCTATCTTTCTCTGCTCCAGTTGCCTCTATTTATTCACAGTTTTCTTATCTTTCTCTTCTCCAGTTGCCTCTATTTATTCACATTGTTTTCTTATCTTTTTTTTCTCCACTTTTCTCCAATTATTCATCCCTTTTTCTTATGTCTCTTTTCTCCACATGTCTCTAATTATTCATTATGTTTTCTTATTTTTCTCTTCTCCACTTACCTCTAATTATTCACATTGTTTTCTTATCGTGCGTCAAGATATCCACCGTGTGATAACAACACTCTATTGTCATATTTGCTAGGCTGTTCTTTGTGCTTGTTCTACATTCCGTCTGAGACATTTCTATATGTCTTTTATATGTTTGTTGTTTAACATTTTTGTTGTCCGTTTAGTTAGATGAGTCGTACTTCGATCATGAAAAGTAATTGTTCTCATTTAACAATTTATGTCCTGTTAAATACATGAGTGGTACTTTTTTAGTTACACGAGTCCTACTTTGTTAGTTACTTGAGTCGTAATTTTTTAGTTACATGAGTGGTACTTTTTTTAGTTACTTGAGTTGTAATTTGTTAGCTACATGAGTGGTACTTTGATCTTGCTATAAGTGCGCTTGGCAACATCTGTACAGCAATTACTCTAGACTTAAACACGAACACCTGTTTCACTTGGTCGTTGTACTTGATACCTGTTAAAATGTCGAGTGTTTTTTATTTATTTCACACATACGGGACTTTGAGTTGGATGGTTATCATATCGTATCACACGGTCAGGTACTGTGCCACAGGTGGTCGCTATCTACACGTTGTGTGAAACATGAGATGTGTGTATTCTGTTCTTACTGGTAGGCCGGCTAAGACCTTACAATTATTTACTCTGTCTAGAAGTAGAGATTTCCCCTGTCTTGATATCCCATAAATCTTGGTCAAGCTAAAGCTTTTCGGAAGACCATTCATTTCTTTCTATAATTTTTTTCTAAAGTTTGATGTTTTTGTTCATTCTATCCATCGCGCCTGTCTAGTTCTGTCCCGGTGCTGTGTGTCTATATTGGTGTAGTCTTAATTTACATGTTGAATATACTTTCTGAAAAGTTTGCGTTCATTTACTGAACAATTTTTTATATAAATAGGAAACTACGAGGTTTTGGTACGGTAAAGTAAGATAACAAATATTGTAGGATTAAACCTCGAAAAAATCGTAGACAAAGCACTTTAGTGAGACGTGAGAGAAAGAAAAATCACAAGAGAATTACCTGGGATTCGAACACGGACTCCGGTAGGACGAGCAGCGGTCTAGCCACGAGAGAACAGCGTACTATCGACTTAGCCAACTAGCACCCCAAAAAAGGTGTTTTGTTGACATAGTCTTTAGCAACTGGTCAGCAGACATGAGAGATCGTGACACTCGGAAAGAAACGAGGTCGTGACACACAGAAATTCGGTAGCGTTCATTTTCTATTCCCTACCCACCCCCCTCCCTCCCCATATCATCCAAACCAAATTTCTGTAAATTGAAGGTCAAAGACAGATATAGAAATGAAGCTGAATTTTAAGTCTACAGTTCTCCAGATCTCGCTCCGTCACAGACCTCACTTGTAGCAGATATCGTTTCATGTCACAGAACTTACTAGTAGCATACATCACTTCATGTCACAGAATTAACTAGTAGCAGATATCACTTCATGTCACAGAACTAACTAGTAGCAGATATCACTTCATGTCACAGAACTAACTAGTAGTATATATCACTTCATGTCACAGAATTAACTAGTAGCATATATCACTTCATGTCACAGAACTAACTAGTAGCACATATCACTTCATGTCACAGAACTAATTAGTAGCATATATCACTTCATGTCACAGAACTAACTAGTAGCATATATCACTTCATGTCACAGAACTAACTAGTAGCACATATCACTTCATGTCACAGAACTAACTAGTAGCAGATATCACTTCATGTGACAGAACTAACTAGTAGGAGATATCGTTTCATGTGACAGAACTAACTAGTAGCAGATATCACTTCATGTGACAGAACTAACTAGTAGCAGATATCACTTCATGTGACAGAACTAACTAGTAGCATATATCACTTCATGTGACAGAACTAACTAGTAGCAGATATCACTTCATGTCACAGAACTAACTAGTAGCAGATATCGCTTTAGAACTAACTAGTAGCAGATATCGCTTTATGTCACAGGACAAATACTACAAGATTCCTGTAGAAAACTGTAAGATTGAACAGATACTACAAGAGGCCCACAGAAAAAAATGTAATATTGACCATAGACCTCAAGAATATCAACGCAGATATCATAGTGAGGTAAGGGAGCTAGACACACGAACGCAGAGAAACAGAGAGACAAAAGAAGAAGATAAGCAGCAGATGATGTGCTAGAAAATAGAAGACAAGAGAGACGAGGTAAAAAATGGAGACAGCCAAGTGTATATATTTAGTGAAGTATTTAACTGGGACTTTGAGAAGGGATTCTAGAATCTAGCGATTCAGAACTACAAGTAGGAATAGTCAGTGAATACAATTGTATTAAGCCACTACCATGTCTTGTGTATGTGAAGTTATAGTTTCCACCTGCCACTACCATGTCTTGTGTATGTGAAGTTATAGTTTCCACCTGCCACTACCATGTCTTGTGTATGTGAAGTTATAGTTTCCGCCTGCCACTACCATGTCTTGTGTATGTGAAGTTATAGTTTCCACCTGCCACTACCATCTCTTGTGTATGTGAAGTTATAGTTTCCGCCTGCCATTATCATGTCTTGTGTATGTGAAGTTATAGTTTCCGCCTGCCATTATCATGTCTTGTATATATGAAGTTATAGTTTCCGCCTGCCATTATCATGTCTTGTATATATGAAGTTATAGTTTCCGCCTGCCATTACCATGCCTTGTGTATGTGAAGTTATAGTTTCCGCCTGCCATTACCATGTCTTGTGTATGTGAAGTTATAGTTTCCGCCTGCCATTATCATGTCTTGTATATATGAAGTTATAGTTTCCGCCTGCCATTATCATGTCTTGTGTATGTGAAGTTATAGTTTCCGCCTGCCATTATCATGTCTTGTATATATGAAGTTATAGTTTCCGCCTGCCATTATCATGTCTTGTATATATGAAGTTATAGTTTCCGCCTGCCATTACCATGCCTTGTGTATGTGAAGTTATAGTTTCCGCCTGCCATTACCATGCCTTGTGTATGTGAAGTTATAGTTTCCGCCTGCCATTACCATGCCTTGTGTATGTGAAGTTATAGTTTCCGCCTGCCATTATCATGTCTTGTGTATGTGAAGTTATAGTTTCCGCCTGCCATTATCATGTCTTGTATATATGAAGTTATAGTTTCCGCCTGCCATTATCATGTCTTGTGTATGTGAAGTTATAGTTTCCGCCTGCCATTATCATGTCTTGTATATATGAAGTTATAGTTTCCGCCTGCCATTATCATGTCTTGTATATATGAAGTTATAGTTTCCGCCTGCCACTACCATGTTTGTATATATGAAGTTATAGTTTCCGGTTGCCATTACCATGTCTTGTATATATGAAGTTATAGTTTCCGCCTGCCATTATCATGTCTTGTATATATGAAGTTATAGTTTCCGGTTGCCATTATCATGTCTTGTATATATGAAGTTATAGTTTCCGGTTGCCATTACCATGTCTTGTATATATGAAGTTATAGTTTCCGGTTGCCATTATCATGTCTTGTATATATGAAGTTATAGTTTCCGGTTGCCATTATCATGTCTTGTATATATGAAGTTATAGTTTCCGCTTGCCATTATCATGTCTTGTATATATGAAGTTATAGTTTCCGCTTGCCATTACCATGTCTTTTATGTATGAAGTTATAGACTGTGCCTGTGTAGTTAGTTTGTTGCAGAAAACTGCTGAGTTGAAGCTGTTTGTCTTGTAGCTGTGACGATTGTTTTATTGACCTTATATTCGACTAGAGTGTGTTTATCAAAAGTGTTATCATCTCACATTAAGTAAGAGTGAACATTTGAGTACTGAAGCAGAAATATTAACACAGTATTTTATAATCAAAACAAACGCATTTCGACGTTCCCCTTCTCACAATGTTTCGTCTTCTTCTACGTCGCTCATGTTACAAGAAACTTCTCACAATGTTTCGTCTTCTTCTACGTCGCTCATGTTACAAGAAACTTCTCACAATGTTTCGTCTTCTTCTACGTCGCTCATGTTACAAGAAACTTCTCACAATGTTTCGTCTTCTTCTACGTCGCTCATGTCACAAGAAACTTCTCACAATGTTTCGTCTTCTTCTACGTCGCTCATGTTACAAGAAACTTCTCACAATGTTTCGTCTTCTTCTACGTCGCTCATGTCACAAGAAACTTCTCTTCTGTGATTAAGCCCAAAACATGGTCGGATTATCCCCCACATCGTTCTCACGTTAGCGCTTAATCGCACCGGTCACATCAGCCTCCAGCAAGTGCTTTTCCCGCACACCCTCCCGCTGGAAGGAAACTGGTTCTAACATACCGTCCTCATAGTTTGGCGGTGACAAGCATTTTGTTACGTTATCTACCTGACATAACGTCCCCATAGTTTGCTGGTGACAAGCATTTTGTTACGTTATCTACCTGACATAACGTCCCCATAGTTTGGTGGTGACAAGCATTTTGTTACGTTATCTACCTGACATAACGTCCCCATAGTTTGGCGGTGACAAGCATTTTGTTACGTTATCTACCTGACATTCCGTCCAAAAAGTTTGTCGGTGACAAGCATTTTGTTACGTTATCTACCTGACATACCGTCCAAAAAGTTTGTCGGTGACAAGCATTTTGTTACGTTATCTACCTGACATAACGTCCCCATAGTTTGCTGGTGACAAGCATTTTGTTACATTATCTACCTGACATAACGTCCCCATAGTTTGGTGGTGACAAGCATTTTGTTACATTATCTACCTGACATAACGTCCCCATAGTTTGGTGGTGACAAGCATTTTGTTACATTATCTACCTGACATAACGTCCCCATAGTTTGGTGGTGACAAGCATTTTGTTACGTTATCTACCTGACATAACGTCCCCATAGTTTGGTGGTGACAAGCATTTTGTTACATTATCTACCTGACATAACGTCCCCATAGTTTGCTGGTGACTAGTATTTTGTTACATTATCTACCTGACATAACGTCCCCATAGTTTGGTGGTGACAAGCATTTTGTTACATTATCTACCTGACATAACGTCCCCATAGTTTGGTGGTGACAAGCATTTTGTTACATTATCTACCTGACATAACGTCCCCATAGTTTGGTGGTGACTAGTATTTTGTTACGTTATCTACCTGATCTACAATCCTAACAGTTTGCCGGTGACTATTATTTTGTTACGTTATCTACCTGACATACTATCCTAATAGTTTGGTGGTGACAAGTATTTTTTTAAGTTATCTACCCCTCTTCCAATCTAAGTATGATAAACGTGCACTCTTGGCTGTACGTAATCTAGAGACGGGACAAGAATTTAAAAAAGTAATCAGAAGCCACATCAGACAGACAGACACGCTCTTTTCTGTCATCAGACGCTGTCGTCTCTGCAGGTGCACCATTTGGTCCTTTGTTGATGAAACTAGCCAGGTTGCATTTCCCACATCCAAAGTATCAATTTACGGGGACGCCACCTGCCTTTTTCATAAGATCATACATGTGATAATATCATATTTGTGATAATATCAAAATGTGATAATATCCAAGCGTTGCGATGAGATATATATTGTTGATATTGATTTACGTTTAGGAGAACTACTCCGTGACACATTCCTGTATTTTCAACGTCTTTTCTCACTTTTTCTAGTAGATTTTCTCATCTGTTTTGTGACCTCTTCTCTACCTTTTCACTCTAGTCTTCAGCTGACCATATTCCACGCTTGACCTCTTCTCTACCTTCTCACTCTAGTCTTCAGCTGACCATATTCCACGCTTGACCTCTTCTCTACCTTCTCACTCTAGTCTTCAGCTGATCATATTCCACGCTTGACCTCTTCTCTACATTCTCACTCTAGTCTCCAGCTGACCATATTCCACCCTTAGCTTCTTCTCTACCTTCTCACTCTAGCCTCCATATGACCATATTTCACTCTTGCCTACCTCTCTACCTTCTCACTCTCGTCTCTAGTTGACCATATTCCACTGTTATCTTCCTCTCTACCTTCTCACTCAAATTTCTAGCTGACCATATTCCACTTTTATCTTCCTCTCTACCTTCTCACTCTAGTCTCTTAGTCATATTGGACATTTAACGAATTTAAGAAAAAGAGAAGCAAACAGAGAAAGAGAAAAAGAAGAATAAAGACTGAGGGAGACAGATGAATAAAACAAAACAAATATCGAGAGAACACAAAATTTCAGGTTTGTGTAAATTTCTGTAATTTTCTAGAAAGTTCTATTTGTCTAGAAGTTTCTTTATTCCTCTATAAAGTTCTATTTGTCTAGAAGTTTCTTTATTCCTCTAGAAAGTTCTATTTGTCTAGAAGTTTCTTTATTCCTCTAGAAAGTTCTTTATTTTTCTAGAAAGTTATATTTCTCTAGAAAGCACTTTATTTCTCTAAAAAGTTTTTTCTAGAAAGTTTTTTATTTCTCTGAAAAATTCTATTTCTCTAGAAAGTTCTATTTCTCTTCAGAGCAGGAGGCTACAAGCTGAGAATGGAGCCACAAAACTGACTAGTATTCTAGTATGTAAGAAAGACATGTATCTGTTTGTTAACATTCGCTGGTTTGTTTCAGACAGCGTCATCACTGACACACAAACTGTGCTCAGTCTTAGCAGAAGAAGATCAGTGCTATCCTAGCAGTCCTAACAAAAGCGACTTTTTGGTAGATGTTTGCTGAGATGTAGCGACTGTTGGTGCTGGCTGAAATAAGTCAAATAAAAACGAAATTGGAGTAGGACTTGTTTGTGTGGATTGTGTGGTTTGTGTAGATGTTTGTGGCGATGTGCTGGATTGTGTGGTTTGTGTAGATGTTTGTGGCGATGTGCTGGATTGTGTGGTTTGTGTAGATGTTTGTGGCGAGGTGCTGGATTGTGTGGTTTGTGTAGATGTTTGTGGCGATGTGCTGGATTGTGTGGTTTGTGTAGATGTTTGTGGCGAGGTGCTGGATTGTGTGGTTTGTGTAGATGTTTGTGGCGAGGTGCTGGATTGTGTGGTTTGTGTAGATGTTTGTGGCGATGTGCTGGATTGTGTGGTTTGTGTAGATGTTTGTGGCGAGGTGCTGGATTGTGTGGTTTGTGAAGATGTTTGTGGCGAGGTGCTGGATTGTGTAGGCTGTGCAGTCGGAGTAGATATATTTTTCTTATCTGGAACATTGGGTTCTTTGTTTGTTTGTTGGCTGGAGATAGCACGTGGAAGGCCGATGACACACCCGATCGGACAGGAAAGTGAAGTACAGAGTGTTGTCTTCCATTCACATATAACAATTAGAAAGGGTGGAAGTGACGAAGAACATTCCTTGTAGTGTCTGTCACACACGGCCTGGCATTGACTTTGACACTGGCACTTGTTCTCACACGTCAGGTTGCAGAAACCTGGATCAAACAAGGAAACAAAAACATGATGTCAGCTTGATCGGAGAAAGCTTTCTATAAATGGTGTCACTTACAATGTATCTCCAGTCAGTGCCAGAGTTAACACATTTCAGTAAAAAAAAAGTTTAAAAACAAAACCGTGATGGCAATACCCAGAAAAGAACAAATCTTGTTAATTTTTGTAAAAGTCTGAAAATTTATGGATATATATATATATATATATCTGAACCTTAAGTGCCCAGGGCACATGGGGCTTCCGCAAGGGTCCTCCACAATGCCTGTCCTTCGCCTTTTTTTTCTGCTCTTGCCCAGGTGAGCCCTCTATTGCTCAACATCCTTTCTGTTGTTCTTCTCCATGTCTCTTTTGGTCTACCCTTACTTCTGCTCCCCTGTGGTGTCCATCTTAGTGCTATTTTTGGTAGTGAGTTGTCAGTCATTCGGAGCACATGTCCCAACCATCGCCAGCGTCTTTCCTCAATAATTGTTGTCAATGGTTTCATCTGCATTTCTGCCAATAAGATGTTATTTCTTATGGTGTTTGGCCAAAATATTTTTCTAATTCTTCGTAAACATTTATTATGGATATATAGCAGGTGATAAATGTGTGAAAGGTTACATAACAGGCGATAAATGTATGAAAACTTACATAACAGGTAATAAATGTGTGAAAATTAATACAAGTGAAAATTGTGTGAAAACTTAAATAACAGGTGATAAATGTGTGAAAACATAAATAACAGGTGATAAATGTATGAAAACTGATACGACAGTGACAAATGTGTGAAAACTTAAATACCAGTTAATAAAGGTGTGGAAACTTAAATAAACAGGTGATAAATATGTGAAAACTAATACAACAAGTGATAAATGTGTGAAAACTTAAATACCAGGAGATAAATATGTGAAAACTAATACAAGTGATAAATTTGTGAAAATTTATATCTCTCTTTCTGAACCTTAAGTGCCCAGGGCACATGGGGCTTCCGCAAGGGTTTTCCACAAATGCCTGTCCTTCGCCTTTTTTTCTGCTCTTGCCCAGGTGAGCCCTCTATTGCTCAACATCCTTTCTGTTGTTCTTCTCCATGTCTCTTTTGGTCTACCCTTACTTCTGCTCCCCTGTGGTGTCCATCTTAGTGTTATTTTTGGTAGTGAGTTGTCAGTCATTCGGAGCACATGTCCCAACCATCGCCAGCGTCTTTCCTCAATAATTGTTGTCAGTGGTTTCATCTGCATTTCTGCTAATAAGATGTTATTTCTTATGGTGTTTGGCCAAAATATTTTTTTAATTCTTCGTAAACATTTAGTCTGGAAAGAATTCAACTTGTTTTCTATGGTTTTGGTGATTTTCCAGCATTCACTTCCATAGAGTAGTACACTTAGAACATTACTCTTAAATATCCTGATTTTCATATTTATGCTTAGTTTATTTGATTTCCATATATTCTGCAGCACTGCAAAAGCCTGGTTTGCTCTAGTAAGTCTGCTGTTGATGTCCTCTGTGATGTCTCCATTTACTACTACTCTGCTGCCAAGGTATACAAATTCGTTGACCTCCTCCACTAACTTGTTATCTACTCTGAGTACATTTCTGTTGTTCACATTTTGCTTCATTAACTTTGTCTTTCCTACGTTGATCTTTAGTCCTATGTTGTTTGCATTCTGAGTTAGCTTGTTTATTTTATCTTGCATATCTTTGTGACTGCTTGATAATAGACAAATGTCGTCCGCAAAGTCAAGGTCCTCCAGCACTGTGTCAAGGATCCATTGTAATCCTCTGCGTTTGTCTGATGTTGCCTCCTTCATTAACCAGTCTACTGCCAAGATAAATAATGTTGGTGATAGTACACATCCCTGTTTCACAAAATGTATATAACAGCAAATAAATGTGTAAAATCATATATAATAGCCTATAGGTTTGTAGCGATTATTTTAATTCTTGTATTTAATATATTAAACTCACGTAACAGCTGATAATATATTAGAAAATAATTAACTATGTTGATAATGTATACTGATATACTACTAATGTAGTACTCGGCAGTATTTAGAATGTGTATGAAACATAATAGAAACTGTTCATGTAATTAGAGTTCATACACATTCTAAATACTACGGTAAAATATTTTTTAAAATCTTCTTAAGCGATGATGTCTCTTTTGTCTGTGCACATTTAAGAAAACACGGCTGGTGTATTCATACCTGAAAGAAATAATATATCTACATACTGTGAAGGAATTATTGTATTTATCTACACCCTGAACGAACTAATGTATTTATATACATATTCAGAAGGAAAGTGACAGACAAAAACAAAGAGGAATATAAAACTTTAACAAAAGAAGTACAAAGAAACATAAGAAAAGACAAAAAAAAAACAATACATACAAGATTGTTGTGAAAGAATAGAAGAACATCAGAAGTGTGGAAGAGATAGTGAAATGTTTAAAGAAATGAAGACATTGACGAGAAATGTCACACCTAAGGTAAATGTAATTTGTGATGAGATGGGGAATACCTTGACAGAGACAGAGGAAATTCTAGAAAGATGGAAGGAATATTACAAAAGAATGTATGAAACAACCGACTGTGGAAGCAGAAATCAACATTGTGAATTATTATTGGAGGAGAAAGAACCCGAACTGACAATAGAAGAAATTTTATGGGCAATAAAGAATCTGAAAAATGGTAAATCACCAGGATGTGATGAGATAACAGCTGAACTTATTAAAGCAAGAGGAAAGGAATGTGCAGCAATCTATCATGCACTATGTAACAAGATATGGGATTCAGGTATTTGGCCAAGTCAACGGAGTGACATACAATAATGGACATAGATGAAATAATGGCACTATGGTGCGAATGTATTAGAGGACTCTATGAGGACAATAGAGGCGAAATAGTATTCGAAATAATAATGAAGGGCCTCACATATTAAAAGCAGAAGTGGAAGAAGCCATCAAACACATGAAGAACAACAAAGCACCAGGACCAGATAAAATCACAAAGGAAGAATTGGAAGCATTAGGAGAGCTTGGCATAGAAATAATTACCAGATTGCTGAATGGCATCTATAACAGTAAATATGTCCCATCAGACCTTGTGCAATCAGTTTTCATTGCCCTACCAAAGAAACATGGTACAATTGAATGTAAAGACCATCGAACTATTAGTCTTAGGAGCCATGTTACCAAAATCCTGCTTTGTATTGTCATGAGAAGAGTCAAAGGCAAAATAAAACCAGAAATCGCTGAAGAACAGTGTGGCTACGTCGAAGGAAAAGGCACAAGTAATGCCTTACATATACTGAGAGACATTGATGGAAAGATTAACAGAAGTAAAGACAGACCTATACTTATGCTTCATAGACTACTCTAAAGCATTTGATAAAGTGAGACACACAGAAATTATAAGAATGCTGGAAAACATCAACATAGATGGGAAAGATCTGAAACTTATCAAAAACATATACTGGCAGCAATCAGTAGCAATGAAGGTTGAGAACCAAATAGGAACATTCCAAGACATAAAATTGAGAGTGAGACAACGATGTGTTCTATTTCCTGATCTCTTCTTCTTCTACAGCGAAAACATAATGAGAAATATAGAGAACATGTCAGGAACATCAGTTGGCAGGTACAACCTTAACAACTTAAGATATGCAGACGACACAGTTCTGATTGTTAAAAGAGAGGGGAGCTACAGGCTCTTCTTTTTGTGAAAGTAAAAGTAAAGGTCTCAGTCTGAATAAAAAGAAGACTGAAGTGATGGTCATCTCAGAGAAAAGAATACCACCAAAATGTAGCATTACCATCGATGGCACAGAACTGAAACAAGTTGATAGATTCAAGTACTTGGGAACAATGATAACAGATGATGGGAAGTGTCACAAAAAAATAAAAAGCAGACGTTCTCAGGCCAAGTCAGCATTCTAGAAAATGAGCAACGTCTTGTGCAACAGATCCATATCAATGGAAACAAGATTCCGAGCACTTAAATGTTACATCGAGCCAATTTTGTTTTATGGATGTGAAGCATGGTCTATGAATAAGAGAGTACAGCGAGAAATTGAGGCCATAGAAATGTGGTTCATAAGGAAAATGTTGAAGGTACCATGGACAGCTAATAATACCAACGAAGAAGTCTTAAGAGAGGTTGAAGTTTAAAGGCAAATTACAGCAAAGATGGTTCTAATGACTGCAAACGCGCCACAAACAGCCTCTGGCAGTCAAGTCCAGCTCCTGGCCTTCCCGTGGCAGAACTGTTTAAACTGACAGGAGAAGGGGCGAGGGCGAATATCTGGCGCCTGAAAACCAGTTACTTAGGGTAGATGAGTGGCACGTTTGGTAGCTCATCTGCCGCTGTTGGCGAGATCTTCAGCTGCCGTGCGTGGAGCGGTGCTCCTCCCGGCCAATGAGGAAATTTGCAAATGAGGTTGCCGCGCAGCATCACTGCGGAAAAGGTGGTAGAAAGGATAAAGCGAAGCAAACAGTCAAATCACGGCACCTCTGGTCTAGAGGTCGGCCACGTCCTGAGTGCAGTCATATCGGGTGAAATGCATGAACCGGCTTGTCCCAGAGGTTAAGTCACTGCTGGCTTGACTTTTCAAATGCCGCGCGTGGAGTGAAGCTCCTCCCGGTTAAGGAAGTAAATGCGGAAATAAAGGTTGCTGTGTGGCCCCGATGGGAAAAGGTGGTGGAAAGTGAAGTTTAACCTGGTATGTCCAGTAGTATCGCTACGAGAGCTATACCACGGCACCTCTGCTCTAGAGGCCGCCTACGTCCGAAATACACCTACACTGGTGAAATATGCCTAAACCGGCACACACCAGGGGTGGAACTCGATGGCTAGACATGTCATGCCACCTCCGCTCTAGAGGTTGGTAACGCCTGATAAACACCCATACTGGTGAATTTTGACTAAACCGGCTCATACCAGGGGTGAATCTTGAAGGCTATGAATGTCACAGTACCTCTGCTCTAGAGGTCGGTCCCGTCCCAAACATGCCCATACTGGGAAATGCCTATACCGGCTCAACCCAGGGGTAGAAGTCACTAGTGGCGAGGATTCGTCCTCCTGGACAAAAGCTCCATCCTGGTCACAACTAGGAAGGGTAGCGGCCACGACCGCAAAATGCTGAAGTCGGAGACACTGGACCAGGGAAGTCTAGATAGGCAACCACCTCTCACCCGGCGGGGATGTCTGCATATCCTAATCACGCTGAGGTTTTCCGGTGAGAAAGTCCAACCCTGGACTGGATGGGCAACCACCTCTCACCCGGCGGTGATACACGGGTATCTCAAAACACGTCGAGGTTTTCCAGTGAGAAAGTCCAACTCTGGCCTGGGTGGGCTAACGCCTCTCACCCAGCGGGGATGCACTGATATTCCAAACACGTCGAGGTCTTCCGGTGAGAAAGTCCAACCCTAGACCAAACTGGTGCAATGAAAACCACGGTGTCACGCAATCCCGCTTCCGAGACCCACCAAGAATACAGGCTAAAGCACCGTGATACTCTGAACCCCTTGTGGTCCTTTCGTGGAACTCGTGTGGTCTATTTTGGACCACACAGGGGACCACAGGACCTAACGAGGACTACATGCGTGAATTCAGTAGGTTCACAGTGCGGTTTTTGGTGGTAGAAGTGAACGAAGAAGAAGAAGAAGAAGACAGCAAAGATCAAAGGCAGACAAGCGAGATTTGTAGGACATTTTCTGAGAAGAGGAAAATTGGAACAATGATGGCAACTGGAAAAATTGAGGAAAGAAGAGACAGAGGAAGACAGAGAGAGAAGTTACAGGATGGGCTGTCAGTGTGGCTAGAAAGAAAGTCACCGGTGGATCTCATAATCAAGTCTAAAGACAGGGAATTGTGGAGAGAAATGATCGCCTACGTCACACGGCACTGCACTTGATTGACTGAGTAAAATTCTATTAAAATTCATAATCGGTAGACTTCGAAATAAAAGAGAATGAGAAATCAATATGGTCCAAGCTGGTTTTAGACAAGGAAGATGAACAAGAGATCGTATTTTCAAAATACGATTTATAATAGAGAAAAGCAGAGAGTTTAATTTGAATCTCTATTTATCTTTTACAGATTCAAATTAAATTCTCTGCTTTTCTCTATTATAAATCGTATTTTGAAAATACGATCTCTATTTATCTTTTCGACAATAGACCAGGTACGGAAAAATGATATTGTATTAATAATGGGTGATTTTAATGCAAAAATTGGTACAGAAAGAGCAGAAGATGAAGGATATGTTGTAGGGAAATTTAGTATAGGACATAGAAATGAGGCAGGTGACAATCTAATGGCGTTTTGCATGGAAAATGAGCTAATGATCGCTAACACACTTTTTAAACAACATCCAAGAAGACTTTACACATGGACATCACCTGATGGGAAAACCAGGAATCAAATAGATTACATTTTAGTGCAAAGAAGGTGGAGGTCAAGCATAACATCAGCAAAAACTTTACCAGGTGCTGATCGTGACACGGACCATGAGTTATTAATAGCAGACATGAAGATAAAGATAAAAAAGACAGTTACGGGATCAAGACCACTCCGCTTTGATCTTACAAATATACCAGAACAATACGGTATAGAAGTGAAGAACGGTTTCGAAATCCTGATGGCTGTACAGGAGGAGATGACACCAGATGAATTGGCTATGCAGGCCAAAGATATCTTAGTAACAACAGCTAAAGACATGGTTCCAGTAAAGAAAACATAAAACAAGGGGTCCGTCAGGGGTGCATATTGTCACCCTACTTATTTAACTTGTATACTGAAAATATAATGAGGAATGTTAGAGAAGATGTAGACAAAGAATATTACGATGCCATAACAATTGGAGGTTATGAAATACCAGAGATTAGATATGCTGATGACACAGTATTACTGTCCACAACACAAAAAGGAATGGAAAAACTAATTCAGTCAGTCTGTAAGAACTACGAAGAGCGAACCTTCATCTTAATGCAAAGAAAACTAAATTGATGACAACTGACAAAACAAATAAGGCAGCTGAAATACGTATCTATGAGAAAAAACTGGAAGAAGTGTAGAGTAATAATGGAGATACAATGAGGGAAATTAAAAGGAGGATATCTTTCGCTCTTCAAAATTTTTAAAACTAAAAAAGCTGTGGAGAGGAACAGAGAGAACTACAAAAATAAGATTTTTAAGGGCATGCATCTTTCCCATCGCAACATATGCCTGTGAGACCTGGACACTTAACAAAACAGCAGAGAAACACATAAATGCCTTTGAATGTAAATGCTACAGAAGGGTTCTTCAAATATTATGGACACAAAACGATTAAATATATCCATACTTCAGCACCTTAATATTGAAGAAGGTTGGCTAAAGATGATGTTTAAACAGAGAAAACTATTAAGTATTTTGGACATAAACGTATGTAAAGTTAGAGAAAACAGTCCTGGAATGTTACATAATGGGAAAAAGAGAGAATGATAAAGGCGAAGACAGCTGCAAAACATCTTTGATGTTCCTCGAATGGACGCATCATCAGCAGCGTACCTTGCTTACAACCGAAAGCTCTACAGGAGAGCTTTTAGGGAGGCAAAGTTCCGCAAGAGGCATGCAAATCACTGGCTCACAGACTCAGAAGGAACTGATACATTTTTGTATATACTCTGAAGAAACTAATCTATTTATCTACTTATCCTTAAGGAACTAATGTATTTATCTGTATGCTCTGAAGGAACTAATGTATTTTTGTATATAGTCTGAAGAAACTAATCTATTTATATACTTACCCTAAAGGAACTAATGGATTTATCTACTTATCGTGAAAATAACTAATGGATTTATCAACTTGTCCTGAAAAAACTAATGGATTTACCTACTTACCCTGAAAGAACTAATGTGGCTATCTACATACACTGAAAAAATAAGTGTACTGCCCACATTAAATGGGCTTTTTTTGTGTGCGGAAAAAAATTAACTGTCTTCGGACATATTGCGAACATTTGTGTACATACTGTGAGTATTTGTGTACATACTGTGAGTATTTGTGTACATACTGTGAGTATTTGTGTACATACTGTGAGTATCTGTGTACATACCTTGGATGAAAGTCTGAAACAGAGTAAATGGTATCACGTCTCTGCCTAGGTCACAGTTTTGGTGGCACTGCTGTAAGCAAACATCATCACTCGCAATAACGAAGGTGAAGGTCAGCACAAACACTGGTAAAACTGTAGGAAAGATCGGCGACTGTTAAAATGATGGAGCCACTGATGTTCACAATATTCATACAGCATTTTAGACGTTGATATGGACACTGGTGTTGTCGTAGCATGTCACTATTTGTTGTATATATGTTAATAGAATACACCAAATGATAGATGTTTGAACCGAGATGATGATTATGATAGACATGATTATAACATCAACTTTTATTCTTGTCTCACACAAACACAAACAGAAACTGTGAAAACGTCAACATTAACATTGGTACAGAAATTGTTGGTCACTATAGCAAACACAATATCCAGAACACAACATCCAGAACACAACATCCAGAACACCAGGACTTACATTTCATGGTCCTGGGATGTTCCTTGTGTAACGCATGAAATAAGATTCAAGAGGCGTAACTGCCTGAAGCAAGGGAGACAAATGCTATATAGTTATGAATTTGCAAATGAATTTTCTATGTAATAATCGTAAAAAAGTATCACTTACGCTCAACTGGCGCGTGACTGTTACTTATAAAGCGTTAAATTAATCGGAAATAATATTAACTCAGTTCATAAAATACATTAAACTTGTGTACTAATTCGATTCATTTAAATTTTTGTCATAGTATCTGATAAAACGAGATTACTTCAAGAATATCCGCTTTCTTCATTTCCTTAACATGGTTATAGCGGAGATTTTATTTGATAACCTCCCTTTGATCAGATAATTTTTGGCTAAGATCAAAGTGGCTGAGGTCAAAGTGTCCTCTTAGCAGGTACCCTGATCAACATGCCCTTTGGTTAACAAAAGCGTCGTTATTTTTTTAACTAAACGAGATGCCCGAGGCCTGCCCTGCACATTGAATGCCGGGGGTATGGTCCACATCCCGTTACGGGTGGACCCGGTTTGCAGTACCACCGGGTCACGGCCTGTTGTTTTCGTTGTCTTAAAAAAAAAAAAAAAATCAGATAATTCTCATCTCAAAGTCCGACGCTATCTCGGTTTCTAAGCACAACCAGAGAGCTGGATAGGAAGTGGGACACTATGAAAATATCAGAAGACTGCCGTCTCCTCCAGTCTCTGTCTACGTATAGTCCAAATCATTGCAAGCTGTACTCACTATCAGGTCAACTACTGTCATGTATTTATCTGTATGCTCTGAAGGAACTAATGTATTTTTGTATATAGTCTGAAGAAACTAATCTATTTATATACTTACCCTAAAGGAACTAATGGATTTATCTACTTATCGTGAAAATAACTAATGGATTTATCAACTTGTCCTGAAAAAACTAATGGATTTACCTACTTACCCTGAAAGAACTAATGTGGCTATCTACTTACCCTGAAAAAATAAGTGTACTGCCCACATTAAATGGGCTTTTTTTGTGTGCGGAAAAAAATTAACTGTCTTCGGACATATTGCGAACATTTGTGTACATACTGTGAGTATTTGTGTACATACTGTGAGTATTTGTGTACATACTGTGAGTATTTGTGTACATACTGTGAGTATCTGTGTACATACCTTGGATGAAAGTCTGAAACAGAGTAAATGGTATCACGTCTCTGCCTAGGTCACAGTTTTGGTGGCACTGCTGTAAGCAAACATCATCACTCGCAATAACGAAGGTGAAGGTCAGCACAAACACTGGTAAAACTGTAGGAAAGATCGGCGACTGTTAAAATGATGGAGCCACTGATGTTCACAATATTCATACAGCATTTTAGACGTTGCTGTGGACACTGGTGTTGTCGTAGCATGTCACTATTTGTTGTATATATGTTAATAGAATACACCAAATGATGGATGTTTGAACCGAGATGATGATTATGATAGTCATGATTATAACATCAACTTTTATTCTTGTCTCACACAAACACAAACAGAAACTGTGAAAACGTCAACATTAACATTGGTACAGAAATTGTTGGTCACTTTAGCAAACACAATATCCAGAACACAACATCCAGAACACCAGGACTTACATTTCATGGTCCTGGGATGTTCCTTGTGTAACGCATGAAATAAGATTCAAGAGGCGTAACTGCCTGAAGCAAGGGAGAGAAATGCTATATAGTTATGAATTTGCAAATGAATTTTCTTTGCAATAATCGTAAAAAAGTATCACTTACGCTCAACTGGTGCCTGACTGTTACTTATAAAGCGTTAAATTAATCGGAAATAATATTAACTCAGTTAATAAAATACATTAAACTTGTGTACTAATTCGATTCATTTAAATTTTTGTCATAGTATCTGATAAAACGAGATTACTTCAAGAATATCCGCTTTCTTCATTTCCTTAACATGGTTATAGCGGAGATTTTACTTGATAACCTCCCTTTGATCAGAGAATTCTCATCTCAAAGTCCGACGCTATCTCGGTTTCTAAGCACAACCAGAGAGCTGGATAGGAAGTGGGACACTATGAAAATATAAGAAGACTGCTGTCTCCTCCAATCTCTGTCTACGTATAGTCCAAGTCATTGCAAGCTGTACTCACTATCAGGTCAACTACTGCCATGTATTCTCTAATTAATCTTTGTCCTAGTTTGTCTTTTCCCATTACTTGTGTCACACTTTATCTTACAAACCACGACAATATCATCATACACACACCTTACAGAAACATCATACAGACACACCTTACAGAAACAACATACAGACACACACCTTACAGAAACAACATACACACACACCTTACAGAAACAACATACACAAATACCTTACAGAAACAACATACAGACACACACCTTACAGAAACAACATACAGACACACCTTACAGAAACAACATACACACACACCTTACAGAAACAACATACACACACACCTTACAGAAACAACATACACACACACCTTACATAAACAACATACACACACACACCTTACAGAAACAACATACAGACACACCTTACAGAAACAACATACAGACACACACCTTACAGAAACAACATACACACACACCTTACAGAAACAACATACAGACACACCTTACAGAAACAACATACACACACACCTTACAGAAACAACATACACACCTTACAGAAACAACATACACACACACCTTACAGAAACAACATACAGACACACCTTACAGAAATATCACAGAATAGAAAGAAAGGGGCACAAATGATGTCTGATGTTGTGTCAGATAACTGGGGATACGGAGTAACAGTTGAGCACTGTTGTGACAGAACATCCAAGTCTAGCTCCCCCACACTTCAGACAGAACATCCAAGTCTGGCTCTCCCACACTTCAGACAGAACATCTAAGTCTGACTTTCCCACACTTCAGACAGAACATCCAAGTCTGGCTCTCCCACACTTCAGACAGAACATCCAAGTCTGGCTCTCCCACACTTCAGACAGAACATCCAAGTCTGGCTCTCCCACACTTCAGACAGAACATCCAAGTCTGGCTCTCCCCACTTCAGACAGAACATCCAAGTCTGGCTCTTTCACACTTCAGACAGAACATAGAAGTCTGGCTCTCCCACACTTCAGACAGAACATCCAAGTCTGGCTCTCCCACACTTCAGACAGAACATCCAAGTCTAGCTCTACCACATTTCAGACCTGTTCCTACTTAGAGCTTGCCCGAAGCACCCTAAAACGCCCTGGTAGAAAAATATGTATGCCGGCTGACCAGGTAGCACAAATTAATTGTGGTCAATGCCTTTACAGTAAAAGCAGAAATGACAACTAATAACACACTGAAGTTTGACAGATTATTAGTGCTTTTTCTTTCTTTTTGATGGAAGTGACCCTTTCTCTAACCACTGATTTCTTCTTGATTTCAACATCATAATCACAAACGCATGTCCCATCTCCTTCTATGATGTTCTTAGCTTTCTATGACAACTTGCATTGGCAAGCATTTCCTGGCTGATTTCAACACGATTCTCTTTTAGATAGTCAGCAAATGCTGCTTGAATTTTGCACAGACATTTTGCATTTGAAGTTTTTCTGTCAAAATTTATATCAAGATCCTCTGCTGAACAACATTTGGTCAGCAACCTTTAGGAAAGGTCATTGACGGGTTCCAAGAATCAGGGCACGAACTTACCATCGTCGTTATCTTTTCATCTGGAAGTCGTCAAGACCTTGGATCTTCTGTAGGAACTGCTAAGAAATGGGATCAGATTCTCTTATTTTCTGAATTTTATTCTCTTCAACAAGTCTTCAGAATTCTTTCACAAAGAATCTTCAGCAACTCTTCTGAAGTCTTTCACACACAACCTTCAACAAGTCGTGAGAAGTCTTTCTCACACAACCTTCAACAAGTCGTGAGAAGTCTTTCACACACAACCCTCAACAACTGTGACAGTATGACTGGAGCTTGGGGAAGTCTATTGATAGAGGAACTGTATAAAAAAGCTGCACAGGAAGCAGTCGACAAAGACGGGACATTCAAACTGAGCACCAGTTCCTTAGATACAGGCAACCACGGAAAAAGGGCAACTTATAGAAACAAAAGAGAAGAACGAACGAACGAACGAACGAACGAACAAATGAACACACTTTATTTTCAAAGGGTTAAGAACTAGGCATGCAGGCCCGTCTATCATTCTGCCCTTCATCATACAGCTTTCACCCAGTCACAGTTGTTCAGCAGTTGTTAATAAGCATAATAAGCATGAAGACACAATTAAATGATTACATAAATAAATAATAAACTTATCTTTTGTCCATGCACTCCACACTCTGATTTATGCAACAGCCTGAAATAAACTTGCATTCTTACATTCGTTCAAAACTAACAAATTTATGGAAAAGCAGTATAAAAAAATTACATCAATCAAGCCATACTACTTTAGACTGTGCTTGGGAGGCTTATAGTATATACCAAACAGATGTTGACAAAGTTTAAAGTTAAAAGAACGAACATTACTTATAAGTTTTATATGAGTTGGTAGGGCGTTACAAAGGTGGGCAGCTGAGTAAGAGAAGCTTTTTTTTAAACATGTCAAGCCTTGGTTTTGGGGGAGTACAATTGCTTAAGCCTTGACTGTGTTTTGGGTTGGATTTGAATAATGACCACAAACAGGGTGGAGCATTGTGCGGTAGAATTTTGTGAATTAACTTGGCTTTGTTGAAAAGAAATCTCTTCTTGAGGGGTAGAATATATATTTGTAATGTGTGCTGCATGTTTGTCATCTATAAGCCTTAACTGCTTATTTGTTAAGTGAATAAAGTCTTTTCATGTTTGACATGGAACAACCATCTCAGACTATGGAACAGTAGTCCAAGTGTATTTGTATCTGTGATATGTAATATATTCTTCTGGTGTCTATATAAAAAAATGTTTAATTTTAGTAAATTAGTAAACTTTTTATGCAGTGAGTTTAGTTAGATTGTCTACATGATGATTCCAGCTGAGGTGGTGGTCAATCATGAGACCTAGAGTTTTAAGTTCACTAACATTCTCTATCTGTGAAGTTCCAGCATGGAGCTGTGGTGTTGTTGGTGAATTTGTTAATTTCTGTCTTGTTGTAATGAGCATGGATTTTGATTTGCTTGTTTTTATGAGCATTCTGTTGTTGTTGCTCCAGTTAATTAGACTGTTTATTTCAATTTGAAGAGTTGACTCAAGGTTAATACAGTCGTCATCACTAGTGTAAACTGTGAAGTCATCAGCAAAGAGGTCACAAGATGATTTTTTGAGATGAAGTGGAAGATCATTGATGTAGATGGTAAACAAAAGAGGACTAAGAATAGACCCTTGTGGAATACGATTATCAACCACAGATGAACTTGAATTAGAGTTTTTGAGGCAAACTACCTGTTGTCTGTTGGAATGAAAAGATGTAATAAATGTTGTCAAGTCAGGATGTAATTTTATAAGTCTCAAGCTTTCTAACAAGGATTTCATGATCAATCATGTCAAACGCATTTTTAAAGTCAACAAAGACAACATTCTGTCATTTTTATAAGAGCTGTGTGGCTCTTTAAGTATCTGTAATTACTGGGGCTGAGTGGCGTAATATATTGTTGCTAATTATGGGGGGAAAATAAGAAGAAACAATAAGAACAATAAATAAGAAGAAAAGATAAGCAGGAAAGATAAGAATGAAAAATAAGAAGGAAAAATAAGAAGGGAAAATAATAAGGAATAATAAGATGGGAAAAAAAGAAGGAAAAATAAGAAAGAAAAATAAGAAGGGAAAATATGAATGAAAGATAAGAAGGAAAGACAAGAAGGAAAGATAAGAAGCGAAAATAAGAAGGAAAAATGAGAAGGGAAAATAAGAAGGGAAAATTAGAAGGAAAGATAAGAAGCAAAGATAGGAATGGAAACTCATTCATTCATTTGCATGTCCCTTGCGGAACTTTGCCTCCCAAACAGCACTCCTGTAGGCCTCTCGGTTGTGAACAAGATGGTCTGCTGCTGTTGCATCCTATTTCCAGATCGTCAACGATGTCTTGCAGCCATCTTCGTCTTGGTCTTCCTCTTTTTCTTTTTCCCATTATGTATCCTTCCAATACGGTCTTCTCTAAATTATCATGGCGTTTAATGTGTCCAAAATATTTCAGTTTTCTCTCTTTAATCCTCTTCATTAGCCAGCCTTCTTCAATATTAAGCTCTTGTAGTATAGATATATTTGTTCTTTTTTGTGTCCACGATATTTGGAGAACTCTTCTGTAGCATTTACATTCAAAAGCATTTATGTGTTTCTCAGCTGTTTTGTTAAGTGTCCAGGTCTCACAGGCATATGTTGCTATGGGAAAGATGCCTGCCCTTAAAAATCTTATTTTTGTGGTTCTGTCTGCTCCTCTCCACAGATTCTTTATTTGTTTTACTTTCTGAAGAGCGATAGAATGGAAACTAAGAAGGAGAAATAAGAATGAAAGATAAGAAAGAAAAATGAAAAAGGAAAATAAGAAGGAAAAATAAGAAGGGAAATTAGAAGGAAAGATAAGAAGGAAAGATAAAAATGGAAATAAGAAGGGAAAATAAGAATGAATGATAACACCGAAAGATAAGAAGAGAAAATAATAAGAAAAAATAAGATAGGAAAATAATAAAGAAAGACAAGAAGGGAAAAATGAAGGTAATATAAAAAGCAAAAATAAGAAGGGAAATTTAGAAGGATAGATATGAAAGAAAGATAAGAAGGAAAGATAAGAATGGAAAATAAGAAGGAAAGATAAGAAGGAAAGATAATAGAAAAAAAATGAAAAGTGGAAATAAGAATGAAAAATAAGAAGGGAAAATATGAAGTAATGAAAAATAGGAAAAATAATAAGGGAAAATAAGAAGGAAAGATAAGAAAAGAAAAGAAGAAGGAAAAATAAGAAGGAAAGATAAGAAGGGAAAAAAGAAGGGAAAAAAGAAAGAAAAATAGGAAGTGAAAATATTAAGGATAAATTAGAAGGAAAGATAAGAAAGAAAAATAAGAATGAAAAATAAGAAGAAAAGATAATAAAAAAATGAAAAGAGTAAATAAGAAGAAAAAGTAAGAAAGGAAAATAATAAAAAATAAGGAGGGATAATTAGAATTATAGATAAGAAGGAAAGATAACAAGGAAAGATAAGAATGGAAAATAAAAAGGAAAAATAAGAAGCAAAGAGAAGAAGGGAAAATAAGGGGGAGAAATATGGAGGGAAATAAGAAGAGAAAATAAGAAGGAAAGATAAGAATGAACGATAAGAAGGAACGATAAGAAGGAAAAATAAGAATGAAAAATAAGAAGGGAAAATAAGAAGGGATGATATAGAAGAAAGATAAGAAGGGAAAATAAGAAGGAAAAGTAAAAGGTAAAGATAAGAAGGAAAGAGAAGAAGGAAAAATAAGAAAGGAAAAGAAGAAGGAAAAATAAGAAGGGAAAATATGAAGGAAAGATAAGAAGGAAAGATAATAGAGACAGCGGAGAAAATGGCTTGGAAAGGACCCGTTCACCTGACAGAAATGCATTTTTGAAAGAGAATTGACAGCTGTTGAAGATGTTCTGGGAATAACAATCAAATAAAGAAACAAGGACACAGTCCACATGGTTGGTGGTTTCCCTGGGCAACTGTGCGCTGTTTGGCTGTTTTACCTGAAGTTAGAAGCCCAGTCACGTTACGAGTAAGTTGTCGGACAGCAGTCACCTCGCCAAGTTCTGACACGAACTATACGACCATCGGGCCCGGCCCCAGGGGCAGGGAGGCTGCGTGGAGCGAAGGCCCCACCAACCACAATAACAACAACACAAACCACCCTCCCACACAACTCTTCAGAAGTCTTTCTCACACACACACACATCCGTGAACATCTCCTCTCTCTACCCTCTCCTACGTCCTATCCCACCTGTTTTATTCAAATTACTTGTGGGAGGATGACAAGAAAAATTTGACAGTGACGTAAACGTTGACTACAAATACATATCTTTGTGACACCTTCTACTCTTCCAGCTCCACCCCTTGCTGTGTCAACTTATGTTACAAAATTGTTATTTAGTCTATATTCTCACTGCATATCTGTTTATGAATAATCAATCGTGGAATCTATTTTTATACTTGTATTCCATACCAGCTGTCACTAGTTGCTCCTTGTCACGCTCATAAACACAACCAGTGACTTTAAGTGACTACTTTCGAGGCATCTGGTTAGTTCATTTGGTGGTACAGCTCTTGTTTATTGTTTGACTGACCAGACTTTGAATCGGTAGATTGGAATGGTGGGCAGTGATACTGTTGACCATGCTAGCAAGATATTAGAATGGTGGGCGGTGATACTGTTGACCATGCTAGCAAGATATTGGAATGGTGGGCGGTGATACTGTTGACCATGCTAGCAAGATATTGGAATGGTGGGCAGTGATACTGTTGACCATGCTAGCAAGATATTGGAATGGTGGGCGGTGATACTGTTGACCATGCTAGCAAGACCCGAGCATGTTTCTCTTTGCCTTTATTTATAGTTTCATGTCGTGTAGTACAGGGTCTTTGCTAGAAATCTGGCGTGGTGTTTTTCAAACAGGTTAATGTGTTTGGTCATACATGAGTTTATCAGGTGAGGTAATGTGTTTGGTCATGCACGAGTTCATCAAGTTAGGTTTGGTCATACATGATTTCATCAAGTTAATGACGTGTTTGGTCGTGCATGAGTTAATCAAGTAAGGTAATGTGTTTGGTCATACACGAGTTCATCAGGTGAGGTAGTGTGTTTGATAATACTTGAGTTCATCAAGTTAGGTAATATGTTTGATCATACATGAGTTCATCAGGTGAGGTAATGTGTTTAGTCATACATGAGTTCATCAGATGAGGTAATGTGTTTGGTCATACATGAGTTCATCAGGTGAGGTAATGTGTTTAGTCATACATGAGTTCATCAAGTTATGTAATGTGTTTGGTCATACATGAGTTCATCAAGTTATGTAATGTGTTTGGTCATTCTGTAGTTCACAACGTCGGCTGGTCATTAGTGTTGTTCCTGTGCTACTTTCATCGGTCTCTTTTGCTTGTTTTGTACATATCTTTCCTCTCATATGCTGTACCTGTTCGGCCTGGCAGGTTTGTATGTTCTGCTGCTTCTGCGAACGGTGCCTTGTATTGTTCTTGTACTTGCATGGGTTGAGTGGTGATGTTTGTCTCAGTGTGCAGGGATTTTCATATTATGATGCTGTTTCTCATGTGGGCTACTTGCTCTTTTAGTGACTTACGTGTCTCTTTCGCTCGAGTGTCTTTGTTTTCTTGCGTTCGGTTCATCTGTGGTCTGTGCGTGCTTGTCTGGGATTCCCCTGGGTTCTACTACGACTGGCTATTTGCTCCCATGGCTTCCTTGTGGTTCAGGCTTGCTTGTCTGATGTCGGTATCGCCCTCTGACTCCACTAAGTCTACTACTGTCTAGTCTTCTGTGCCATCTTCACAGCCCCTCGCTGCTACTGCGACTCTTCCTTGTCTGGGCTGTGTGGTTTGGCCATCTATTAGAATGTCCCAATCTTCCTTGTCTGGGCTGTGTGGTTTGGCCATCTATTAGAATGTCCCAATCTTCCTTTGCTTTTCTCAAATGATTTACGTCCTCTCGTTGTATCTTTCCTGTCAGTTCAATCTTTATAATGAATGATGCTGAGGACAGTTTCCTTGGTACAAAGAATCCCAGCTTATATCTGTTTCCAGACTTTGAATCGGTAGATTGGAATGGTGGGCAGTGATACTGTTGACCATGCTAGCAAGATATTAGAATGGTGGGCGGTGATACTGTTGACCATGCTAGCAAGAGATTGGAATGGTGGGCGGTGATACTGTTGACCATGCTAGCAAGAGATTGGAATGGTGGGCGGTGATACTGTTGACCATGCTAGCAAGAGATTGGAATGGTGGGCGGTGATACTGTTGACCATGCTAGCAAGACCCGAGCATGTTTCTCTTTGCCTTTATTTATAGTTTCATGTCGTGTAGTACAGGGTCTTTGCTAGAAATCTGGCGTGGTGTTTTTCAAACAGGTTAATGTGTTTGGTCATACATGAGTTTATCAGGTGAGGTAATGTGTTTGGTCATGCACGAGTTCATCAAGTTAGGTTTGGTCATACATGATTTCATCAAGTTAATGACGTGTTTGGTCGTGCATGAGTTAATCAAGTAAGGTAATGTGTTTGGTCATACACGAGTTCATCAGGTGAGGTAGTGTGTTTGATAATACTTGAGTTCATCAAGTTAGGTAATATGTTTGATCATACATGAGTTCATCAGGTGAGGTAATGTGTTTAGTCATACATGAGTTCATCAGATGAGGTAATATGTTTGGTCATACATGAGTTCATCAGGTGAGGTAATGTGTTTAGTCATACATGAGTTCATCAAGTTATGTAATGTGTTTGGTCATACATGAGTTCATCAAGTTATGTAATGTGTTTGGTCATTCTGTAGTTCACAACGTCGGCTGGTCATTAGTGTTGTTCCTGTGCTACTTTCATCGGTCTCTTTTGCTTGTTTTGTACATATCTTTCCTCTCATATGCTGTACCTGTTCGGCCTGGCAGGTTTGTATGTTCTGCTGCTTCTGCGAACGGTGCCTTGTATTGTTCTTGTACTTGCATGGGTTGAGTGGTGATGTTTGTCTCAGTGTGCAGGGATTTTCATATTATGATGCTGTTTCTCATGTGGGCTACTTGCTCTTTTAGTGACTTACGTGTCTCTTTCGCTCGAGTGTCTTTGTTTTCTTGCGTTCGGTTCATCTGTGGTCTGTGTGTGCTTGTCTGGGATTCCCCTGGGTTCTACTACGACTGGCTATTTGCTCCCATGGCTTCCTTGTGGTTCAGGCTTGCTTGTCTGATGTCGGTATCGCCCTCTGACTCCACTAAGTCTACTACTGTCTAGTCTTCTGTGCCATCTTCACAGCCCCTCGCTGCTACTGCGACTCTTCCTTGTCTGGGCTGTGTGGTTTGGCCATCTATTAGAATGTCCCAATCTTCCTTGTCTGGGCTGTGTAGTTTGGCCATCTATTAGAATGTCCCAATCTTCCTTTGCTTTTCTCAAATGATTTACGTCCTCTCGTTGTATCTTTCCTGTCAGTTCAATCTTTATAATGAATGATGCTGAGGACAGTTTCCTTGGTACAAAGAATCCCAGCTTATATCTGTTTCCAGGCTTTGAAGATATATGATAGATTTATGGTCACGGCAAATATGTAGGGATTAGTAATCAGTGAGATCAGAGTCTCTCATAGTTCCTTCAGCTTAATTCCTTAAAGTGCTTGCAGCAGTACAGATTATTGTTGATGTTCATAGCCCACGAGCGTCTGAACTAGGAGTCACTCTCCCACTGATTGTTCCTTATGTCCAACAGTTCTGGGAAACACTGCGTTACTTCTCTCCCTCCTTTCTTCCACGTTGACGTACAGTGCTACACTTAAAACAAATCTTTGTAGCACCGCGAAATAACTGCTCAACTTCCTATCTCGGCTGTAGGTTTTCTGCCTGTCTTCTCTGTGTGCTACATGCACTCTGTCTTCTCTGTGTGCTACATGCACTCTGTCTTCTCTCTGTGCTACATGCACTCTGTCTTCTCTCTGTGCTACATCCTCTCTGTCTTCTCTCCGTGCTACATCCTCTGTCTTCTCTCCGTGCTACATCCTCTCTGTCTTCTCTCCGTGCTACATGCACTCTGTCTTCTCTCCGTGCTACATGCACTCTGTCTTCTCTCTGTGCTACATCCTCTCTGTCTTCTCTCTGTGCTACATTCTCTCTGTCTTCTCTCTGTGCTGAAAGCACTCTGTCTTCTCACTGTGCTACATGCACTCCGTCTTCTCTCTGTGCTACATGTACTCTGTCTTCTCTCTGTGCTATATGTACTATATCTTCTCTCTGTACGACATCCTCTCTGTCTTCTCTCTGTGCTACATGCACTCTATCTTCTCTCTGTGCTACATGTACTCTGTCTTCTCTCTGTACGACATCCTCTCTGTCTTCTCTCTGTGCTACATGTACTCTATCTTCTCTCTGTGCTACATGTACTCTATCTTCTCTCTGTGCTACATGTACTCTGTCTTCTCTCTGTACGACATCCTCTCTGTCTTCTCTCTGTACGACATCCTCTCTGTCTTCTCTCTGTGCGACATCCTCTCTGTCTTCTCTCTGTACGACATCCTCTCTGTCTTCTCTCTGTGCTACATGTACTCTATCTTCTCTCTGTACGACATCCTCTCTGTCTTCTCTCTGTACGACATCCTCTCTGTCTTCTTTCTGTACGACATCCTCTCTGTCTTCTCTCTGTACGACATCCTCTCTGTCTTCTCTCTGTACGACATCCTCTCTATCTTCTCTCTGTACGACATCCTCTCTATCTTCTCTCTGTACGACATCCTCTCTGTCTTCTCTCCGTACAACATCCTCTCTGTCTTCTCTCTGTACGACATCCTCTCTGTCTTCTCTCTGTACGACATCCTCTCTGTCTTCTCTCCGTGCGACATCCGCTCTGTCAGTCAACACAGAGAGGCACACATTTACGTGAGTCGAGGGTAGATGAGATCAGTGCTCTCGTCCAAACGACTTGCTTACTAACACACATAATCTATCCCGTGTAGAGCAGACACCACTAAATAACTAAATCTTCACCAGTCTACAGACAGGAAAACACTCTCCAGACACAGCTCTCCAATGACCTGTTCACAGTTCAGGCCCTTACCCTCGCCTGGTTAAGATTTGTTCTTAAGTCTTTCACACACACATGCCTCACTCCGTGAACACTTCCGCTCTCTGCCCTACACTTCACCTACTCACGTTCTGCCATCTTTAACCACATAAGTCGCTGCCTTCAGCTCATACAGTCTCCTCCCCTTTCCTCCACACCCGCCGTATTCCTCGTGAAGCACTTGCTATATCTCTGTCACATTTGTACCAAGTTTGCAGAAACATTTCACACATACTTACGTTGTCCTTCAAACTCCTTCATTGTCACTTTGTCACTAATGGGACTAACAGCGTGTCACGTGCTCATATCAGTCGATGTAGCTCGATGACCAATGTTCAAGCGGAATGGAGAAAATTACAATTTGCTGTTATAATCTGCCGCTAGATACACTCACTAGTCACACTGCACCCTCTGTGTGGGTTGGCAGATAGAGGTTTATGGTTCAGTTTTACAAAAAGATAGAAAGAGTTAGGAATATTTGGCAGAAATAAGAATGGCAGGACATATAAATATATAAATTAAGAAGACGCAACAATTCAATATTACGAAAAAAAGCCTTTTCCAAAGATCATGTACACAAACATACCAAAATACATACACTATAACATACAGCATAATGTAAAACCAAAGAGAAAACAGTTTGAAAAACGTTTCTGCATCTTCTGATTATGTTAACTTTTGAAAATGTATGCACAAACTATGATTTGATGGCTTTCTCTTCACAGCCCTACTTATCTTATATATCTTATCTTATATCCTTCCCGTGCCGTTAAACGTCACATAGGGCTCGAAAAGTAGTTCACCAATTTTTCCTGTCTTCGGCGAGTTTTTCAACCTCATCAAAGGATTTTATGCCTGTTAATTTGGCCTCTCTTAATAATGTCCTCTTCAGAGTTTCACGTGGTCTGCCTCTTTTTCTTCGGCTTGTTGTGCTCCACTTGATAGCTTGTTTTGGGATTCTCTGATTATTTCTTCTAAATCAAGTGACCAACATATGTCCATCTCCTTTTCCTGATCACCCATGAGACTGGTTGTTGTTCAGTCATCTGTCTTATCTCTGCATTGTTCTTGAATTCGTTCCACTTGATGCCCAGTATTTTCCACTTGATGCCACTTATTTTCCTTAGGCATTTGTTTTCAAAAGAGTCTAATTTCTTTTCTATTTCTTTAGAGTAACTCCTCCTCCCTACTCCCTCTCTTTCTCAAGATAGGCACTTGTTTGGTTCCTTCAAATGGCTGATACCTTAGGGACCAGCTTTCCTAGGTCATGGTACCCAGGGATGTCAGAGTTTGTTGGTCTCTGTCGGTCACGTGGGACTTAAATCAGAAGATGGCTTCTCTTTTATCTTTCTCTTCCTATGTCTAATCATTCATACTGTTTTCTTATCTTACTTTTATTCACTTTCCTCTAATTACTCACACTTTTTTCTTCTCATTCACGGATGTAACCTGCTATATGATAACAAGTTGTCAGAGTTGCCACGCTGGTGTTTACTCTTTTCTAAAAAACGTCTGAGACATTTTCTGTATGGCTTTTATATGCGTTCTTGTTTAATGTTGTATGTTCAGTTAGTTATATTAATGGTACTTTGTAAGTAACATGAATAGTTCTTTGGTACTTACATGAGTGGTACTTTGTTAGTTACATTAGTTGCATTTTGTTAGTTACGTGAGTGTTTTGTTAGTTACATGAGTTATATTTTGTTAGTTACATGAGTTATATTTTCTTAGTTACATGAGTTATATTTTCTTCACCAGTCTACAGACAGGAAAACACTCTCCAGACACAGCTCTCCAATGACCTGTTCACAGTTCAGGCCCTTACCCTCGCCTGGTTAAGATTTGTTCTTAGGTCTTTCACACACACATGCCTCACTCCGTGAACACTTCCGCTCTCTGCCCTACACTTCACCTACTCACGTTCTGCCATCTTTAACCACATAAGTCGCTGCCTTCAGCTCATACAGTCTCCTCCCCTTTCCTCCACACCCGCCGTATTCCTCGTGAAGCACTTGCTATATCTCTGTCACATTTGTACCAAGTTTGCAGAAACATTTCACACATACTTACGTTGTCCTTCAAACTCCTTCATTGTCACTTTGTCACTAATGGGACGAACAGCGTGTCACGTGCTCATATCAGTCGATGTAGCTCGATGACCAATGTTCAAGCGGAATGGAGAAAATTACAATTTGCTGTTATAATCTGCCGCTAGATACACTCACTAGTCACACTGCACCCTCTGTGTGGGTTGGCAGATAGAGGTTTATGGTTCAGTTTTACAAAAAGATAGAAAGAGTTAGGAATATTTGGCAGAAATAAGAATGGCAGGACATATAAATATATAAATTAAGAAGACGCAACAATTCAATATTACGAAAAAAGCCTTTTCCAAAGATCATGTACACAAACATACCAAAATAAATACACTATAACATACAGCATAATGTAAAACCAAAGAGAAAACAGTTTGAAAAACGTTTCTGCATCTTCTAATTATGTTAAATTTTGAAAATGTATGCACAAACTATGATTTGATGGCTTCTCTTCACAGCCCTACTTATCTTATATATCTTATCTTATATCCTTCCCGTGCCGTTAAACGTCACATAGGGCTCGCAAAGTAGTTCACCAATTTTTCCTGTCTTCGGCGAGTTTTTCAACCTCATCAAAGGATTTTATGCCTGTTAATTTGGCCTCTCTTAATAATGTCCTCTTCAGAGTTTCACGCGGTCTGCCTCTTTTTCTTCGGCTTGTTGTGCTCCACTTGATAGCTTGTTTTGGGATTCTCTGATTACTTCTTCTAAATCAAGTGACCAACATATGTCCATCTCCTTTTCCTGATCACCCATGAGACTGGTTGTTGTTCAGTCATCTGTCTTATCTCTGCATTGTTCTTGAATTCGTTCCACTTGATGCCAAGTATTTTCCACTTGATGCCACTTATTTTCCTTAGGCATTTGTTTTCAAAAGAGTCTAATTTCTTTTCTATTTCTTTAGAGTAACTCCTCCTCCCTACTACCCCTCTTTCTCAAGATAGGCACTTGTTTGGTTCCTTCAAATGGCTGATACCTTAGGGACCAGCTTTTCTAGGTGATGGTACCCAGGGATGTCAGAGTTTGTTGGTCTCTGTCGGTCACGTGGGACTTAAATCAGAAGATGGCTTCTCTTTTATCTTTCTCTTCCTATGTCTAATCATTCATCCTGTTTTCTTATCTTACTTTTCTCCACTTTCCTCTAATTACTCACACTTTTTTCTTCTCATTCACGGATGTAACCTGCTATATGATAACAAGTTGTCAGAGTTGCCACGCTGTTGTTTACTAATTTCTAAAAAACGTCTGAGACATTTTCTGTATGGCTTTTATATGCATTCTTGTTTAATGTTGTATGTTCAGTTAGTTATATTAATGGTACTTTGTAAGTAACATGAATAGTTCTTTGGTACTTACATGAGTGGTACTTTGTTAGTTACATTAGTTGCATTTTGTTAGTTACGTGAGTGTTTTGTTAGTTACATGAGTTATATTTTGTTAGTTACATGAGTTATATTTTGTCAGTTACATGAGTTATATTTTGTCAGTTACATGAGTTATATTTTGTTAGTTACATGAGTTATATTTTGTCAGTTACATGAGTTATATTTTGTTAGTTACATGAGTGTTACTTTGATCCCCCTATAATTGCTCACGGTCACACATGTGCAGAAGTTACTCTGGACGTAAACCCGGACACCTGTTTCACGTGCTCGCTTTCAAAAACTATTAGTATATGTGTGTGTGTGAAGGGGGTTGGGGGGGGGGGGGTAAAGTATAGGTGAGCAACATTATCCGCACATGGTTACCAGGAAAAGATAAACATTTCTAATTGTTCTAACTGCTCACAGTAACACTGGCCAACAAACATTTTGCTGTCTCAAATGTTAGACCTGTTTCTAGGTATATTTAACCGGCTGATTCCAAAAATGGCACAAGTTTTCCCATATCAGCTCTAGCTTTTAAGATACAGAACATCTGCTATATACCACTCTTTACTCTGCTCGCCCATAACAAATCAGGATAGTTTAATGTAGTGTTTACATTAATATCGTTTAAGCATGAAGGAAAGATATTAAAAGTTAAAAGAAAAGTGTACTACACGAAATTCTACTTATTTCATACCAAAAGCACAAGTTTATGATACAAACTTTCCACTCAGTCGACGCACAAGTTTATGATACAAACTTTCCACTCAGTCGACGCACAAGTTTATGATACAAACTTTCCACTCAGTCGACGCACAAGTTTATGATACAAACTTTCCACTCAGTCGACGCACAAGTTTATGATACAAACTTTCCACTCAGTCGACGCACAAGAAAAGCCTTTTGAACCACTTCCAAGTGTGGGATCTACTAGGACAATCCTGCATAAGATTCCAAAAACATCATCATGTGTGCATCCAATCTTCTTTGGTATCTGGCTACCATGGGTTTTATGCCTTGGTGAAATCTTTCACTTTGCTCTTCTCTTAAGTCACCAAGGTTCTCTGGAAAGCGATCTAAGTGAATGTGTAGTTAATGGATTTTAACACTCATGTTGCAGCCAAGCCTGATGAAATGAAAGAACATATCCTCTACTAATTGTGTGTAGTTATCAGGAAAGTTTTTCACAACAAGAACAAATGAAGACCAGGCACATAATTCGATTTTATTCATTGATGCAATGAAATGTGGGTCTAATCTATTGACCATCGAAAATTCCTGCCTTCAATTTTTCCATGATAAGTCCAGGTAACTTACAGGATATGTATTCAATGCAGGAACCATCTTTATTCACTTGTTTCATCAGACCTAGCTTTATATATAGTGGTTGCAGTATGATTCTATCTCGTGGTACCAAAGGTTCATTGATTACATTTTGTCCTCTAACCACCATATATTCCCTCAGAGGCCAATCTCTTCTTGCCCAATGTTCATGTTTGGCTCTACTATCCCAAAGGCATAAAAAGCAAGGATACTTTGTGTAGCTACTTTGTTGATCAAGAAGAAAATTAACCATCTTCATGTCTACAGAAATCACCCATTGATGTTCTTGATAATTTATCTTTTCCAAGACTAAAGAGATGGTCGTGTATCATTCTTTCATCCTAGTGGAATGACTGATTGGAACAGAACCATATTTGTTGCCGTTATTTAAAAGAACACATTTCAAACTACGTTTTGAACTGTCGGTGAAAAGACTCCACTCACTTTTGTTACATTCTGAAAGACCAATTTTCTTAACAAGGTTTCCGGTGTCATTTTAGAATACTAAGATGTCTTCGGTAAAGAATGGCAGAAAATCCTTTCTCTCCTTCTATAAAATGTCATTTTCGTTCCAGGCTGAAGTACGTTCTTTTCCTTTAGTCTGGAGGCAAGAAATTGAGAAGACTCCTTCCAAAGACGTAAGTACTTGATCAGATCATTCCATTTATTGTGATCACAACGATCACTTTGTGAAGTTTCAGGAAGAATTGTTTGTATAAATAGGAAACAAGGAAGCTTTCAAATGGTAAAGTAAGAGAACAAATTTTGTAGCACTTTAATAAGATGTGAGAGAAAGAAACATCACAAGAGAATTACCTGGGATTCGAACCACGGTCTCCGTCAGGACGAGCAGCAGTCTAGCCACGAGAGAACAGCGTACTAACGAATTAAGCTATCTCGCACTTCCAGATATGGAGGTATATGTTCTCTTTGATATGTTCTCAAACATATGTTCTCTGTGATATGCTCTTAAAAATATGTTCTCACGGAAATGTTCTCAAAAGATATTTTCTCGGTGATATATTCTCAGTGATATGCTCTCGAAGATATGTTCTCAGAAATATGTTCTCTGTGATACGTTCTCAGAAATATGTTCTCTGTGATATGTTCTCATAATTATATTCTCTGTTCTCTTTGATATGTTCTCAGAAATATGCTCTCTTTGTTATGTTCTCTTTGATATGGTCTCAGAATTATATTCTCTTTGATATGTTCTCAATGTTATGTTCTCAAAAATATGTTCTAAAGGATATGTTAAACTCTTATTCGATCACAAAAATGTGTTGTTTTTGATCATTTTTTATATGTTCTCAACGTTGTGTTCTCAAAGATATGTTCTCAAAATATGTTCTCAAAGATATGTTCTGAAACATATGTTATTAAAGATATGTTATCTTTGATATGTGGGTTGACTGATAAGTTCTCGGCATAAGGTACAACGGATTATTTTGTGGACAACTTTTTGGGGTTATTTCTCAACAAAGTCCCCTTGCAAGTTTATGCACTTAGTCCAGCGATCCTCGAGCATATGAATCCCTTATTTGTAAAAGTCAGCATCTTGTGCCAGTAGAAAGTGGTCTACAGCATGAATGACGTCATCATCTGAAGCAAATTTGCAACCGCTGAGCTCCTTTTTGAGTTTGGTAAACAGGCAATAGTTCGAAGGGGCAAAATCTGGGGAATAAGGAGGATGTTCAAGAAGCTGGAAGCCGCATTCATGAATGGCAGCCATTGCCACCGCCGACTTGTGAACTGGAGCATTGTCTTGATGAAAGATGACTCCTCTCGTCAATTTCCTCGACGCTTTTCCTTCAGTTTGACCCGCAGTTGCTTCACAAGATTAGCGTAATAGGCCCTGGTGACTGTTCTGCCCTTTTGAAGATAATCTACCAATAGTACACCTTCTGAATCCTAAAAGATGGAAGCCATCACTTTGACTGCAGACAGAACCACCCTTGCTCTCTTTGGAGGTGGAGATCTATATTTCCACTGCTTTGACTGTTCTTTGGTTTCTGATTGAAAAAGATGGACCCAAGTCTCATCCATAGTCACACATTTCTGAAGAAACTTTTCAGAATATGCAGAAAAATGACCAAGAATGTCTCCTGACATGTTGAGACGCCGTCGTTTGTGATCAGCTCCAAGAAGTTTCGGGACCCACTGAGTAGAGACCTTTGTCATTTGAAGATCATTGTGAATAATGGCATGAACACGTTCCTGGGAGATGCCCATCTCAGTAGCAATGTACCGCTCAGTTAGTCGTCGATCCTCCATTATCATGTCATGGATTCTGCCGGTGGTTTCATCGGTGGTTACCATTCTTGGTCTTCCTGGACGGGGATCATCTTCCAGACTCTCCTTTCCATGTGTGAATTGAGCTGCCCATTTCTTCACTGTGCTGTAAGAAGGGACACTCTCCCCTAGAGTCTCTACCATATCCTCATGGATCTCCTTCCATGATAAGCCCTTGATGCAGAGGTAGCGAATGACTGCTCGATGAGAAATTTTATCCATTTTCTCAATTTCTGCCACACCTTACCAGTTCAGTAGGCAGTAAAAAAAATGGTTGCAGTTAATTTCTTGAAACTTGATGTTTAATCTTAGATTTTAATCCTCAGTAATTTTGACATTTTGTCCTGCAGAGGTCGGGGCTGTGTGGGGGCAGGATGGCCGCTGTCGGGGGTGAGGAAGTCTAGAACTTGGTCCTGGAGACGACCTGGAAGTCATAGCCCATCAATGCAGGAATCTTGAAAATTCTTTCCGTGCCAAGAATGAGAGCAAACATTGCCCGCGGAACAGTCTTGGCCTGAACACCAAATATCAACTGTGTGTTTCAAGTATTTGCACCTTAGGCCGCGAATTTATCAATCATCTCTAGTATTTCACCATAACTCGGTGCAAAGTCAGGCTAGTGGTGTATCCTTCTCCGTGATTAGTCAAAGATAAAGACACGTTTTGCCTCCAGTTTTTTAGATTGCCTTTTGGAAACTCACCTGTAGCTTTTGTAGCCGTTATGGGTGAAGTATTAAAGGGGTTAAGCGGTTTTGCTATAGCATATATTGATGACATTTTTGTCTTTACAAAAACTAACATGAAGGATCATATTCAACATATGGATCAAGTGTTTCGACTGCTCAGACAACATAATGTGAATTTGAAAATGTCAAAATGTGATTTTGCAAGGTGTGAAATAAACTATTTAGGTTGCATGATTAGTGAGCAAGGTGTCACTCCGGATATAAGTAAGGTATGAGCATTTCAGTCCATGGAGGCGCCATGAACTGTAAGACAAATTAGGAGTGTCCACTAATGTGCGTTTAAACACAAAGATCAGCTGTCTTCACAGATGTTGCGGTCACTTTCGTATTTTCTAGGGGACTGGGGCGTGTCCTGCTCACGTGATTGTGTGACAGGTTAAGAGTGGAATTATTTTACCATGTGCTACCCTTTGATGCCTTGTTAAGACCACACCGAATATGTTATAACGAAGAACAATTAGTAGAACATATGTTTCTCGCACACCATAAAGCATTTACATTCATAGCCAGATACATGAAATCCAACAAGAAAAAGAGCAAAAGAAGAAATGATGAAACAGCAAATATGGATGAATTCAAGGTAGGGGATCCAGTGTATTTCACACACCACAGAAGCTTATCAAAGGGTGATGTGAAAACGGAAGCTTTATCAAAGCGTGATGTGAAATGGAAACCAACAGGGTTTCTTTATTATAAGAAAATTGTCTCCACTTACTTTTTACATTAAAAAAACAGATTATAGTAAAGGCGTATGGAATTCATGCAATGGATATAAAGAAATCAAATGTGGAGTTGGATGTGGAATTGGATGTGGCCACTGACGATGATGTAAGTAGAACCAGAGCAGCAACAAGGGCAAAGTTCAGTCAGGCGGACGACATGTTAACCATGCCTGATATATCGGACAATGAAAGTAGCAGTGTCGTGGTGGACAGCCACGGTGCGTCCGAATTCAGTCAAAATACTCGACATAGACTAGACACTGACACTAGCGACGGTGACGTGTAATCAAGACCTTTATCGTACAAGTTCTGAAAGTCCAAACGTACATCAAGCTCAGGATTTGTCAGATCGTGATATGCTACAAAGAAGAAACAGCCACGATCCTCAAAATCTGCAGTTAAAGATGAGTCTTCAGCAACAAGTACAAGAAATTCGAAGCGGAGAGAAGCAACATAATCTACAAAATCTGGGTCGTGATACGTCGTCGCAGTATACGACACTTCAGCAACAAATCACATTTATGAGAGACAGAAAGAGAGGAGGTTCAAGAACAGAATAATTTGTGAAGAACACTGAATGACAGTGTGAGAGGGAATACGAGTTATTTTAAGAGTTTGTGTTCGTTCTTTTCTTGTGTTTACAGGTTCTCCATCTGATCTGCAGGGACTTACTTGAATGGAAAGCGACGCAGCCCGAGAAATAGGAGGACAAGGCAGGAACATAATTTCCGAGTGGTGTAAGACACCAGAGCTACGAGCTGTCAACTCATCTTTTCACACAGTTTCCCCACAAGTATAGAGACATTCGGATCGAGTACAACACAGCATGAACAACATTTGTTATGATCATGTTACTTTTTTAATCCTCAGTAATAGTATTGTTATATACGTATTTTAGTTAGGTACCAGTATTTCTTAAATGTTTGTAGAATTCCATTTGCATTTTTTTAATTGAGTCGAAGTTTAAAATTTGTCTAACGGACACATTTTGAAAAGAAACGAAAGGGGAGGTTATGAAGAGGGCCGACCTGAGTGTGTAAACGCGGCCGTTTTGAACATTGAAGTCACTTATGTGGTTATTTTCGCATTTTCTCGGGAACTGGGGCGTGTACAGCTCAAATGACTGTGCGGCAGGTTAAGAGTGGAATGTGTTGAGTTATTTAGTTCGTGTGTTACGTCCATGGCGGCAGCACGGGGGAATCGTGTCCTGGCATGTATCTGATGTATTCGTGCTTCAAGTATCATATGTGTCATCATGTCGGGCGAATGGAATGTCTTGATCCCAGACTTCTGACCAGCCGGCGTTATCTGTGGTAATGTATATTTCTTGTAAGTTTTCGTATGTCAGACGTGGAGTGTTTTGTAAGTATAGGTAGTGAACAAAGTTCAGTGTAAGTGTGTAAAGTGTAAGATGGAGTTGCTGGAAAGGGTAGGGTAATATTAAACTTTTATGATTATGATTGATGCACATTTCACATGTAATTTTGCAGTGCATTCATAGCCAGATACATGAAATCCAACAAGAAAAAGAGCAAAAGAAGAAATGATGAAACAGCAAATATGGATGAATTCAAGGTAGGGGATCCAGTGTATTTCACAAACCACAGAAGCTTATCAAAGGCTGATGTGAAAACGGAAGCTTTATCAAAGCGTGATGTGAAATGGAAACCAACAGGGTTTCTTTATTATAAGAAAATTGTCTCCACTTACTTTTTACATTAAAAAAAAGCAGATTATAGTAAAGGCGTATGGAATTCATGCAATGGATATAAAGAAATCAAATGTGGAGTTGGATGTGGAATTGGATGTGGCCACTGACGATGATGTAAGTAGAACCAGAGCAGCAACAAGGGCAAAGTTCAGTCAGGCGGACGACATGTTAACCATGCCTGATGTATCGGACAATGAAAGTAGCAGTGTCGTGGTGGACAGCCACGGTGCGTCCGAATTCAGTCAAAATACTCGACATAGACTAGACACTGACACTAGCGACGGTGACGTGTAATCAAGACCTTTATCGTACAAGTTCTGAAAGTCCAAACGTACACCATCCTCAGGATTTGTCAGATCGTGATATGCTACAAAGAAGAAACAGCCACGATCCTCAAAATCGGCAGTTAAAGATGAGTCTTCAGCAACAAGTACAAGAAATTCGAAGCGGAGAGAAGCAACATAATCTACAAAATCTGGGTCGTGATACGTCGTCGCAGTATACGACACTTCAGCAACAAATCACATTTATGAGAGACAGAAAGAAAGGAGGTTCAAGAACAGAATAATTTGTGAAGAACACTGAATGACAGTGTGGGAGAGAATACGAGTTATTTTAAGAGTTTGTGTTCGTTCTTTTCTCGTGTTTACAGGTTCTCCATCTGATCTGCAGGGACTTACTTGAATGGAAAGCGACGCAGCCCGAGAAATAGGAGGACAAGGCAGAAACATAATTTCCGAGTGGTGTAAGACACCAGAGCTACGGGCTGTCAACTCATCTTTTCACACAGTTTCCCCACAAGTATAGAGACATTCGGATCGAGTACAACAAAGCATGAACAACATTTGTTATGATCATGTTACTTTTTTAATCCTCAGTAATAGTATTGTTATATACGTATTTTAGTTAGGTACCAGTATTTCTTAAATGTTTGTAGAATTGCATTTGCATTTTTTAAATTGAGTCGAAGTTTAAAATTTGTCCAACGGACACATTTTGAAAAGAAACGAAAGGGGAGGTTATGAAGAGGGCCGACCTGGGTGTGTAAACGCGGCCGTTTTGAACATTGAAGTATGTGGTTATTTTCCCATTTTCTCGGGAACTGGGGCGTGTACAGCTCAAATGACTGTGCGGCAGGTTAAGAGTGGAATGTGTTGAGTTATTTAGTTCGTGTGTTACGTCCATGGCGGCAGCACGGGGGAATCGTGTCCTGGCATGTATCTGATGTATTCGTGCTTCAAGTATCATATGTGTCATCATGTCGGGCGAATGGAATGTCTTGATCCCAGACTTCTGACCAGCCGGCGTTATCTGTGGTAATGTATATTTCTTGTAAGTTTTCGTATGTCAGACGTGGAGTGTTTTGTAAGTATAGGTAGTGAACAAAGTTCAGTGTAAGTGTGTAAAGTGTAAGATGGAGTTGCTGGAAAGGGTAGGGTAATATTAAACTTTTATGATTATGATTGATGCACATTTCACATGTAATTTTGCAGTGCATTCATCTGATCTCATTTGTTATTATTTGCTTCTGGTTATATGTTGACGTAGTTCAACGAACTTCGTTATTAAGTGTTTCCTTGTGTGTGTGAGAACGTGAATTTTGTGTTATGTAAAGAGTGCCAAAATAATATGGAATGTATAAAAGCTGTAACTGAATAAATTGTAAGCTAACAGCCCGTAGCTGACTAGAAGTCGCCCAGCCAGCAGCTGAGTAGAAGTCGCCCAGCCAGCAGCTGAGTAGAAGTCGCCCAGCCAGCAGCTGAGTAGAAGTCGCCCAGCCAGTAGCTGACTAGAAGTCGCCCAGCCAGTAGCTGACTAGAAGTCCCCCAGCCAACAGCTGAGTAGAAGTCCCCCAGCCAACAGCTGACTAGAAGTCCCCCAGCCAACAGCTGAGTAGAAGTCGCCCAGCCAACAGCTGAGTAGAAGTCGCCCAGCCAACAGCTGAGTAGAAGTCCCCCAGCCAACAGCTGAGTAGAAGTGGCCCAGCACCGTGCCGATGACCCACATTTGGGAATTTTGATATTTTGTCCTGCAGAGGTAGGGGCTGTGTGAGGGGAGGATGGCCGCTGTCCGGGGGTGAGGAAGTCTAGAACTTGGTCCTGGAGACGACCTGGAAGTCATAGCCCATCAATGCAGGAATCTTGAAAATTCTTTCCGTGCCAAGAATAAGAGCAAACATTGCTCGCGGAACAGTCTTGACCTGAACGGCTTCAGCCAAGCAACTGTTTAGAGCTTTCTGAAAGTGCGAGCGTAGGACTAGGCGGATGACACCGCACACGAACTAAACCCCAAAGCAGAGTTTAATTACAGGAAGAGGTCCAAGAAGTCTTGGGTCACTGTAAGAATGCTTTGAGGCCGTTGTACTCCAGTGCAGAGGTCTTATTCATTCCTTTAGAGCTGGGGACATGGGAGAGCTGAGAGCCAAATAGCTGCTAGGGAGGGTTCCCAGCCCAATAGCTAGGGAGGGCTGAGAGCCAAATAGCTAGCGAGGATTGCCAGCCAAATAGCTAGGGAGGGCTGAGAGCCAAATAGCTAGAGAGGACTGAGAGCCAAATAGCTAAGGAGGGCTGAGAGCCAAATAGCTAAGGAGGACTGAAAGCCAAATAACTAAGGAGAGCTGAGAGCCAAATAGCAAAGGAGGGCTGCCAGCCAAATAGCTAAGGAGGGCCGAGAGCCAAATAGCTAGGGAGGGTTGCCAGCCAAATAGCTAGGGAGGGTTGCCAGCCAAATAGCTATGGAGGGCTGCCAACCAAATAGCTATGAAGGGCTGCCAACCAAATAGCTATGGTGCTGCCAACCAAATAGCTAGGGAGGGTTGCCAGCCAAATAGCTAGGGAGGGCTACCAGCCAAATAGCTAGGGAGGGTTGACAGCTAAATAGCTAGGGAGGGCTGTCAGCTAAATAGCTAGGGAGGGTTGACAGCCAAATAGCTAGGGAGGGCTGAGAGCCACGTAGCCCGGGATGGCTGAGATGTAACAGTATATTGGAAAAGCTACTGTTACGATGGTTTGATTCTCATATAAGGGATATAACCCAGGTTAAATTTAGTATTTTGACCAAAAGGTTAACGCCCTTGATTGACGTAGTTATTGTTCGATTAAAGGTGAGTCTGAGACCATGGAAAAGCCTCGGGAAATAACGAAGGCCACGCTGACATGTTTGGTCAGTTAGCCAAGGTTAGAGACAGAAAGGTTATTTTCAGAATGTCCAGGCAGTTTTTGTCTGAAGGTCAGTAAACAGGATCATGGTTTTTGTGTTTCTCGGGATGGAAACTTTGGGAAGAGTTAGGATAAATAGGGCAGGATATTTAAGGAGGTTGAAAGAAAGAAGATTATTATTATGATGATGATTATTATGATCATGAGATTATTTGAGGCAGTTTCGGAGAATGATTTTTGTTGAGATGTTTTTAGGTTTAGGAAGATGGATACAGAATGCTTGAGTTGCACTTGTTCTCAGCCAGATAGGATTGTGGTTAGGATTAGGATTAGCTGGAAAATGGGATTTTCCCATCTTAAAGTGCAGCATATTATTGATTGTGTTATGTAAGCTTGATTTGTGCAAAGAATGCTCCTCTTAAGGACATTGTCAGATTTTTCTATTATGGCTCCTGTAAAGAGTCATGTAGTTGGTAGTGACATTGTCAGGTTTTTCTATTACGGCTTCTGTAAAGAGTCATGTAGTTGGTAGTGACATTGTCAGATTTTTCTATTATGGCTCCTGTAAAGAGTTATGTAGTTGGTAGTGACATTGTCAGATTTTTCTATTATGGCTCCTGTAAAGAGTCATGTAGTTGGTAGTGACATTGTCAGATTTTTCTATTATGGCTCCTGTAAAGAGTTATGTAGTTGGTAGTGACATTGTCAAGTAATGGCTTCTTGTCAATATTTGTATAGAAATAAAGAAATGTGAGATTAGTTCTTTTCTGAATTGTTGATAGATCTTTGGTCTAGAGATTTTCTGTGATGAGTGAGAGAATTCTGTGATCCTTCTTGATGTAGTAAGTGTGTACTCTTATGTTGTACTACATTGTTTGTGCTCTTATTGCTTTTATGTAGTGTGAGAGTTGGGTTTTCTCCCTTTCCATTTGGCAAACTAGTTCTTGCTGGAAAGCCAGAAACTTTGTATAACGTTATCAGTTGCCTCTCACTCTCACCTACCATCACTCTTTTTTCAATTAATAAAGTGTGAGTTTATGTTATTCACACTGGACGTATTCTTCACACTGTTCGCTGTGTGTTGTCCTTGTTAGTATATTTCTATAGCAGAAGTTTCATGACAGTAACAGAAATCTTTATAAGTATTGTCATGTCTGTAACAACAGTCACGGTAATACTAGATACATGTATAAGTAGTGCATGTCTACACAGAGCCACAGAGCTGGGGAGGGCAGAGTTTGTCGATAGGCTAGGCCACATCATTTTCCCCGATCCAGCGCCTACTGTCGTAGGTGGAACAGCAGCGCCATCTTCAGATGATGCCCATAGATTCGGTGGCACTTTCATACCGTGGCGGAAAATCCTCGTGCCAGAGAGGGCCTCTTTAGACTGTTCCTGGCAGGTCTCTTTCCTCACAGCCTTATTTTTCCCTTTTTGTCATATCTGTTCATATGTAATCAGCCCCAGGATGTCACACATCTTGGGGCATAGACTCACATATTCAGCGACATCAAGTCCATTACTCTCGTCCTTCACCTTTCCCAGATGCTTGGAAGGGTCAGTGACTACATCCACATTCAGGACCAAGCGACGTTTGTGGACCAGGATGGTGGCCAGTCATCATAAAAGATGTTTGCTCGTATAAAGTCAAGTCATCATCAAAAATGACGTTTGATAAACAGCCAGTCTTTCCAAGAGCAGTCGTGGACAGACTGGCTGGTTATGAAACGTCTGTGTCTGCCTTCTTCTGTGTCTGCGGTGGTGAGACCCGATTGTGGTGTGGTGGGCCCCATTATGTCTGCAGTGGCTAGACCCTCTTGTGGTGTGGTGGGCCCCAGTGTGTTTGCTCGGGGTCCTCTCCTGGCTTATGGTCTAGCATGGTTATTGGCTGGTGGTGTCGGTGGGGGTGAGCCAGGGGATGGGGGCATGCTAAAAGATAAGCAGTGTACCCCAACCCAGCAGGTAGCAGATTGTGACAGAATCGCTTTCGTATATACTACCTGGTCTCACGATGTGCAGACACTCAGTACATCTAGGACTAGCAGTACATACAGATGATCTTACAATAGACAGACACACAGTACATCTAGGACTAGCAGTACATACAGATGATCTTACAATAGACAGACACACAGTACATCTAGGACAAGCAGTACATACAGATGATCTTAGACATACACTCAGTACATCTAGGACTAGCAGTACATACAGATGATCTTACAATAGACAGACACACAGTACATCTAGGACTAGCAGTACATACAGATGATCTTAGACATACACTCAGTACATCTAGGACTAGCAGTACATACAGATGATCTTAGACATACACAGTACATCTAGGACTAGCAGTACATACAGATGATCTTAGACATACACACAGTACATCTAGGACTAGCAGTACATACAGATGATCTTAGACATACACTCAGTACATCTAGGACTAGCAGTACATACAGATGATCTTAGACATACACTCAGTACATCTAGGACTAGCAGTACATACAGATGATCTTAGACATACACTCAGTACATCTAGGACTAGCAGTACATACAGATGATCTTAGACATACACTCAGTACATCTAGGACTAGCGGTACATACAGATGATCTTACAATAGACAGACACACAGTACATCTAGGACTAGCAGTACATACAGATGATCTTAGACATACACTCAGTACATCTAGGACTAGCAGTACATACAGATGATCTTAGACATACACACAGTACATCTAGGACTAGCAGTACATACAGATGATCTTAGACATACACACAGTACATCTAGGACTAGCAGTACATACAGATGATCTTAGACATACACTCAGTACATCTAGGACTAGCAGTACATACAGATGATCTTAGACATACACTCAGTACATCTAGGACTAGCAGTACATACAGATGATCTTAGACATACACACAGTACATCTAGGACTAGCAGTACATACAGATGATCTTAGACATACACTCAGTACATCTAGGACTAGCAGTACATACAGATGATCTTAGACAGACACACAGTACATCTAGGACTAGCAGTACATACAGATGATCTTAGACAGACACACAGTACATCTAGGACTAACAGTACATACAGGTGATCTTAGACATACACTCAGTACATCTAGGACTAGCAGTACATACAGATGATCTTAGACATACACACAGTACATCTAGGACTAACAGTACATACAGGTGATCTTAGACATACACTCAGTACATCTAGGACTAGCAGTACATACAGATGATCTTAGACAGACACACAGTACATCTAGGACTAACAGTACATACAGGTGATCTTAGACATACACTCAGTACATCTAGGACTAGCAGTACATACAGATGATCTTAGACATACACTCAGTACATCTAGGACTAACAGTACATACAGGTGATCTTAGACATACACTCAGTACATCTAGGACTAGCAGTACATACAGATGATCTTAGACATACACTTAGTACATCTAGGACTAGCAGTACATACAGATGATCTTAGACATACACTCAGTACATCTAGGACTAGCAGTACATACAGATGATCTTAGACATACACTCAGTACATCTAGGACTAACAGTACATACAGATGATCTTAGACAGACACACAGTACATCTAGGACTAACAGTACATACAGATGATCTTAGACATACACTCAGTACATCTAGGACTAACAGTACATACAGATGATCTTAGACATACACTCAGTACATCTAGGACTAGCAGTACATACAGGTGATCTTACAATAAACATACACACAGTACATCTAGGACTAGCAGTACATACAGATGATCTTAGACATACACTCAGTACATCTAGGACTAGCAGTACATACAGATTTTTCTATTACGGCTTCTGTAAAGAGTTATGTAGTTGGTAGTGACATTGTCAGATTTTTCTATTACGGCTTCTGTAAAGAGTTATGTAGTTGGTAGTGACATTGTCAAGTAATGGCTTCTTGTCAATATTTGTATAGAAATAAAGAAATGTGAGATTAGTTCTTTTCTGAATTGTTGATAGATCTTTGGTCTAGAGATTTTCTGTGATGAGTGAGAGAATTCTGTGATCCTTCTTGATGTAGTAAGTGTGTACTCTTATGTTGTACTACATTGTTTGTGCTCTTATTGCTTTTATGTAGTGTGAGAGTTGGGTTTTCTCCCTTTCCATTTGGCAAACTAGTTCTTGCTGGAAAGCCAGAAACTTTGTATAACGTTATCAGTTGCCTCTCACCCTCACCTACCATCACTCTTTTTTCCATTAATAAAGTGTGAGTTTATGTTATTCACACTGGACGTATTCTTCACACTGTTCGCTGTGTGTTGTCATTGTTAGTATATTTCTATAGCAGAAGTTTCATGACAGTAACAGAAATCTTTATAAGTATTGTCATGTCTGTAACTAGCAGTCACGGTAATACTAGATACATGTCTAAGTAGTGCATGTCTACACAGAGCCACAGAGCTGGGGAGGGCAGAGTTTGTCGATAGGCTAGGCCACACCATTTTCCCCGATCCAGCGCCTACTGAAGTAGGTGGAACAGCAGCGCCACCTTCAGATGATGCCCATAGATTCGGTGGCACATTCATACCGTGGCGGAAAATCCTCGTACCAGAGAGATCCTCTTTAGACTGTTCCTGGCAGGTATCTTTCCTCACAGCCTTATTTTTCCCTTTTTGTCATATCTGTTCATCTGTAATCAGCCCCAGGATGTCACACATCTTGGGGCATAGACTCACATATTCAGCGACATCAAGTCCATTACTCTCGTCCTTCACCTTTCCCAGATGCTTGGAAGGGTCAGTGACTACATCCACATTCAGGACCAGGCGACGTTTGTGGACCGGGATGGTGGCCAGTCATCATAAAAGATGTTTGCTCGTATAAAGTCAAGTCATCATCAAAAATGACGTTTGATAAACAGCCAGTCTTTCCAAGAGCAGTCGTGGAAAGACTGACTGGTTATTAAACGTCTGTGTCTGCCTTCTTCTGTGTCTGCAGTGGTGAGACCCGATTGGGGTGTGGCGGGCCCCATTATGCCTGTAGTGGCTAGACCCGCTTGTGGTGTGGTGGGCCCCAGTGTGTTTGCTCGGGGTCCTCTCCTGGCTTATGGTCTAGAATGGTTATTGGCTGGTGGTATCGGTGGGGGGGGGGGGGGGTGAGCCTCTTTGGTGTAGGTCCGGTAGAACTTGGTTCGGGGGTGAGCCAGGGGATAGGGGCATGCTAAAAGATAAGCAGTGTACCCCACCCAGCAGGTAGCAGATTGTGACAGAATCACAGTGTACCCCACCCAACAGGTAGCAGATTGTGACAGAATCACAGTGTACCCCACCCAGCAGGTAGCAGATTGTGACAGAATCACAATGTACCCCACCCAGCAGGTAGCAGATTGTGATAGAATCACTTTCGTATATACTACCTGGTCTCACGATGTGCAGACACACAGTACATCTAGGGCTAGCAGTACATACAGGTGATCTTAGACATACACTCAGTACATCTAGGACTAGTTTAAGAAAAAATGGAGAGAGCAAAAAAAAAACAGCCTAAAAGGACAAAACAAAACAAAAAACCTGGATACTCTTCTCGCTGTTCCCAAAAACTAAAGCCTGCATTCTTCTTTTAGTCAACATTCAGTTATTCAAAGAATGCAGTGGCTTTTTATTTGGAAGAACAAACTAGCAAAGAACTATTTAAAAAAAGAATAGAGAGAATGAATGAATGAATGAATGAATAATCTTTATTTTTCAAGGGTAAAGAATTGGACACGCAGGCTCGTCTTACATTCTGCCTTTCATCACTCCATCTTTCATTCTTCCCACACACTTGAATTAGTACAAATATACAAATTAAATTAGGAAAAAACATATCAAAAGAATGTAAGATTTAACTACTACATTCAAAGTAAAAGAGAAGGAGTAATTAACCTAATAAAATAGCACTCACGCACACATACACACGCAGATATGTACATAAACAAAAATACATTGTAAATACAGATCTTCTAACATGTTTTTTTTCTTATCTTCTTATATCTTATATCCTTCCCGTGCCGTTAGACGTCACATAGGGCTCGCAAAGTAGTTCGCCAATTTTTCCTGTCTTCGGCGAGTCTTTCAACCTCATCAAAGGATTTTATGCCTGTTAACTTGGCCTCTCTTAATAATGTTCTCTTCAGAGTTTCACGCGGTCTGCCCCTTTTTCTTCGGCCTGTTGTGTTCCACTTGATAGCTTGTTTTGGGATTCTCTGCTCATTTCTTCTCATCAAGTGGCCAACATATGTCCATCTCCTTTTCCTGATCACCCGTGAGACTGGTTGTTGTTCAGTCATCTGTCTTATCTCTGCATTGTTCTTGAATTCATTCCACTTGATGCCGAGTATTTTCCTTAGGCATTTGTTTTCAAAAGAGTCTAATTTCTTTTCTATTTCTTTAGTTGTTTTCCAGCTTTCACATGCATAAATGAGGGTGGATATTACATTTGAATTGAATAGTCTTAACTTGGTTTTTGTGCTTATAACTTTTGAATTCCATATGTTCTCAAGATTCTTGAAGATTGATGCTGCTTTTGCAATTCTGATCCTAACTTCCTTTCTAGTGTCACCATCCTGGTCTATGTAGCTGCCAAGGTATGCAAATTGATTGACTTCTTCAATATCTGTCCCTTCTATGTGTATTTTTCCATTTTGATTGATGGGAATTTTCATTATTTTTTTTTTTAACAGACATTAAAATAATTTCTAACAATATCTAACAAGTTGCTTTTATAACTATGTCATTTTAGTACTTGATGGTTGGCGAGTCACGTGTTGAGAGAATGCTGGTTATTTTATGGAGGCATATAATTACAAGCAAGTAAATAATGAAACAGGTTTGAGTTAAAGGATGAAGTATTACCAATGGATTTTAAATGGTAGGGGAGGGTGTTCCAGAGCTGTACTACAGAGTATGCAAGGCTTTTCTTGTACATATCAATTCTGGGTTTAGGAAGAAGACAGTTTTTTTAAACGCTGGCTATGTTTAGTGTTATACGTAAACAGTGACCACAAGTAAGGCGGATTATTGTGCAACAGAATTCTCTGTACAAACATAACTTTGTTAAAAATGATTCTGTTTTTGAGGGGTAGAATTTTGAGTTGTTTGTGTTGATCTACAGTCTGTACTGGGTGTTTGTCACAAATCAGATTTAATGCTCGCTTGTGAAGTGAGTGGAGCCTTTTTGACTGAGCATCCATCCCAGATTGTGGAACAGTAATCTAAGTGTGTTTGTATGTGTGGTATATTTTTCTTGTGTCGATAAAGTGTTTAATTTTGGCTAATTGGTAAACTTTCTGTGCAATCAAATTTGTTAGGTTATGTACGTGAGAATTCCAAGTTAAATGCTGGTCAATGATGAGTCCTAGGGTTTTATGTTCATGAATATTTTCTATTGCCTTAGTCCCAGCACAAAGCTGTAGTGAAATTTTTGTTGCATTCTGCAGTTTCTGTCTTGTAGTGATGAGCATGGATTTTGTTTTGTAGGTGTTTATCAACATACCATTTTTATTACTCCATTTAATCAAACTGTTTATATTATTTTGGAGCGTTGTCTGTAGTTTATTGATGTCATAGTCACTACTGTAAACAGTACAGTCGTCAGCGAAAAGATCACATGAAGAGTGCTTTAAATGTAGTGGTAGGTCGTTAATATAGGTAACAGAGAGAATGAATGAATGAATGAATGAATGAATAATCTTTATTTTTCAAGGGTAAAGAATTGGGCACGCAGGCCCGTCTTACATTATGTACCATCACTCCATCTTTCATTCTTCCCACACACTTGAATTAGTACAAATATACAAATTAAATTAGGAAAAAACATATCAAAAGAATGTAAGATTTAACTACTACATTCAAAGTAAAAGAGAAGGAGTAATTAACCTAATAAAATAGCACTCACGCACACATACACACGCAGATATGTACATAAACAAAAATACATTGTAAATACAGATCTTCTAACATGTTTTTTTTCTTATCTTCTTATATCTTATATCCTTCCCGTGCCGTTAGACGTCACATAGGGCTCGCAAAGTAGTTCGCCAATTTTTCCTGTCTTCGGCGAGTCTTTCAACCTCATCAAAGGATTTTATGCCTGTTAACTTGGCCTCTCTTAATAATGTTCTCTTCAGAGTTTCACGCGGTCTGCCCCTTTTTCTTCGGCCTGTTGTGTTCCACTTGATAGCTTGTTTTGGGATTCTCTGCTCATTTCTTCTCATCAAGTGGCCAACATATGTCCATCTCCTTTTCCTGATCACCCGTGAGACTGGTTGTTGTTCAGTCATCTGTCTTATCTCTGCATTGTTCTTGAATTCATTCCACTTGATGCCGAGTATTTTCCTTAGGCATTTGTTTTCAAAAGAGTCTAATTTCTTTTCTATTTCTTTAGTTGTTTTCCAGCTTTCACATGCATAAATGAGGGTGGATATTACATTTGAATTGAATAGTCTTAACTTGGTTTTTGTGCTTATAACTTTTGAATTCCATATGTTCTCAAGATTCTTGAAGATTGATGCTGCTTTTGCAATTCTGATCCTAACTTCCTTTCTAGTGTCACCATCCTGGTCTATGTAGCTGCCAAGGTATGCAAATTGATTGACTTCTTCAATATCTGTCCCTTCTATGTGTATTTTTCCATTTTGATTGATGGGAATTTTCATTATTTTTTTTTTTAACAGACATTAAAATAATTTCTAACAATATCTAACAAGTTGCTTGTCTAACTATGTCATTTTAGTACTTGATGGTTGGCGAGTCACGTGTTGAGAGAATGCTGGTTATTTTATGGAGGCATATAGTTACAAACAAGTAAATAATGAAACAGGTTTGAGTTAAAGGATGAAGTATTACCAATGGATTTTAAATGGTAGGGGAGGGTGTTCCAGAGCTGTACTGCAGAGTATGCAAGGCTTTTCTTGTACAGATCAATCCTGGGTTTAGGAAGAAGACAGTTTTTTAAACGCTGGCTATGTTTAGTGTTATACGTAAACAGTGACCACAAGTAAAGCGGAGCATTGTGCGACAGAATTCTGTGAACAAACTTAACTTTGTTAAAAATGATTCTATTTTTGAGGGGTAGAATTTTGAGTTATTTGTGTTGATCTACAGTCTGTACTGGGTGTTTGTCACAAATCAGATTTAATGCTCGCTTGTGAAGTGAGTGGAGCCTTTTTGTGTTTGAGACTGAGCATCCAACCCAGATTGTGGAAAAGTAATCTAAGTGTGTTTGTATGTGTGATATGTAGTATATTTTTCTAGTGTCTTTGTCGATAAAGTGTTTAATTTTGGCTAATTGGTAAACTTTCTTTGAAATCAAATTTGTTAGGTTATGTATGTGAGAATTCCAAGTTAAATGCTGGTCAATGATGAGTCCTAGAGTTCATGAACATTTTCTATTGCCTTAGTCCCAGCACAAAGCTGTAGCGAAATTTTTGTTGCATTCTGCAGTTTCTGTCTTGTAGTGATGAGCATGGATTTTGTTTTGTTGGTGTTTATCAACATACCATTTTTATTACTCCATTTAATCAAACTGTTTATATTATTTTGGAGCGTTGTCTGTAGTTTATTGATGTCATAGTCACTATTGTAAACAGTACAGTTATCAGCGAAAAGATCACATGAAGAATGCTTTAAATGTAGTGGTAGGTCGTTAATATAGGTAGCAAAGAGAAGAGGACCAAGAATGGAGCCTTGAGGAATACCGGTATCAACCACATACGAGCCAGATATTTTGTTTCTAAAGCAAACTACTTGTTTTCTACCTGAGAGAAAAGATGTAATACATTTTGTTAGGTCAGGGTGTAATCTATAGCCTTCCAGCTTTTTTGCAAGAATTTCATATCGAAGGCTTTCTTGAAATCAACAAAGACAGCACCACACAATTTGTCATCATTTATATTAGACAGCCAGCTTTCTGTCATTTTAGTTCATGCTGTGTGGCAGGAGTAATTTGGTCTAAAACCTGACTGACTGTCTATTAGTAGATTGTTTTCTTGCATGTGGAGCAGAGTTAACTTTTGTATATGTTTTTCAAGAGGTTTAGATAGTGATGATAGAATGGATATGGGTCTGTAGTTTGAGAGGTCACTAGTCTGTCCAGATTTAAAAAGAGGAAAAACTTTGGCGAGTTTAAAAGCGTCAGGGAAATATTGTTTGTCAATGCACAAATTGTATAAGCATGTTAGTGTGTCTGTGATAACTGGTGCAGCGTAGCATAATAGAGAGAGAGAGAGAGAGGTTAAGAAAATTAGGGCTCATGAAGAAAAAACTCTCATAGACCAGCTAGACAATAAACAAACTACAAACTACAAACTAAATTCTATACATGCGCCTTACTCTTGGATATGGATCTGACGACAACAGAAACAAACACAGATCTCCAGAATCTGAAGAGAGAATCTGAAACACAGAATTATTTCAGAGCTCTCAGATAACTTTTATTTTCTTGTTCAAAGTGTTGGCACAAAACTTGAATGTTTATCATTTTACAGCACCATAGATACAGAACTTGAATGTTTATCATCTTACAGCACGATAGATGTGGTTACTTCACCGTTTCAGTTTACCATAACGTGGAACAAACTCATGTTGAAGTTGCGTGCGGAATTCAAGGAACATAGTTTCATCATTTCATACGCTCACGTTATGAAACTTTTCCAACAATTTATGCTTCAGTTGGTTACTCACAAAATTGCTGACGCTCTTAAGGAAAAATGAAACAAACAAAGATATCACATTGGCTGATAAAATAAAGTGTTATTTTCTAACACCATCCAATATTTATTTCAGTTTATGCTCCACGTATATGAGCAACTGAGCTACAGGTCCGAGAATGTTCTACAACAGGTTGTTATAAACGTTATTACGAAGTTATCTATGTCATCTGCTGACGATGAAATGCTATATATTTATGAAGTAAAACGTTGTTTTATACAGAAATTGAAAGCTATCTCCAGGTTTAATGTTTATATTATTTTGGAGCGTTGTCTGTAGTTTATTGATGTCATAGTCACTATTGTAAACAGTACAGTTATCAGCGAAAAGATCACATGAAGAATGCTTTAAATGTAGTGGTAGGTCGTTAATATAGGTAGCAAAGAGAAGAGGACCAAGAATGGAGCCTTGAGGAATACCGGTATCAACCACATACGAGCCAGATATTTTGTTTCTAAAGCAAACTACTTGTTTTCTACCTGAGAGAAAAGATGTAATACATTTTGTTAGGTCAGGGTGTAATCTATAGCCTTCCAGCTTTTTTGCAAGAATTTCATATCGAAGGCTTTCTTGAAATCAACAAAGACAGCACCACACAATTTGTCATCATTTATATTAGACAGCCAGCTTTCTGTCATTTTAGTTCATGCTGTGTGGCAGGAGTAATTTGGTCTAAAACCTGACTGACTGTCTATTAGTAGATTGTTTTCTTGCATGTGGAGCAGAGTTAACTTTTGTATATGTTTTTCAAGAGGTTTAGATAGTGATGATAGAATGGATATGGGTCTGTAGTTTGAGAGGTCACTAGTCTGTCCAGATTTAAAAAGAGGAAAAACTTTGGCGAGTTTAAAAGCGTCAGGGAAATATTGTTTGTCAATGCACAAATTGTATAAGCATGTTAGTGTGTCTGTGATAACTGGTGCAGCGTAGCATAATAGAGAGAGAGAGAGAGGTTAAGAAAATTAGGGCTCATGAAGAAAAAACTCTCATAGACCAGCTAGACAATAAACAAACTACAAACTACAAACTAAATTCTATACATGCGCCTTACTCTTGGATATGGATCTGACGACAACAGAAACAAACACAGATCTCCAGAATCTGAAGAGAGAATCTGAAACACAGAATTATTTCAGAGCTCTCAGATAACTTTTATTTTCTTGTTCAAAGTGTTGGCACAAAACTTGAATGTTTATCATTTTACAGCACCATAGATACAGAACTTGAATGTTTATCATCTTACAGCACGATAGATGTGGTTACTTCACCGTTTCAGTTTACCATAACGTGGAACAAACTCATGTTGAAGTTGCGTGCGGAATTCAAGGAACATAGTTTCATCATTTCATACGCTCACGTTATGAAACTTTTCCAACAATTTATGCTTCAGTTGGTTACTCACAAAATTGCTGACGCTCTTAAGGAAAAATGAAACAAACAAAGATATCACATTGGCTGATAAAATAAAGTGTTATTTTCTAACACCATCCAATATTTATTTCAGTTTATGCTCCACGTATATGAGCAACTGAGCTACAGGTCCGAGAATGTTCTACAACAGGTTGTTATAAACGTTATTACGAAGTTATCTATGTCATCTGCTGACGATGAAATGCTATATATTTATGAAGTAAAACGTTGTTTTATACAGAAATTGAAAGCTATCTCCAGGTTTAATGTTTGTAGTAAAGAAGTTTGTAGTTTTATCATCTATTAACTAGAAAACGTGTTTAAAATAAGACACACTCGTAGCAACGGTATAAGCAATTTTTATTGTATTTTATTCAGTTATTCTATTCTCAGTCAAGTAACGTGTACTAAAAGAGAATACTCACGGAATAGGTCAGTTATGTCTTTATGAAGAACCTCAAGTCAGAGCGATTCAGGAGAAAAGAAAAGAGTAAACGATAATGACTTGTAACATTATTGTAATTTTAGTTTGAAAGTAGAGCTTTGATATCAACATGTTAGAAGCTTCTTGTGTTTGTGTGGCTGCTTCCAGTCTCCCGTAGACTGTCTCTAAAGTTAAACCGATGACTATTTACAAATCTATAACTAATGGAGAAGTCTCTGACCAATGCATCAAAAGCAAAATTATGCCTCTTTTTTTTTTTGTTACCGTTTTAATTCACGTCCTCTATTAAGGTTAAATATGCATCTCCTAAGTTGTTGGCATTCATTCCTTCAACATTTATCTATCATCTAAGTCTGCTAGTCTGAGTTCTGTAGTAAACGATGAAAGAATAGCAAACAAAAATACTGCGTACATATAGGCTGGCGGTGGCTAGTATTTTGTTACATTATCTACCTGACATACCATCCTAACAGTTTGGTGCTTATAACTTTTGAATTCCATATGTTCTCAAGATTCTTGAAGATTGATGCTGCTTTTGCAATTCTGATTCTAACTTCCTTTCTAGTGTCACCATCCTGGTCTATGTGAGCTATATAATGCCCTGTACAAATACAAAGAGAGACATATTTTTTTAAAAATATGGACAGACAAATAAATCGAGAGATTGGCAAACATGGAGATGGACAGGCAGAAAATGAGTAAAAGTGACCATCTAACAGAGAGAAAGAGGGAAAAACTAAGAGTGAGAGAAACAGATGGACGGAAAAAGACAACAAGGTATAGAACATAAAATCTCAAGTTTTTGTAAATTCCTTATTTCTCTAGAAATTTCTATTTATCTAGAAAGTTCTTTTTCTCTAGAAAGTTCTACTTCCCTAGAAAGTTCTACTTCTCTTTAGAGTAGGAGGCTACAATCTGAGAATGTAGCAAAAAAAAAAAAACTGACTAGTATTCTAGTATGTAAGAAAGACATTTATCTGTTTGCTAACATTCGCTGGTTTGTTTGAGACAGCGTCATCACTGACATAGAAACTGTGCTCAGTCTTAGCAGAAGCTGATCAGTGCTATCCTAGCAGCCCTAACAAAAGCGACTTTTTGGTAGATGTTTGCTGAGATGTAGCGACTGTTGGTGCCGACTGGAATAAGTCAAGTAAGAATGGTAGTTGAGTGGAACTTGTTTGTGTGGACTGTGTAGATGTTTGCTGTGATAAAACGACTGTAGTTGCAGAGAGAAACTTTGGTGAAGTTGCACTTGTTGATGTAGCTCGAGTTGTATTCTGTGTAGCTGTTTGTGGCGTGGTTGTGCTTGATTGTGTAGACTGTATATTCAGAGTGGATGCATTTTTTGTAGCTGGAAAAGTCGATTCTTTGTTTGTTTGTAGACTGGCGACCGCACACAAGACAGGACAGTAAACTGATCTACGGATTGTTGTCTTCCATTCACATATAATAGTTGCAAAGGGTGGAAGTGACGAAGAACACTCCTTGTAGTGTCTGTCACACTCGGCCTGGCACGAACTTTGACACTCGCACACTTTCTCACACTTTGGCCCGCAGAAACCTAGAATAAAACAAAAATGATGTGAGATTGTTGGAAGAGAACTTTCTAGATATAGTGTCACGTGCAATGTCTTCCTACTCTGTACCAGCGTCTACAATTTCAAATAGCAAGGAATTTTTGAAAACAAAACCCTGGTGACAATATCCAGAAAAGAACGGATCTAGTATTAAAGTTTTTAAAAGCGTAGACATTAATGTAACGGTTGATAAATGTGTGAAATCTTGTAAATAGCTGGCAAATGTGCCGATAAATATATGAAAACTGATACAATAGCTAATAAATGTGTGAAAAGTTGTAAAAGAGCTGATGAATGTGTGAAAACATACATAACAGCTACTATATATGTAGTAATTAATACAGTTGTTTATAACTGAATTATTTAAGTTCATATAACAGCTGATAATATAGTAGAAAATAATGAAAAGTGTTGATAATGTATGAGGATCATACCAAAGGCCGTGAGCAAATTTTGAAAAAAAAAATCATAATTTATAGATTGAGAAAACATAAATGTATCACCTTAAACTGCATTCTTTGCACTTCATGTAGAGGTCACGTCACTTCATACCAGCTTTGTGCTACCAGTGTCAGGCATGGACGCTGACAGAAAAAGACAAAAGGAAAATGACAACAACTGAAATGAGATTCTTGAGAAGAATTCTTGGATTATGAAGAATGGACAGAATCAGAAATGATTTCATTAGAAATAAAGTAGAAGTCGAACCCGTTCTGAACTATATTAAAAAAGAGCAAATAAAATGATTCGGTCATGTATCACGACTACCAACAGAACGTGTACCACAGAGAGCAATGTTTTACAAAGACAGAGGAGGAGGCCGCCCATGCAAACGATGATCCGATGGTATAGCAGAGTCCCTGAACATCTCAGTGTACGAAGCCAACAGGCGAGCCACTGGGAGGCAACTGCACTTCACATCTACACAGCAAATGAGGAAAGACAAGACAAGACAGGACTGTGACAGAATAGCCACAAGTAAAGAGAGATAACTAGTTAAAGAAGTAGTAAAGCAAGAGTAGTCCCCTTGTCAGAGACTTCTCACTACTTGACCTTTGGTTTTAGGGTGCACGGAGATATTTAACAATACTAAAGTTAGTGTCAAAGGTCAAGGTGACAGACTATAATGAGGGGATGTTTTTCTGTCGCACGAAATTTACAGCAGACAATAGAAGGTCGGAAACAGTTTTTCTCGTGCCACTTGAGTTAACAGAAAAAGGAAATGCATGGGGCTCTTAGAAAGTTCTAGAGTTATAAAACTGGTTGTCTGGGCCTTTTCGGAAGGATCAAGTAAGAAGAGATTTTTTTTTTCACAAGATGAGAATGTGATGTTTGTTAAAGAGAGTTTTGTGTTAATTGTTAGTTTCTGCAATCAGTTTTCAGAAGACAGATTCATAGTTAATCATGAGACCAAGAGATACTCGTTTAACTGATGGTTAGGCCAGATTTGTGGCTATAATTGTAGAGTGTTGTTTTTGTTGTTCTTTTTAGGACAGCCAGTTAGTTATTCTTGTTGTACTTTTTTTTAAGACAGCAAGTTTAGTTGTCAGTCAATTCGAACTGTAGTAGACTCTATACGATGTGTTTTTGTGAGGAAATGCATTGTATTGTTTCATTCATTTGTAAGTATGGAAGTTAGATATTTCTTTTTCTCTCTTTTTTTACTAAGTTCTCTTCTCCTCAATGGCAAAAAAGCTCTTGCCGGGAAGCTGTGTTATTTTCTTTGTAATGTTCCTGCCTTGTGGCAGTAGTTTCCTCATTCGTCATTTACTTCACTCTCATTGTGCTCAGTAATAAATATTGTTCTATGTCTGGCTACACCAGTCAGTCTGTTGACTTCCTGTCAGTGTCAGCAGTTGTGTCTATGTCTGCAAGTCTGCCTTCAAAATTGTTCTACGCTGTTCTAGTGTAACAAATCCCCGGCATGCTGGTGTTTAAAACAAGAACGTAAAAAGATCTACAACCAAATAAGTCAGTTGAAGAAGTAAAGCACTAGGCAACACATCTAACAGAAGTAGCCAGTGACTGCCTACAGTCCTCTCTAGACACGGCTGTCAAAAACTGTTATCTAGAGTTACAGTTAAAGTGGTGCCGATATTAAGACACATATCGGTAAGGCTGTGCCGATATAAAGGCACATATGAGTAAGGCGGTGTCGATATAAAGGCACATATCAGTAATACTGTGCGGATATGAAGGCACATATGAGTAAAGTCTTGCCGATATAAAGACACATATGAGTAAAGTCTTGCCGATATAAAGGCACATATGAGTAAAGTCTTGCCGATATAAAGACACATATGAGTAAAATGGTGTCATGACCCATAATAGGTAGAGTGCTAAAATATTCTGAAGGAGCTAATGTATTTATCTACAGATTCTGAAGGAACCGATGTATTTATTTAATACTCTGAATGAACTAATGTATTTGTCTACATACTCCGAAGGAACTAGTGTTCTACAATACTGCAAATATAATGTATTTACTTACACACACTGAAAAACTAATGTGTTATCCACAAACATTGAAAGAACTAATTAATTATCTAAATAAATTGAAAGAACGTATGTATTTTTCTACGAGTATGTACACTGGAAAAACTAATGCATTTATGTACATACTAATATATTTATCTACATACTCTGAAGGAACTAGTGTTCTACAATACTGCAAATATAATGTATTTACTTACAAACACTGAAAAAAATAATGCATTTATGTACATACACTTCTTTTACATTGAAAGAACTAATATACACACATGAAGAGAACTAATGTATTTATTTACACACATAGAAAGAACTAATGTAGTTATCAACATACAGAGAAAGAACGAGTATAGTTTCTGCAATCAGTTTTCAGAAGACAGATTCATAGTTAATCATGAGACCAAGAGATACTCGTTTAACTGATGGTTAGGCCAGATTTGTGGCTATAATTGTAGAGTGTTGTTTTTGTTGTTCTTTTTAGGACAGCCAGTTAGTTATTCTTGTTGTACTTTTTTTTAAGACAGCAAGTTTAGTTGTCAGTCAATTCGAACTGTAGTAGACTCTATACGATGTGTTTTTGTGAGGAAATGCATTGTATTGTTTCATTCATTTGTAAGTATGGAAGTTAGATATTTCTTTTTCTCTCTTTTTTTACTAAGTTCTCTTCTCCTCAATGGCAAAAAAGCTCTTGCCGGGAAGCTGTGTTATTTTCTTTGTAATGTTCCTGCCTTGTGGCAGTAGTTTCCTCATTCGTCATTTACTTCACTCTCATTGTGCTCAGTAATAAATATTGTTCTATGTCTGGCTACACCAGTCAGTCTGTTGACTTCCTGTCAGTGTCAGCAGTTGTGTCTATGTCTGCAAGTCTGCCTTCAAAATTGTTCTACGCTGTTCTAGTGTAACAAATCCCCGGCATGCTGGTGTTTAAAACAAGAACGTAAAAAGATCTACAACCAAATAAGTCAGTTGAAGAAGTAAAGCACTAGGCAACACATCTAACAGAAGTAGCCAGTGACTGCCTACAGTCCTCTCTAGACACGGCTGTCAAAAACTGTTATCTAGAGTTACAGTTAAAGTGGTGCCGATATTAAGACACATATCGGTAAGGCTGTGCCGATATAAAGGCACATATGAGTAAGGCGGTGTCGATATAAAGGCACATATCAGTAATACTGTGCGGATATGAAGGCACATATGAGTAAAGTCTTGCCGATATAAAGACACATATGAGTAAAGTCTTGCCGATATAAAGGCACATATGAGTAAAGTCTTGCCGATATAAAGACACATATGAGTAAAATGGTGTCATGACCCATAATAGGTAGAGTGCTAAAATATTCTGAAGGAGCTAATGTATTTATCTACAGATTCTGAAGGAACCGATGTATTTATTTAATACTCTGAATGAACTAATGTATTTGTCTACATACTCCGAAGGAACTAGTGTTCTACAATACTACAAAAATAATGCATTTACTTACACACACTGAAAAACTAATGTGTTATCCACAAACATTGAAAGAACTAATTAATTATCTAAATAAATTGAAAGAACGTATGTATTTTTCTACGAGTATGTACACTGGAAAAACTAATGCATTTATGTACATACTAATATATTTATCTACATACTCTGAAGGAACTAGTGTTCTACAATACTGCAAATATAATGTATTTACTTACAAACACTGAAAAAAATAATGCATTTATGTACATACACTTCTTTTACATTGAAAGAACTAATATACACACATGAAGAGAACTAATGTATTTATTTACACACATAGAAAGAACTAATGTAGTTATCAACATACAGAGAAAGAACGAGTATACTTTCTACAAACCTTTGAAAGTACAAGTATACTTTCTACAAACCTCTGAAAGTAAAAGTATACTTTCTATAAACTTCTGAATGTACGAGTTTACTTTCTACAAACCTCTGAAAGTACGAGTGTATTTTCTACAAACCTCTAAAAGTACGAGTATACTTTCTATAAACCTCTGAAAGTACGAGTATACTTTCTACAAACCTCTGAAAGTACACGTATACTTTCTATAAACCTCTGAAAATATGAGTATACTTTTTATAAACTTCTGAAAGTACGAGTATACTTTCTACAAAACTCTGAAAGTACGAGTATACTTTCTACAAACCTCTGAAAGTACGAGTGTACTTTCTACAAACCTCTAAAAGTACGAGTATACTTTCTATAAACCTCTGAAAGTACGAGTATACTTTCTACAAACCTCTGAAAGTACGAGTATACTTTCTATAAACCTCTGAAAATATGAGTATACTTTCTATAAACCTCTGAAAGTACGAGTATACTTTCTACAAAACTCTGAAAGTACGAGTATACTTTCTACAAACCTATGAAAGTAAAAGTATACTTTCTATAAACTTCTGAAAGTACGAGTCTATTTTATATAAACCTCTAAAAGTACGAGTATACTTTCTAGAAACCTATGAAAGTATGAGTATACTTTCTACAAACCTATGAAAGTACAAGTACACTTTCTACAAACCTCTTAACGTACGAGTATACTTTCTACAAACCTCTAAAAGTACGAGTATACTGTCTACAAACCTCTAAAAGTACGAGTATACTTTCTACAAACACTAGATGGTCCTGTATTTACACTCAGGTGGATGACCTATTCTCGTACACATTGTGAGTACCTGTGTATACATTCTGTGAGTACTTACATACTGTGAGTACCTGTGTATACATTCTGTGAGTACTTACATACTGTGAGTACCTGTGTATACATTCTGTGAGTACTTACATACTGTGAGTACCTGTGTATACATTCTGAGTACTTACATACTGTGAGTACCTGTGTATACATTCTGTGAGTACTTACATACTGTGAGTACCTGTGTATACATTCTGAGTACTTACATACTGTGAGTACCTGTGTATACATTCTGAGTACTTACATACTGTGAGTCCTGTGTATAAATTCTGAGTACTTACATACTGTGAGTACTTGTGTACATACCCTGGCTGGAAGCTTGAGGCAGAATAATTGACAAAAGTGCTCTGACTTGGTCACATTCTTGATTGCACTTCACTAAACAGAAATCATCACTTGCGGTACTGAAGGTGAAGGTCAACACAAACACTGGTAAAACTGTAGGAAAGATCAGCGACTGTTAAAATAAGGAGGCATTGATGTTCACAATATTTATTAAACATTTGTAGACGTTGCTGTGGACACTGGTGATGGGGTACATGTCAACAATTGTTGTACTGATGTTAATGAAATATATCAGATGATGAATGTTTGAACCGAGATGATGATTATGGTAATCATGATTATAACATCAGCTTTTATTCTTATCTCGCACAACCACAAGTAGGGGCTGTGAAAATGTGAACACTGGGACTTATAGAAACTTTTAGTCAACTATTAGCAACGACAACATCCACAACTTGGACAGCGAGAAACAAGTAGAACACTAGGACTTACATTTCATGGTCGCTTCACGTTCTCTATCTCGTGTATGAAATAGCAACCAAGAGAGGTAACTCCGTCGAGCAAGGGAGACTACTTGTTTATAGTCAGGAAAGTGGACAGATATGGATTAGAAAGAAGCATGAAAATGAATCACTTACTCTCAGCTGTTCAATGACTGATACTTGAATTTTTTAATACTGTATGCATAAGATTTAAGTTAAATAAATTAATTTTATATAATAAATCGCTTCATTTAAATAATTTAATAATAATTGTTAGTAATTGCTAAAAAACGAGTGTACGTCAAGAAATTGAGCCGTTTCATGCTCCGTAACTCGAGGCAGATGTTACTTGCTGCTCTCCCCTTGATCTGAGAATTTCTCGTCTCAAAGTCCGAAGCTATGTCGATTTTTAAACATGGGTATAACACAGACACACCTTATATAAACATCACACAGACACACCTTAAAGAAACAACACACAGACACACCTTAAAGAAACAACACACAGACACACCTTAAAGAAACAACACACAGACACACCTTATAGAAACAACACACAGACACACCTTATAGACACATCACACAGACACACCTAATAGAAACATCACACAGACACACCTTATAGAAACAACACACAGACACACCTTATAGAAACATCACACAGACACACCTTATAGAAACATCACACAGACACAAATAGAAACATCAAACAGACACATGTAGCATAGCCTTGTAAGTAATGATTATAGTTATTATTATTATTATTATTATTATTAGTGACATGATCAGGAATATAGTTAAGAATGTATTGGGGGGGGGGGGGGCAGAGAAGGGATAGTTAGAAGGACGAAGAACGGATACTCGGTACTTCAAAGACCTGATCAAAGGTAAACCGAATCGACATGGGTACGCCGATAGATCGTAACATTGTGAGTACCTGTGTATACATTCTGTGAGTACTTACATACTGTGAGTACCTGTGTATACATTCTGTGAGTACTTACATACTGTGAGTACCTGTGTATACATTCTGTGAGTACTTACATACTGTGAGTACCTGTGTATACATTCTGAGTACTTACATACTGTGAGTACCTGTGTATACATTCTGTGAGTACTTACATACTGTGAGTACCTGTGTATACATTCTGAGTACTTACATACTGTGAGTACCTGTGTATACATTCTGAGTACTTACATACTGTGAGTCCTGTGTATAAATTCTGAGTACTTACATACTGTGAGTACTTGTGTACATACCCTGGCTGGAAGCTTGAGGCAGAATAATTGACAAAAGTGCTCTGACTTGGTCACATTCTTGATTGCACTTCACTAAACAGAAATCGTCACTTGCGGTACTGAAGGTGAAGGTCAACACAAACACTGGTAAAACTGTAGGAAAGATCAGCGACTGTTAAAATAAGGAGGCATTGATGTTCACAATATTTATTAAACATTTGTAGACGTTGCTGTGGACACTGGTGATGGGGTACATGTCAACAATTGTTGTACTGATGTTAATGAAATATATCAGATGATGAATGTTTGAACCGAGATGATGATTATGGTAATCATGATTATAACATCAGCTTTTATTCTTATCTCGCACAACCACAAGTAGGGGCTGTGAAAATGTGAACACTGGGACTTATAGAAACTTTTAGTCAACTATTAGCAACAACATCCACAACTTGGACAGCGAGAAACAAGTAGAACACTAGGACTTACATTTCATGGTCGCTTCACGTTCTCTATCTCGTGTATGAAATAGCAACCAAGAGAGGTAACTCCGTCGAGCAAGGGAGACTACTTGTTTATAGTCAGGAAAGTGGACAGATATGGATTAGAAAGAAACATGAAAATGAATCACTTACTCTCAGCTGTTCAATGACTGATACTTGAATTTGCTAATACTGTATGCATAACACTTATCTCGTGAGTTAAATAAATTAATTTTATATAATAAATCGCTTCATTTAAATAATTTAATAATAATTGTTAGTAATTGCTAAAAAACGAGTGTACGTCAAGAAATTGAGCCGTTTCATGCTCCGTAACTCGAGGCAGATGTTACTTGCTGCTCTCCCCTTGATCTGAGAATTTCTCGTCTCAAAGTCCGAAGCTCTGTCGATTTTTAAACACGGGCATAACACAGACACACCTTATAGAAACAACACACAGACACACCTTATAGAAACAACACACAGACACATCTTATAGAAACAACACACAGACACACCTTATAGAAACAACACACAGACACACCTTATAGAAACAACACACAGACACACCTTATAGAAACAACACACAGACACATCTTATAGAAACAACACACAGACACATCTTATAGAAACAACACACAGACACACCTTATAGAAACAACACACAGACACACCTTATAGAAACATCACACAGACACACCTTATAGAAACATCACACAGACACACCTTATAGAAACAACACACAGACACACCTTATAGAAACATCACACAGACACACCTTATAGAAACAACACACAGACACACATAGAAACATCAAACAGACACACCTTAAAGAAACATCACACAGACACACCTTATAGAAACATCAAACAGACACACATTATAGAAACATCTCACAGACACACCTTAGTCATACACAATATCACCATCACTAAGTCATACCTTCCATAAACATCACAAAAGCACCACTCAGACACACTTTACAGAAACATCACACAGACACAGCTTCCATAAACATCACAACCAAAACCACGCAGACACATTGTACAGAAACACCACACATACACACCCTAACCAAACATCATATCAGCACCACTAAGTAACATAAACATCACATCAGCACCACTAAGTAACATAAACATCACATCAGCACCTCTAAGTAACATAAACATCACATTAGCACCACTCAGATACACCTTACACAAATATTACGCCAGTGTTTCTGTTTAACAAAAGTGACAAAGGAGTGACGTTACAGCGGTGATTTCTTTTTGGCTTCTTTGTTTGTATACGGTTTCCTTCCATATAATTCTTCTAAAGCAGTGGTTCTCAACCCATGGGCTGCGCCCCTAAGGTGGGCCCTGACAGGTAGTATTGTGAGCCGCGGTGAAGTCTCAAAGGAGAAAAAAGAGAGATAAAAAAGTAGATACATTAAAAAAATCATTCCGCATTTTTCAAGCACTGCGTAGGGGCAGACTGCACGGATGCAAGCCGCGGAATTGTAGGTCGATTTATTAGTATGCCTGCAATACGGCTATTGGAGAAAGGATGGTCCAGACAGCGTTTCTTCCAGCATCAAACAGAAATGGGATATACATAAAAAGACGGCATCGCTTTTGAAGTGCGACACCGGCGTCTTTCTGACCGTGTTGCTGAAACTTGAAGTTTTACAATGTCATTTTAGAGAACAGTCGGCGTAGATTGTGCGAGAGAGCAGAAGTGAAATATAATTCTCGGCAATTGTGTTTTCGTTTAAAAATTTTAAAAATCATATTTCGTTGGTTTGCGAGCCGCTATTTGATCTTGGTGTTGTGTGTAATTCGTACTGGATTAATCAATGGATTCCAGTCACCCACGTAGTGATCATGGAGACTTTTCGGATGACCTTTTTTTATTGTTTAAACGTTAAAACTTTAGGCACTAAAATGGATCGATTTGTGAAACGTACGCCTTCGACTTCGCGGAAACAAAAATCATAATAGTGACAGCGAAAGTGACTGTGATCGAGACGACGTTAACGTTGATACTTGTAAGAAAACTAAATACACTCGAAAATATGATGTGAAGTATATTAAGAACGGTTTCGTTCTATCAACGAATGACCAAAATCTGCCACAGAGTATTATTTGTTTGCAAATCCTCTCTAATGAGGCAATGAGGCTGACGAAATTGCGTCGTCATCTAACTACAAGACATCCAGATCTACAGAATAAAACCAAAGAATTTTTCAAACGTAAACCCGAGGAATATAATAAACAGAAGACAGTGCTAAAAACAAGAACCACTCTCTACGAAAAAGCTCTTAAAGCATCGTACCTGATTGCCCAGAGAATCGGAAAATCAAAGAAACCGCAAATGACTGGAGAAGATTTTATCATGTCAACCGCTGTTGAGATTTGTGACGTATTGTTTGGCTCAGAATACGCTACAAAACTGAAAAGAATTCCCATCTCGAACGATACTGTCCGCAGAAGAATATCTGAAATGTCCGAAGACATTGTCGCGCAGCTAACTGAACGATTACAGTCTACTAAATTTGCTATTCAGTTAGATGAGTCAGCTGACATCGCTGGCTAGTCACAGCTGCATGCTTATTTTCGCTATTGTTGGAAAAATAGTAAGCAAGAGGAATTTCTTTTTTGCAAGTCAGTTCCAGCGAGAACGACGGCCGATGAAATATTTCCTGTTTTAAGCGACTTTTTCCACAACTTCTGGACTGCAGTGGAGGAACTGCATCGGTGTTTGCATTGACGGTGCTGCCACAATGACTGGCCTCAACAGTGGTGTTGTAACTCGCATAAAGCAAGTGTCGCCCGAGATTGTAGGCACCCATTGCATGATCCGTCGTGAGGCACTCGCTTCAAAGAAGTTGAATGAAACTCTGGGATCTGTATTCGAAGACTTAACTCGGATTGTAAACTTCATAAAAACTAGAACAGTGAACAGTCGATTATTTGCTCAACTTTGTATTGAGTCAGATGCAGAACACAAGCTTCTTCTACTGCACTCGGCTGTGCGTTGTCTGTCCAGAGGAAAAGTTCCTGCAAGGGTGTTTGAGCTTCATTTAGAATTGCTGAAGTTTATGACAGAACACAATCTCGACCTGGCAGGTAAGGTCACTGATATTGAGTGGCTTGCCATGCTGACATACTTTGCTGACATTTTTAGCCTTTTGAACAGTTGGAACATATCACTGCAGGGTAAGATGGCAGTATAATCAAGACATATGACAAAGTTACAGCCTTTAAGAAGAAACTACGACTTTGGTGCACGCGACTCGAGAACAAATCACAAGACATGTTTCACTTGTTCTGTGAATTTATAGAGTGCAGTAAAGTTAATGGCGAGATTCTGGAAGAGGTCACTGGTGTAATAAAAAGTCATCTGACATTTCTTGCTGAATATTTTGACAAATACTTCACGCCCGAAGACATTAGAGCGTACGATTGGATTCGTAATCCTTTTTTGTGTGCATTCTCTGAATTAACCGGTCGTGGACGAGAAGAATTAGCGGAACTGTCTAGCGATCGCACATTACAAAACAATAACGACCCTGTTGTGGATATCTCTTCCTTTTGGTGCACTGTTTCGCTGAAATATCCGTTGTTGTCAGCCCTGGCGATGAAAGTTCTTCTTCCTTTTTCAACGACTTATTTATGCGAGGTTTCATTTTCTCCATCGACTGCCATGAAAACCAAATAGCGTTCAAGAATGAACATGGAGGATGATCTTCAAGTGTGTTTGTCACAAATTCCAGCCAGAATAGACATGTTATCCAACCGGAAACAGTGCCATCTTTAAGGTAAATGAAAAGAACTTTTGTGTAGCAAAGAATATGCAGTTGAACGTGTACAGAAAATATTACATAATACTTTATAAAATTAGATTTATACCTTACAAATATAAAGCACTTTATTAGTGGGCCGCCAAAATGTTTGACTTTTAAATGTGGGCCGTGCAGCAAAATGGTCTGAGAACCGCTGCTCTAAAGAGACTGGCCCGCAGGACAGCAGGGCACATGTTTTCTTCTGCTCTTCTGTATCTAGAGACTACTCACTCATAATCCACCACCCAGTGAACTCAACTGGTATAAGAACAAGCATCTCACACAGGAGTAGTAATAATACTAACAATTACAATATGAATAATAATAAACTGAGTTAGTGTTTGGTGTCTTCCTCTCTACAACACAAAGCTACTAGCAGTGCTTCAGGCCCAAGTTTCAGCCTAGAAACTAAACTCTTTGTCTGTCTGTACACGCACTTTCCAGAAAACAAACCTCAATAGTTCAGTTTCTGCTCAGCTCACAGCAAGTCGCTTTCTGTCAAAAGTATAGTAATAATAATTAATATATAAAAATAATAATAAATAATTACACACAATAATCCCTTCCCCTTCCCTTCCAAAATTCTATCATCATCATTGCCTTATATCCTTTGTTTTGTTTCTATACCAGACGTTGATTTCTTGTTTTCTTTGATGAACATTGTGCTGTTGAAACTTGGAGGCTGTTACTCTTATGATGTTATCTTACAAGATTTTATTTGTTCTTACTCTGTAACATAATCTGTCAGTTCACGTTGTTGTTGTTGCTGTTGTTGTTTCTGTTGTTGTTGTTGCTGTTTGTTATTGTTGTACAGCACACAAACCCGACAGTTTAAACTTTGAACTCTCTACGTACAGGGAAAACATAATTTCGTATGCATTATTGGCAGTCATAACTCTCAAGATCTGAAACTCTGAACAACGATTTATGTTATCCTAGACGGTCTGGTGAATGTTTTAGACAAGGTAAAGTTTGATGCTACTACACTGTATGGTGGATGTTCTAGACAAGGTAAAGTCTGATTCTAATAGACGGTCCTCTGGATGTTCTAGACAAGGTAAAGTCTGATACTACTAGACAGTTTGGTGGATATTCGTGACAAGTTGAGGTCTGATGCTGCTAGACAATCTATTGGATGTTCTAGAATAGGTAAAGTCTGATGCTACTATACGGTCTAGTGTATGTTCTAGACAAGGTAAAGTCTGATGCTACTATACGGTCTGATGTATGTTATAGACAAGGTAAAGTCTGATGCTACTAGACGGTCTGGTCAATGTTCTAGACAAGGTAAAGTCTGATGCTATTAGACGGTCTGGTCAATGTTCTAGACAAGGTAAAGTCTGATGCTACTAGACGGTCTGGTGGATGTTCTAGACAAGGTAAAGACTGATGTTGCATCAGTGAATACAAGCAAACAATGAAGGCATCACTATTTACAACTCAAAGACAGGTTTACACAAAATAATGTGGCAGGCAAGCAGCATGTACGGGAACAATATAATCAAATAATTCTTCGCAAACTCCCTAGCACAACTTTTCTTAAGAAGAGGCTAACCTTGTTGTGATGCCACATTTAACAAGCAACTAATTTCCTGCATTTCCTTGTGGCTGTCAATTTGTAGAATGTTCGTACAGGATCAAAGACCAACATTTCTTTTGCTTAGATGAAAGCTTCGTGTTTAGTTTCAGTGAGTGAAATCATGAAACATTACGGCCATTTTATGAAAAAGGTTTGACGGGGTGGGGGTGGGGGGTGGGTGGGTTGTACAGCCTGGAGGACTTCGTAATCGTTCTGCTAAACAATAAAGGAAGTTCTACAGAGAGGGTCTTGTCCACTCATAGCTAAACGGCAAGATTTAGTTCTACCTGGCTCAGCTCTGTTCGGGGTTCATTCCTAACAACATCGAGAAGACATCTCCCAGTTAGAGAACTTTGTCAGATGCAGATAGATGACACCTTCAAGTTAGAGAACTTTGACAGACACGAATAGCAGACATCTCCCAGTTAAAGAACTTTGACACACACAAATAGCAGAAACCTCCCAGTTAGAGAACTTTGACAGACACAGATAGTTGACAACTCACAGCTAAAGAACTTTCACAGACATAGATAGAAGACATCGAACATTTAAAGACTTTTAACAGACACAGATAGAAGACACCTCCCAGTTAAAGAATTGTGAGGTTCTAAGGACTGTTATTGCGGGAGGTGGGGTAGAGAATTTCACTCTCCACTCCTACGGCGTGCGTCTCAAGTAGCCTCTGGCAGTCAAGTCCAACTCCTGGCCTTCTCGTGGCAGAACTGTTTAAACTGACAGGAGAAGGGGCGAAGGCGAACAACTGGCGCCTGAAAACCAGGCGCTTCGGGTAGATGAGAGTCATGCTTGGTAGCTCATCTACCGCTGCTGGCGAGATTCTTCAGCTGCCGTGCGTTGAGTGGTGCTCTTCCAGCCCAGCGAAGAAAGGTGCAAATGGGGTTGCCGCGCAGCACCACTGCGGAAAAGGTGGTAGAAAGGATAAAGCGAAACAAACAGTCAAATCACGGCACCTCTGTTCTGGAGGTCGGCCACGTCCTAAGTGCACTCATATCGGTTGAAATGCCTGAACCGGCTTGTCCCAGAGGTTAAGACACTGCTGGCGAGACTCTTCGAATGCTGCGTGTGTAGTGAAGCTCCTCCCGGTCAAGGAAGAAATTGTGGAAAATAAATAAAGGTTGCTGTGCGGAGCCGACTTGAAAAGGTGAAGGAAAGGATAAAGTGAAATTTAATCGGTATGTCCAGTAGTATCGCTGGGATATGTGCCTAATATGCCTAAACCAGCTCAACCCAGGGGTGGAAGTCACTAGTGGCGAGGATTCGTCCTCCTGGACAAAAGCTCCAGGTTAGCGACCACGACCACAAAATGCTGAAGTCGGAGACACTGGACCAGGGCAGTCTAGATGGGCAACCACCTCTCACCCTGCGGGGATGTATGCCTATCCTAATCACGCTGAGGTTTTCCGGTGAGAAAGTCCAACACTGGAGTTGATGGGCAACCACCTCTCACCCGGTGGTGATACACGGGTATCACAAAACACGTCGAGGTTTTCCGGTGAGAAGATCCAACTCTGGCCTGGGTGGGCTACCGCCTCTCACCCAGCAGGGATACATTGATATCCTAAACACGTCGAGGTCTTCTGGTGAGAAAATCCAACTCTGGACTAAACTGGTGCAACGAAAACTACGATGTCACGCAATCCTGCTTCTGAGACCCACCAAGAATACAGGCTCAATCCCTACGATACTCTGAACCTCTTGTGGTCCTCTCGGGGATCTCGTGTGGTCCTTTCGGGAACCACATGGGGGACCATGGGACTTAATGAGGACCACAGGCGTAAATTCAGTAGGATCACAGGGCGGTCTTGGTGGTAGAAGCGATCGAAGAAGAAGAAGAAGAAGAAGAAAGAAAGAAAGAATTTTGAGAGACACAGATAGAAGACACCTCCCAGTTAAAAAAATTTGACAGACAAATATAGATGACACTTCACAATGAAAGAACCTTGACAAATACAGATAGATGACACTTTTCATTTAAAGAACTTTGACAGACACAGACAGAAGACACCGCCCAGTTAGAGATCTTTGACAGATACAGATAAAAGACACCGCCCAGTTAACGAAGTTTGACAGACACAGATAGAAGACACCTTCCAGTTAAAGAACTTTGACAGACATAGATAGAAGACACCTCTCAGTTAACGAAGTTTAAAAAACATAGATAGATGACACCTGCCTGTTAAAGAACTTTGACACTTTCTAATAGAAGACCCGCCCTGTTAAATACCTTTGACAGATACATATAGAATACACCGCCCAGATAAAGAATTTGACATACACAGATAAACGACACCTCCCAGTTAAAGAACTTTGACAAGCACAGATAGATGACACCTCCTTGTTAAGGAAGTTTGACAGACACAAATAAAAGACACCTCCTTGTTAACGAAGTTTGATAGACACAGATAGAAGACATCTAACTGTTAATTAATGTTGACAGAGACAGATGAGAAACTCCAACTCACGTCAATATTTCATGTTTGTTCTTTTCAAATTCAGTGTTGACAAGCTTCAGTAACTAGTCAACAATCTTTTCAACCATCTTCTCAACCATCTTCTTAACCATCTTCTCAGCCATGTAGTCACTTTCTTTCACTTGTCGTAAATTCGAAGGGATATCGGAGATTTCTAGCCGTGACTCCAGCTTTCTTTTGGTGACCTGCTCGTCTCTCTCAGTATGTGACCTTCAAATGTGACCTGTGGGATTTTCCGTCACGTGACTGAATGATCTGGTTTTTTTATGTGACGTCAACAGAGAATTTGTTTTTAAGCTAGGTCCACTTTTCTAGGTATTGCTAACCTCCAGGTACACAGCCACTGTAAGCCTCCAAGTTAACTAGCCAATGCAAGCCTCCAAGTTATCTAGCCAATGCAAGCCTCCAAGTTATCTAGCCAATGCAAGCCTCCAAGTTATCTAGCCAATGCAAGCCTCCAAGTTATCTAGCCAATGTAAGCCTCCAAGTTATCTAGCCACTGCAAGCCTCCAAGTTATCAAACCACTGCAAGTCTCCAAGTCTTCTAGCCATTGCAACCCTCCAAAGTTATCTAGCCACTGCAAGCCTTCAAGATATCTAGCCACTGCAAGCCTCCAAATCCTCTAGCCACTACAAGCCTTCACACTATTTAGCCACTGCAAGCCTCCAAGTTGTCTAGTCACCGCAAGCCTCCACATTATCTAGCCTATGTAAGACTCCATGTTATTTAGCCACTTTAAGCCTCCAAGTTGTCTACGAACTGCGCACCTCAAAGTTATCTAGCCACTGCAAGCCTCCAAGTCTTCTAGCCACTGTAAGCCTCCAAGTCTTCTAGCCACTGTAAGCCTCCAAGTCTTCTAGCCACTGCAAGCCTCCATGTCTTCTAGCCACTGCAAGCCTCCATGTCTTCTAGCCACTGCAAGCCTCCAAGTTATCTAGCCACTGCAAGCCTCCAAGTTATCTAGCCACTGCAAGCCTCCAAGTTATCTAGCCACTGCAAGCCTCCAAGTTATCTAGCCACTGCAAGCCTCCAAGTTATCTAGCCACTGCAAGCCTCCAAGTCTTCTAGCCACTGCAAGTCTCCAAGTCTTCTAGCCACTGCAAGCCTCCAAGTTATCTAGCCACTGCAAGCCTCCAAGTCTTCTAGCCACTGCAAGCCTCCAAGTTATCTATCAACTGGAAGCCTCCAAGTTATCTATCAACTGCAAGCCTCCAAGCTATCTATCAACTGCAAGCCTCCAAGTTATCTATCAACTGCAAGCCTCCAAGTTATCTATCAACTGCAAGCCTCCAAGCAACGCTGGAAACGTATAGTATATGTATACGTCTCTCATAACAACGATGTGAAAGTATGATATAACAAGTGTGAAGAGCTCGGTTTCGTTTTGGCTCGGCCGATCAAAATTAGACTGACCGCCTCACGGGGCAACATGTGTTGAGTATATAAGGGGGCGTGTGTTGTCCAGCGGGTCAGTTTGTGCTGTGTGTACGACCCGGGTTGTGATGCCCTGTGCTGGAATGTATTCGTAGAGACTGTTCGTGATTCGTTCTTGATGTAAATCTGCACCGTGCCATCCGTAGTTTGTTCCAGTGTCGTCAGCTGTCTGATGTGGAGTTCATCGTATGTGAAGTGCGACGTCTGTGGTTTGTAATTGTGGTAGGTGTTTTAAACGTTTTCTGTTAAAGGTCTTCGTGAGTAGTAACGTGAGCCGTTTTCATCACGACTTGGAGTGTAAGTGTAAAGTAATACAAGTCGTGATACATCATATATGTGGGAGAGTTATCAGGTTGTTGAAAGATTAGTGCTGAACTAGGGATTACTAAGTGTAATACTGTTATTTATGTGTAATTTGTGGAGCTCCGTGAGATTAAGTGACATGAGATGTGTCACGGGACACATGGTGTTTTGTATGGTTTGTAGTCAAGTGCTCGATGGTCACGGAGCCCAAGATGTTTTGTATGGTTTGTAGTCAAGTGTTCGATGGCTTGAACTGTCCTGTCCTATGTAAAATCATATTTGACATTGTAATTTGCAGTTATTATCATGTTTTATTTCTCATCATTCATGCTGATAAATGTTGATATCTGTGCATTTGAGTCTAGAGACTGGGTCGCTAATTTTGTTTCTTTAGAAAGACAACAGGTTCTGCATGTTTTATTCTAGACCAAGGCTATTAAGATATTGTAAGAGTTGATTGTTGAATGTTTAGACCACGGCTATTAAGATATTGTAAGAGTTGATTGTTGAATGTCTAGACCACGGCTATTAAGATATTGTAAGAGTTGATTGTTGAATGTCTAGACCACGGCTATTAAGATATTGTAAGAGTTGATTGTTGAATGTCTAGACCACGGCTATTAAGATATTGTAAGAGTTGATTGTTGAATGTCTAGACCACGGCTATTAGGATATTGTAAGAGTTTATTGTTGAATGTCTAGACAACGGCTATTAAGATATTGTAAGAGTTGATTGTTGAATGTCTAGACCACGGCTATTAAGATATTGTAAGAGTTGATTGTTGAATGTCTAGACCACGGCTATTAAGATATTGTAAGCTTCCAAGTTATCTAGCCAATGTAAGCTTCCAAGTTATCTAGCCAATGTAAGCCTCCAAGTTATCAAACCACTGCAAGTCTCCAAGTCTTCTAGCCATTGCAAGCCTCCAAGTTATCTAGCCACTGCAAGCCTCCAAGATATCTAGCCACTGCAAGCCTCCAAATCCTCTAGCCACTACAAGCCTTCACACTATTTAGCCTCTGCAAGCCTCCAAGTTGTCTAGCCACCGCAAGCCTCCACATTATCTAGCCTATGTAAGACTCCATGTTATTTAGCCACTTTAAGCCTCCAAGTTGTCTAGGAACTGCGCACCTCAAAGTTATCTAGCCACTGCAAGCCTCCAAGTCTTCTAGCCACTGTAAGCCTCCAAGTCTTCTAGCCACTGCAAGCCTCCAAGTCTTATAGCCACTGTAAGCCTCCAAGTCATCTAGCCACTGTAAGCCTCCAAGTCTTCTAGCCACTGCAAGCCTCCATGTCTTCTAGCCACTGCAAGCCTCCAAGTCTTCTAGCCACTGCAAGCCTCCAAGTTATCTAGCCACTGCAAGCCTCCAAAGTTAACTAGCCACTGCAAGCCTCCAAGTTATCTAGCCACTGCAAGCCTCCAAGTTATCTAGCCACTGCAAGCCTCCAAGTTATCTAGCCACTGCAAGCCTCCAAGTCTTCTAGCCACTGTAATCCTCCAAGTCTTCTAGCCACTGCAAGCCTCCAAGTTATCTATCAACTGCAAGCCTCCAAGTTATCTAGCCACTGCAAGCCTCCAAGTCTTCTAGCCACTGCAAGCCTCCAAGTCTTCTAGCCACTGCAAACCTCCAAGTTATCTAGCCACTGCAAGCCTCCAAGTCTTCTAGCCACTGCAAGCCTCCAAGTTATCTATCAACTGGAAGCCTCCAAGTTATCTATCAACTGGAAGCCTCCAAGTTATCTAGCCACTGCAAGCCTCCAAGTCTTCTAGCCACTGCAAGCCTCCAAGTTATCTATCAACTGGAAGCCTCCAAGTTATCTATCAACTGCAAGCCTCCAAGCTATCTATCAACTGCAAGCCTCCAAGTTATCTATCAACTGCAAGCCTCCATGTTATCTATCAACTGCAAGCCTCCAAGCAACGCTGGAAACGTATAGTATATGTATACGTCTCTCATAACAACGATGTGAAAGTATGATATAACAAGTGTGAAGAGCTCGGTTTCGTTTTGGCTCGACCGACCAAAATTAGACTGACCGCCTCACGGGGCAACATGTGTTGAGTATATAAGGGGGCGTGTGTTGTCCAGCGGGTCAGTTTGTGCTGTGTGTACGACCCGGGTTGTGATGCCCTGTGCTGGAATGTATTCGTAGAGACTGTTCGTGATTCGTTCTTGATGTAAATCTGCACCGTGCCATCCGTAGTTTGTTCCAGTGTCGTCAGCTGTCTGATGTGGAGTTCATCGTATGTGAAGTGCGACGTCTGTGGTTTGTAATTGTGGTAGGTGTTTTAAACGTTTTCTGTTAAAGGTCTTCGTGAGTAGTAACGTGAGCTGTTTTATCACGACTTGGAGTGTAAGTGTAAAGTAATACAAGTCGTGATACATCATATATGTGGGAGAGTTATCAGGTTGTTGAAAGATTAGTGCTGAACTAGGGATTACTAAGTGTAATACTGTTATTTATGTGTAATTTGTGGAGCTCCGTGAGATTAAGTGACATGAGATGTGTCACGGGACCCATGATGTTTTGTATGGTTTGTGGTCAAGTGCTCGATGATCACGGGGCCCATGGTGTTTTGTATGCTTTGTAGTCAAGTGTTCGATGGTCACGGGGCCCATGGTGTTTTGTGTGCTTTGTAGTCAAGTGTTCGATGGTCACGGAGCCCAAGATGTTTTGTATGGTTTGTAGTCAAGTGTTCGATGGTCACGGAGCCCAAGATGTTTTGTATGGTTTGTAGTCAAGTGTTCGATGGCTTGAACTGTCCTGTCCTATGTAAAATCATATTTGACATTGTAATTTGCAGTTATTATCATGTTTTATTTCTCATCATTCATGCTGATAAATGTTGATATCTGTGCATGTGAGTCCAGAGACTGGGTCGCTAATTTTGTTTGTTTAGAAAGACAACAGGTTCTGCATGTTTTATTCTAGACCACGGCTATTAAGATATTGTAAGAGTTCATTGTTGAATGTCTAGACAACGGCTACTAAGATATTGTAAGAGTTCATTGTTGAGTATATAAGGGGGCGTGTGTTGTCCAGCGGGTCAGTTTGTGCTGTGTGTACGACCCGGGTTGTGATGCCCTGTGCTGGAATGTATTCGTAGAGACTGTTCGTGATTCGTTCTTGATGTAAATCTGCACCGTGCCATCCGTAGTTTGTTCCAGTGTCGTCAGCTGTCTGATGTGGAGTTCATCGTATGTGAAGTGCGACGTCTGTGGTTTGTAATTGTGGTAGGTGTTTTAAACGTTTTCTGTTAAAGGTCTTCGTGAGTAGTAACGTGAGCTGTTTTATCACGACTTGGAGTGTAAGTGTAAAGTAATACAAGTCGTGATACATCATATATGTGGGAGAGTTATCAGGTTGTTGAAAGATTAGTGCTGAACTAGGGATTACTAAGTGTAATACTGTTATTTATGTGTAATTTGTGGAGCTCCGTGAGATTAAGTGACATGAGATGTGTCACGGGACCCATGATGTTTTGTATGGTTTGTGGTCAAGTGCTCGATGATCACGGGGCCCATGGTGTTTTGTATGCTTTGTAGTCAAGTGTTCGATGGTCACGGGGCCCATGGTGTTTTGTGTGCTTTGTAGTCAAGTGTTCGATGGTCACGGAGCCCAAGATGTTTTGTATGGTTTGTAGTCAAGTGTTCGATGGTCACGGAGCCCAAGATGTTTTGTATGGTTTGTAGTCAAGTGTTCGATGGCTTGAACTGTCCTGTCCTATGTAAAATCATATTTGACATTGTAATTTGCAGTTATTATCATGTTTTATTTCTCATCATTCATGCTGATAAATGTTGATATCTGTGCATGTGAGTCCAGAGACTGGGTCGCTAATTTTGTTTGTTTAGAAAGACAACAGGTTCTGCATGTTTTATTCTAGACCACGGCTATTAAGATATTGTAAGAGTTCATTGTTGAATGTCTAGACAACGGCTACTAAGATATTGTAAGAGTTGATTGTTGAATGTCTAGACCACGGCTATTAAGATATTGTAAGAGTTGATTGTTGAATGTCTAGACCACGGCTATTAAGATATTGTAAGAGTTGATTGTTGAATGTCTAGACCACGGCTATTAATATATTGTAAGAGTTGATTGTTGAATGTCTAGACCACGGCTATTAAGATATTGTAAAAGTTCATTGTTGAATATCTAGACCACGGCTATTAAGATATTGTAAGAGTTCATTATTGAATATCTAGACCACGGCTATTAAGATATTGTAAGAGTTCATTGTTGAACGTTTAGACCACGGCTATTAAGATATTTTAAGAGTTCATTGTTGAATATCTAGACCACGGCTATTAATATATTGTAAGACTTCATTGTTGAATATCTAGAAAACGGCTATTAAGATATTGTAAGAGTTCATTGTTGAATATCTAGACCACGGCTATTAAGATATTGTAATAGTTGATTGTTGAATATCTAGACCACGGCTATTAAGATATTGTAAGAGTTCATTGTTGAATATCTAGAACACGGCTATTAAGATATTGTAAGAGTTGATTGTTGAATGTTTAGACCACGGCTATAAAGATATTGTAAGAGTTCATTGTTGAATATCTAGACCACGGCTATTAAGATATTGTAAGAGTTGATTGTTGAATATCTAGACCACGGCTTTTAAGATATTGTAAGAGTTGATTGTTGAATGTTTAGACCACGGCTATTAAGATATTGTAAGAGTTGATTGTTGAATGTTTAGACCACGGCTATTATGATATTGTAAGAGTTCATTGTTGAATATCTAGACCACGGCTATTAAGATATTGTAAGAGTTCATTGTTGAATATCTAGACCACGGCTTTTAAGATAATGTAAGAGTTCATTGTTGAATGTCTAGATCACCGCTATTAAGATAATGTAAGAGTTCATTGTTGAATGTCTAGACCATGGCTATTAAGATATTGTAAGAGTTCATTGTTGAATGTTTAGACCATGGCTATTAAGATATTGTAAGAGTTCATTGTTGAATATCTAGACAATGGCTACTAAGATATTGTAAGAGTTCATTGTTGAATATCTAGACAATGGCTACTAAGATATTGTAAGAGTTCATTGTTGAATATCTAGACAATGGCTACTAAGATATTGTAAGAGTTGATTGTTGAATGTCTAGACCACGGCTATTAAGATATTGTAAGAGTTCAATGTCTAGACAATAGCTACTAAGATATTGTAAGAGTTGATTGTTGAATGTCTAGACCACGGCTATTAAGATATTGTAAGAGTTGATTGTTGAATGTTTAGACCATGGGTATTAAGATAATGTAAGAGTTGATTGTTGAATGTCTAGACCACGGCTATTAAGATAATGTAAGAGTTCATTGTTGAATGTTTAGACAACGGCTATTAAGATATTGTAAGAGTTCATTGTTGAATGTTTAGACCACGGCTATTAAGATATTGTAAGAGTTCATTGTTGAATGTTTAGACAACGGCTATTAAGATATTGTAAGAGTTCATTGTTTAATGTTTAGACCACGGCTATTAAGATATTGTAAGAGTTGATTGTTGAATGTCTAGACAACGGCTATTAAGATATTGTAACAGTTCATTGTTGAATGTTTAGACCACGGCTATTAAGATATTGTAAGAGTTCATTAGTGAATGTTTAGACCACGGCTATTAAGATATTGTAAGAGTTGATTGTTGAATATCTAAACAATGGCTACTAAGATATTGTAAGAGTTTATTGTTGAATGTCTAGACCACGGCTATTAAGATATTGTAAGAGTTGATTGTTGAATGTCTAGACCACGGCTATTAAGATATTGTAAGAGTTGATTGTTGAATGTCTAGACCACGGCTATTAAGATATTGTAAGAGTTCATTGTTGAATGTCTAGACCACGGCTATTAAGATATTGTAAGAGTTCATTGTTGAATATCTAGACCACCTCTATTAAGATATTGTAAGAGTTCATTGTTGAATGTTTAGACCACGGCTATTAAGATATTGTAAGAGTTCATTGTTGAATGTTTAGACCACAGCTATTAAGATAATGTAAGAGTTGATTACTCAGTGTCTAGACCGTGCTGTTAGAATGGCTCCTTTATATAATGAACTGAGATTTAATAGAGACGTGAAAAGGTTATGTATTATAGATGTGAATTTTTCTGTATTTTCATGTCAAGTGAAGTATGTTCACCTTTGTTTTGGTGTTGTGTGATAAGTGTAATAAATGGAATCCAGATATAGAATGATAGAATTGTAAGTTCTCTGTTTCATTAAATCTTGTGTTGACATTAGTGTCTGTTTTGATAAACATGCAGTTAGTGTTGACTGCACAGATTTAAGAGTGTGGATGGCCTGGTGTAGGAATTCAGTATATATTATAGATCTAGTAGGGCAGAGCCTGTGAAACTCATAAAAGGAGGTCAGGTCATGTTCGTACTGTTGTACAAAAGAACGGGGAGACTGATATCATTACCCGACGAACTAAATTCTCCTTGTAGAGATACAAGTAAAAGGTTAATGAATTAACAGACATGGAACAATAATTGCCAGTTATACGGTAAAGAATTACACTTGACTTTGAGAAAATAAACATATAACAATATTTTTACAAGGATGTGAAAGTATGTTATAGCAAGGATGTATGAGTCTGTCATAACACGAATGTATACGCCTGTCATAACAGGGATGTGAAAGTATGTTATAACAAGGATGTGAAAATATGTTATAACAAGGATGTGAAAATATGTTATAATAAGGGTGTGTTCATCTTGAATTAATACAATAAGTAGCATACATGTAAAAGAGAAAAATGAAAGCAAAAATGCTGAAACAAGGAACAAAAGAACTAAAGAAGAAAGAAACGAAACACAACAATATTATTCAGAATCTTAAACTCCTTGTACGTTCACAAGTTACAAACAACAAACAAATCGTGAAATATTTTTCTGATTAAAATCAAAGCAGCAAAACGCATGCAAGAAGCAACGTGTTTATTTTAATGAGAAGTTAAAACTTTGACAAATTCTGCCATGATTAGCATCTTTTAACTTCTGTACAAACGTCGTTGCTTGTCCCCGTTCTTGCTGGCAGATCAGTGCATATCTGGTGGAGGCATGGAAGAAAAAGTAAGACATTAAGTAAAATACACAAGAAAATGATTCTTTGTTGATTTATTAATAATTTATGTTAAATATCCTATATCTGCAAATAAACAGAAAAAAATAGAAAGCAAACTTGTGACAAAAACATGAGATGAGAGTTTTATTGTGAACCAAGGAAAAACATTTTTTAAAAAAGGACTAGTTATTAACAATGCCAAAAACGAAAGATCTTATCAAACTTTCATCGCTTAGACCTGTCCAGACATTGCATTCTATTCACCACAAAATGACCAGACAAACTGAGAACAAGGGAACAGATAAGAAATCACTTGGAAAGTTATTTTTTTAACCTTGGTTCAAACCGACAATAATACATGGTCAAACATGTCTAATCGGAACTGCACAGTTAAACCTCACAGAGTAATAAAGGCATTGGAATAAGATAATTGTTGGCAATTTTCGTCTAGGAAGACGTCCTGAACCAAGCAGATATCAGATGTAGGTTTTGCCAATAATTATCTTGTCCTGCGTCTTCTGTCATGACAGACTCTACCAGTGTTTTCTGTCATGGAAGACTCTACCAGTGTCTTCTGTCATGGAAGACTCTACCAGTGTGTTCGGTCATGGAAGACTCTACCAGTGTCTTCTGTCCTGGAAGACTCTACAAGTATCTTCTGTCATGGCAGACTCTACCAGTGTCTTCTGTCATGGAAGACTCTACCAGTGTCTTCTGTCATGGAAGACTCTACCAGTGTCTTCTGTCATAGAAAAACTTTACCATTGTCTTCTGTCATGGCAGACTCTACCAGTGTCTTCTGTCATGGAAGACTCTACCAGTGTCTTCTGTCATGTTAGACTGTACCAGTGTCTTCTGTCATGGCAGACTCTACCAGTGTCTTCTGTCATGGAAGACTCTACTAATGTCTTCTGTCATGGCAGACTCTACCAGTGCCTTCTATCATGGAAGACTCTACCAGTGTGTTCGGTCATGGAAGACTCTACCAGTGTCTTCTGTCATGGAAGACTCTACCAGTCTCTTCTGTCATGGAAGACTCTACCAGTGTCTTCTGTCATGGCATACTCTACCAGTGTTAGTTTTGCATAGTCAATTGCAGTAACAGCAAGCATTTATGTGCTCTCAAGGTCCACGAAGTTGCATCTTCTAACTTCAAGTTTACTCCCCATTTCCTCCACAAATGATGCTGCGTTTTTCTGTAGAATTGCTCTCCACGTGCCTGGTCTTTGGAAGTTCTTCCCAGATTTTGCGGCTGATATAAAAATCTTACATTGATGACTTATACATATATTTATGTCTCAGTTTAGATCCACCTTGTGGCCTCCCTCACTTCATAACTTTAGATCTACCTTCTGGCCTTCTTCCTGCCATACATTTAGGTCTACCTTGTGGCCTCCTTAACTTCATAAGTTGAGGTCTACCTTGATGACTCCTTACCTTCATAACTTTATGCCTATCTTGTGGCCTCCTTAACTTCATAAGTTGAGGTCTACCTTGATGACTCCTTACCTTCATAACTTTATGCCTATCTTGTGTCCTCCTTCCCATTATAAGTTTGTAGGTCTACTTTGTGGCCTCCTTCTCTTCATAAGTTTAGTTCTACCTTGTGGCCTCTCTGCTGTCATAAATTTATGTCAGCCTTGTGGCCTCCTTGTCACATAAGTTTAGGTCTACCTTGTGGCCTCCTTCCAGCCATAACTTTATGTCTACATTGTGCCCTTCTTCCATTTATACATTTATGTCCACCTTGTGATCTCCTTCATGTCATAAGTTTAGGTCTACCTTGTGTCCTCTTCCTTCTTAAATTTAGGTCTACTTTGTGCCCTACTTCATGCCATTAGTTTTGTGTACCTTGTGGCCTGCTCTTTCATAACTTTAGGTCTACCTTGTGACCTCCTTCCTGCCATAAGTTTAGATCCACATTATGGCCTCCTTCCTGCCTTACGTTTAGGTCTACCTTATGGTATCCTTCTGTTCACAAGTTTAGATCAGTCTTGTGCCTCCTTCCCAGCATAATTTAAATCTACCTTGTGACCTCCTTCTTGCCATAAGTTTAGGTCTAGCTTGTTTAGATGTACAACATGTTGTGAGATGTTCTACCAGGGTTCCTGACAAGAGATTATCTTTCAGGACTTGCCTTGTTATTGTATGTAAAATATGTGTTATGTTTTAAATAGTCAGTGCAGAGTGACACGGCTAGAGATGGTGACGTTCACTTCCTTACATTGCCGGCGATAAGTCATCACGTGTCCTTCTTCATGATCATTCTTAACCTCAAAATTATCACATGTACTCCCATCAAACTTTATGGTGACCTTCTTATCATACGTACTCCATCAAACTTTATGGTGATCTTCTTATCATATGTACTCCCATCAAACTGCATTCTTATCACATTTACTCCCATTAAACTGTATGGTGACATTCTTATCCTAATGGAACAGTGCAGTCACTCTGGGCAGCACCTGTGGACACACAACATACTCTAAGGTTTTAAACAGGTCAGGTTTGCGAGGACAATACAAGCAGTGATGAGAGGAAGTTTGTTTTCTCTGCATTTTCCTTCAAGCTGTCAAAGTGTGAAGATCTTGTCAATGGCTGATCTTTCAATATGAGCAATATAAGCTAACTGATCTTTCAACATGAACAATATTAACGACTGATTTTTCAATATGAACAATATGCGTATGCTAAAGTGACGCTACGTAGTGATGTCGGGTTAAATTTGTCATTGTCAGGGTATACGACAACAAAGATACAACTACAGAGATACGACAGCATAGATACCACAAATCAGAGACACAACAACAGAGATACGACAGCAGAGACACAACAACAGATACGAGTGCATAGATACGACAGCAGAGATACAACTACAGAGATACGACAGCATAGATACCACAAATCAGAGACACAACAATAGAGATACGATAGCATAGATACGACAACACAGATACGACAGGGTGTCATTGTTAGTTATTGAACATCCTTATATCTGTCTAAATCTGTGCACTACATCAGTTGTCTCCCTGAACAATAAAAGATGACCATCATTCTAGTAACATTAAGCATGGAATATGACCATCATTCTAGTAACATTAAGCATGGAATATGACCATCATTCCAGTAACATTAAGCATGGAATATGACCATCATTCCAGTAACATTAAGCATGGAATATGACCATCATTCCAGTAACATTAAGCATGGAATATGGCCATCATTCTAGTAACATTAAGCATGGAATATGGCCATCATTCTAGTAACATTAAGCATGGAATATGACCATCATTCCAGTAACATTAAGCATGGAATATGACCATCATTCCAGTAGCATTAAGCATGGAATATGACCATCATTCCAGTAACATTAAGCATGGAATATGACCATCATTCCAGTAACATTAAGCATGGAATATGGCCATCATTCTAGTAACATTAAGCATGGAATATGACCATCATTCTAGTAACATTAAGCATGGAATATGACCATCATTCTAGTAACATTAAGCATGGAATATGACCATCATTCCAGTAACATTAAGCATGGAATATGACCATCATTCTAGTAATATTAAGCATGGAATATGACCATCATTCTAGTAACATTAAGCATGGAATATGACCATCATTCCAGTAACATTAAGCATGGAATATGACCATCATTCTAGTAAAATTAGGCATGTAATATGACCATCATTCTAGTAACATTAAGCATGGAAGATGTCGCTCATCACTTGGACCGCCTTCCAACTTCATCCAGCCATCTAAATACAGAATGTAAATATTCCTCTACTTCCTTTCTCTGTGTTCTTCTTTATCAAGTCTCAGGAAACTCGTGCCTTTTAATTAGTGACAAGTGTCTTTTATAATCACAGAAATGTCGGCACCTGACTGCCGATCAGCTAACTCCTTACTTAACTTCAGTAAGACATAATGTGACACTCTCAGAGATATAATCGTCAGATATCTGTTAATTTCTTTCATAACTGTCATCATCATTATCATCATCATTATCATCATCATCATCATGTACCTTCTCTAGAACGAAGGTTGGAAGTAATAAATCTCCAGTTCCCTCACTCCCTCGGCTTGATAGTGCTCTCAGCCAGGCGGTGTCCTGTCCGTTCTCGTTTGTTATCTTCCCATCTACATCTCTGTCTATCTCTTGCTCTTTTTCCTTCCGTCTTTGTTTTTAGTGTGGTCTTCAGTATATTGTTATGTCTTTTAATATGACAAAGTATTTTATTTTCTTCATTTTTATTTCTGTGGGACGTTCACAATAAAAGTTCTAAAACTTGTGCATTTATTCTTTTTATTCTCCATATTATATGACCTAGTTTTATGTAGAAGCACATTTCTACTGCATTAATCTTTCTCTCCATCTTTTTTTTACTTAGACCCCAGGCTTGAACGTTATATACTTTGTGTTAGACACTGCCATGATACACCAGCCCTCTCTTGTAAAGTTCCACTTCTGTGTTGTTCTATTCCTTCATGCAACACATGTTCATATCTGTTTCTCACGTCCACTCAGTATTTTCCTGTTAGATCTTGTTCTTTCAGGACATTTGTGTCAAACAGATTCTCCTTCTTGTGGCAGGTTTGGCCTTCACCTTCACTTTAATATCTGCCACCACAGAATTATGGTCTGAGTTAATATCTACCACCACAGGGTTATGGTCTGAGTTAATATCTGCCACCACAGAATTGTGGTCTGAGTTAATATCTGCCACCACAGAATTGTGGTCTGAGTTAATATCTGCCACCACAGGGTTATGCTCTGAGTTAATATCTGCTACCACAGAATTGTGGTCTGAGTTAATATCTACCACCACAGGGTTATGGTCTGAGTTAATATCTACCACCACAGGGTTATGGTCTGAGTTAATATCTACCACCACAGGGTTATGGTCTGAGTTAATATCTACCACCACAGGGTTATGGTCTGAGTTAATATCTGCTACCACAGAATTGTGGTCTGAGTTAATATCTACCACCACAGAATTATGGTCTGAGTTAATATCTGCTACCACACCAAGCCACCCTATCCTCAACCATGCAACATTATCTTCCGCCACGACATCTTATCCTCCTCCGCCATCTTATTCTCCACCACGCCAACTTATTCTGCACTACACATCGTATCCTCCACTCCGCCAACTTATCCTCCACCAGGCACCTTATCCTCCACCGCACCACGCATCTTATCTTCCACCACACACCTTATCCTCCAACACCCACTTTATCCTCCATCACGCACCATATCCTCCACCACGTATCTTATCTTCCACCACACACCTTATCCTCCAACACCCACTTTATCCTCCATCACGCACCATATCCTCCACCACGTACCTTATCTTCCACCACACACCTTATCCTCCAACACCCACTTTATCCTCCATCACGCACCATATCCTCCACCACGTATCTCATCCTTCAACCACGAAGCTTACCCTCCACCACGCATCTTATCCTCCAACACGTCCTTATCCTACACCACGCATCTTATCCTCCACCACCTCCTTATCTTACACCACGCATCTTATCCTCCACCACCTCCTTATCTTACACCACGCATCTTATCCTCCACCACACATCTTATCCTCCACCACGCATCTTATCCTCCACCACGCATCTTATCCTCCACCACACATCTTATCCTCCATCACGCATCTTATCCTCCACCATACATTCTATCCTCCACAACGCATCTTATCCTCCACCACGCCATCCTATCCTCCACCACACATCTTATCCTCTACCACGCCATCCTATCCTCCACCACACATCTTATCCTCTACCACGCCATCCTATCCTCCACCACATCTTATCCTCTACCACGCCATCCTATCCTCCACCACACATCTTATCCTCTACCACGCCATCCTATCCTCCACCACACATCTTATCCTCCACCACACATCTTATCCTCTACCACGCCATCCTATCCTCCACCACACATCTTATCCTCCACCACACATCTTATCCTCTACCACGCCATCCTATCCTCCACCACACATCTTATCCTCCACCACACATCTTATCCTCTACCACGCCATCCTATCCTCCACCACACATCTTATCCTCTACCACGCCATCCTATCCTCCACCATATCTTCCAGCACGCCACCATATTATCTCCACCACGCATCTTATCTCCACCACGCATCTTATCTCCACCACGCATCTTATCTCCACCACGCATCTTATCTCCACCACGCATCTTATCCTCCACCATATCCTCCAGTACGTCACCATATTTTCTCCACCACCCCATGTTATGCTCCACCGGCCACCTAAAGCTCCCTTAATCACCGTACCCTGTTTTATATATTAAAAAAATGAGTTTCTTCATTCCCACAAAAACTTCTACATCTTCCTCAACAACAAACACAACATATAAACTTTATGTATTTATTAACGTTAATTTATGTTAATGCTCTGAGCAATCAATGTAGTATGGGCTACAAAGTCAAACTGTGGGAAAACATGGCTGCTTCATATAAACTTATGTTTAAAGAAATAACACACAGGAATATGTCAACACTAAACATCTAAAATATAAAGATATAGATTTACAAATGTTCATATCGGAATACAAATATCATCAACAATAGTGATACAGTTAACACGACTGAATACTTTATATGTGTATGTATCAACAGAAGATCTATCTACTAAGCTATGCTGTTATAATGTGATAACTGCGATGTATCAACAGAAGAAGTATGTTCTATTTTATGTTGTTATAATGTAATAACCTGGACAGCTGGATAGTTATATTTGTTCTGTTTTTATAAGCTGAAAGTGAACAACAAATGACTCTGCGTTCATGAAACTTACAGGTACTGTTGGCTACAGCCAGAACGGTTGATTAGGTAATGGAGTCCATTCATTTTTAATGGTGTGAATTCACAGCAATGTGAAGAAAAGAACAAAACAATTCATAAATTAGATTCTTCTCACATCATTCAACTTCAAAATAAAAAAAAAATAAGAATCACCAAAGATTGGTTCTAAAACAATAAATGTAACTGACATTTTATTTATTTAGCTTTTGATATAGTTATAGTATCCAATGAAGAGCATGCAGACACCATACTTGAAGAAGATGTGAGCAAAGCCATCAACTAACAATCTGGAATCACAGAATAGCAATATAATCACAGTTACAGTGTACACACGGGGATAATTTCAAACGAATGGAACCATAACCACCTTAGAGCTCGGCTTAAAGCAAACAGGAAGCACAGAGACCTGTCAGGTCACAGAATCGTAACATACGGAAAAGCAGCCAGGAAAACCATAGAAGCCCTTGAAAATATTGGCAAACTACCTAGCACACTAGGAGGATAATTACCAGCAAACTACCTAGCACACTAGGAGGATGATTACCAGCAAACTACCTAGCACACTAGGAGGATGATTACCAGCAAACTACCTAGCACACTAGGAGGATGATTACCAGCAGACTGCCTAGCACATCTTATTCTCTACCACACATCTTATCCTCCACCACACATCTTATCCTCCACCACACATCTTATCCTCTACCACGCATCTTATCCTCCACCACACATCTTATCCTCCACTACACATCTTATTCTCCACCACGCATCTTATCCTCCACCACACATCTTATTCTCCACCACGCATCTTATCCTCCACCACACATCTTATTCTCCACCACGCATCTTATCCTCCACCACGCCATCCTATCCTCCACCACACATCTTATCCTCTACCACGCCATCCTATCCTCCACCACATCTTATCCTCTACCACGCCATCCTATCCTCCACCACACATCTTATCCTCTACCACGCCATCCTATCCTCCACCACACATCTTATCCTCTACCACGCCATCCTATCCTCCACCACACATCTTATCCTCCACCACACATCTTATCCTCTACCACGCCATCCTATCCTCCACCACACATCTTATCCTCCACCACACATCTTATCCTCTACCACGCCATCCTATCCTCCACCACGCATCTTATCCTCCACCACACATCTTATCCTCTACCACGCCATCCTATCCTCCACCACACATCTTATCCTCTACCACGCCATCCTATCCTCCACCATATCTTCCAGCACGCCACCATATTATCTCCACCACGCATCTTATCTCCACCACGCATCTTATCCTCCACCACGCATCTTATCTCCACCACGCATCTTATCTCCACCACACATCTTATCCTCCACCATATCCTCCAGTACGTCACCATATTTTCTCCACCACCCCATGTTATGCTCCACCGGCCACCTAAAGCTCCCTTAATCACCGTACCCTGTTTTATATATTAAAAAAATGAGTTTCTTCATTCCCACAAAAACTTCTACATCTTCCTCAACAACAAACACAACATATAAACTTTATGTATTTATTAACGTTAATTTATGTTAATGCTCTGAGCAATCAATGTAGTATGGGCTACAAAGTCAAACTGTGGGAAAACATGGCTGCTTCATATAAACTTATGTTTAAAGAAATAACACACAGGAATATGTCAACACTAAACATCTAAAATATAAAGATATAGATTTACAAATGTTCATATCGGAATACAAATATCATCAACAATAGTGATACAGTTAACACGACTGAATACTTTATATGTGTATGTATCAACAGAAGATCTATCTACTAAGCTATGCTGTTATAATGTGATAACTGCGATGTATCAACAGAAGAAGTATGTTCTATTTTATGTTGTTATAATGTAATAACCTGGACAGCTGGATAGTTATATTTGTTCTGTTTTTATAAGCTGAAAGTGAACAACAAATGACTCTGCGTTCATGAAACTTACAGGTACTGTTGGCTACAGCCAGAACGGTTGATTAGGTAATGGAGTCCATTCATTTTTAATGGTGTGAATTCACAGCAATGTGAAGAAAAGAACAAAACAATTCATAAATTAGATTCTTCTCACATCATTCAACTTCAAAATAAAAAAAAAATAAGAATCACCAAAGATTGGTTCTAAAACAATAAATGTAACTGACATTTTATTTATTTAGCTTTTGATATAGTTATAGTATCCAATGAAGAGCATGCAGACACCATACTTGAAGAAGATGTGAGCAAAGCCATCAACTAACAATCTGGAATCACAGAATAGCAATATAATCACAGTTACAGTGTACACACGGGGATAATTTCAAACGAATGGAACCATAACCACCTTAGAGCTCGGCTTAAAGCAAACAGGAAGCACAGAGACCTGTCAGGTCACAGAATCGTAACATACGGAAAAGCAGCCAGGAAAACCATAGAAGCCCTTGAAAATATTGGCAAACTACCTAGCACACTAGGAGGATAATTACCAGCAAACTACCTAGCACACTAGGAGGATGATTACCAGCAAACTACCTAGCACACTAGGAGGATGATTACCAGCAAACTACCTAGCACACTAGGAGGATGATTACCAGCAGACTGCCTAGCACAGCAGGAGGATGACTACCAGCAAACTACCTAGCACACTAGGAGGATAATTACCAGCAAACTACCTAGCACACTAGGAGGATGATTACCAGCAGACTGCCTAGCACACTAGGAGGATGACTACCAGCAAACTGCCTAGCACACTAGGAGGATGACTACCAGCAAACTACCTAGCACACTAGGAGGATGATTACCAGCAGACTGCCTAGCACACTAGGAGGATGACTACCAGCAAACTGCCTAGCACACTAGGAGGATGATTACCAGCAGACTGCCTAGCACACTAGGAGGATGATTACCAGCAGACTGCCTAGCACACTAGGAGGATGACTACCAGCAAACTGCCTAGCACACTAGGAGGATAATTACCAGCAGACTACCTAGCACACTAGGAGGATGACTACCAGCAGACTACCTAGCACACTAGGAGGATGACTACTAGCAGACTACCTAGCACAGTAGGAGGATCACTACCAGCAGACTACCTAGCACACTAAGAGGATGACTACCAGCAGACTACCTAGCACAGCAGCAGGATGACTACCAGCAGACTACCTAGCACACTAGGAGGATCACTACCAGCAGACTACCTAGCACAGCAGGAGGATGACTACCAGCAAACTACCTAGCACAGCAGGAGGATGACTACCAGCAGACTGCCTAGCACATTAAGAGGTTGACTACCAGCAGACTACCTAGCAAACTAGGAGGATGACTACCAGCAGACTACCTAGCACATGAAGAGGTTGACTACCAGCAGACTACCTAGCAAACTAGGAGGATGACTACAAGAAAGAAACATCAGCATGAACACAGCCAGAGTGGCGTATAAAGCAAACGAATAGTTTCAAAAGAACGATGAAAACCTGCTTGTGACCCTGTACGTAGAGGATACTTAAAATAGAGTAGATTACACCAGAGAAGCAAATACTGAAACTAGACACCGACACGTGGTGTATTACACCAGCGAAGCAAATACTGAAACTAGACACCAACACGTGATGTATTACACCAGCTAAGCACACTAATACTGAAACTAGACACCGACACGTGATGTATTACACCAGCGAAGCAAATACTGAAACTAGACACCAACACGTGATGTATTACACCAGCTAAGCACACTAATACTGAAACTAGACACCGACATGTGATGTATTACACCAGCTAAGTAAATACTGAAACTAGACACCAACACGTGATGTATTACACCAGCTAAACACACTAATGCTGGAACTAGACACCGACATGTGATGTATTGCATCAGCTGATCACACTAATGCTGGAACTAGACACCGACATGTTATGTATTACACCAGCTAAGCACAGTAATGCTGGAACTAGACACCGACATGTGATGTATTACACCAGCTATGCATACTGATGCTGGAACTAGACACCGATATGTGATGTATTACACCAGCTAAGCAGACTAATGCTGGAACTAGACACCGACATGTGATGTATTACACCAGCTAAGCACACTAATGCTGGAACTAAACACCGACATGTGATGTATTACACCAGCTAAACACACTAATACTGAAACTAGACACCGACACGTGATGTATTACACCAGCTAAGCACACTAATACTGAAACTAGACACCGACACGTGATGTATTACACCAGCAAAGCAAATACTGAAAATAGACACTAACATGTGATGTATTACACCAGCTAAGCACACTAATACTGAAACTATACACCAACACGTGATGTATTACACCAGCTAAGCAAATACTGAAACTATACACCAACACGTGATGTATTACACCAGCTAAGCAAATACTGAAACTAGACACCGACACGTGATGTATTACACCAGCTAAGCACACTAATACTGAAACTAGACACCAACACGTGATGTATTACACCAGCTAAGCACACTAATACTGAAACTAGACACCGACACTTGATGTATTACACCAGCTAAGTAAATACTGAAACTAGACACCAACACGTGATGTATTACACCAGCTAAGCACACTAATGCTGGAACTAGACACCGACATGTGATGTATTGCATCAGCTGATCACACTAATGCTGGAACTAGACACCGACATGCTATGTATTACACCAGCTAAGCACAGTAATGCTGGAACTAGACACCGACATGTGATGTATTACACCAGCTAAGTAAATACTGAAACTAGACACCAACACGTGATGTATTACACCAGCTAAACACACTAATGCTGGAACTAGACACCGACATGTGATGTATTGCATCAGCTGATCACACTAATGCTGGAACTAGACACCGACATGTTATGTATTACACCAGCTAAGCACAGTAATGCTGGAACTAGACACCGACATGTGATGTATTACACCAGCTATGCATACTGATGCTGGAACTAGACACCGATATGTGATGTATTACACCAGCTAAGCAGACTAATGCTGGAACTAGACACCGACATGTGATGTATTACACCAGCTAAGCACACTAATGCTGGAACTAGACACCGACATGTGATGTATTACACCAGCTAAACACACTAATGCTGGAACTAGACACCGACATGTGATGTATTACACCAGCTAAGTACACTAATGCTGGAACTAGACACCGACATGTGATGTATTACACCAGCTAAGTACACTAATGCTGGAACTAGACACTGACATATGGCTTGTCAGATGGACAGCTGTAGCTCTCTTAAGCAGAACTGTAGCCAGGAAATACAGATCCTGGACATCCAAACTAATAAAGATCCATCCTAACCTATCTCAAGACTCCCCTCTCACCAATATCTCATCCCATATACACGTAGTGAGACAAGCTGATATGAATCAAAGCGACCTTGGCCGGCTTCAACCTTCCTGGACGATATAGTAAGATCTACACAGGGTCTAAACCGCCAGGAAGTGGCACACATAGTACAGAGACGAGTGAATCTCGTCACGACATGGTGCAAAGATCACAATGAATCAGTTAACCAGGGCCAAACTATTATGATGTTTCTTGATTAACCAAACACCAAAAGCCCAAACACCAGCAGTGTACTGTGGACACACCTGCATAGAAAGGTGTCACACAATTAAATATTTGGTATTACCTTTGACAGGTAATTACCTTCAGGCAACATGTAGACAAGATGATGTTGAAATTCTCTGGTGGTTGTCTGAGTTGTTGATAACGTGGTCACGCCCAGGACATGTTCCATTCTTGGCACTTTCGTTGTTGAGAATAGAACTTGTTGGTGACTGACCTACATTTGCTACTATTTTTAATGCTACTAGGCCTTTCAGTACTGGAATAGTCAGGGTGCACAGGAAAGATAAATACTAGTTTCCTCTTATCTATCACAGATAATCAGTGATAAATATCTGGTCTACTATAGCTAAATTTGAAGGGATAAAGATGTCAATAACTTTACTAAATCTTTTTTTTCTCATTCATAAAATGTAGAAAACACTTACGGCCTATTTAAAAAAGATTTTACAGAAAAAAGACGTCCTAAGACATCAAGGACCTGAAAACATAATTGTTTCATTATTTGTCCGTAAGTCTTATAACAGTTTTGAGGCAGGTAACTCTTGATTTTCTCAGAGTTTATATGAGCTATATGAAAAGTGACAGCTGTCTCACTTTAGGTAATGTATCTGTGAATAGTTTTTAATAGTGAAAAATTTTACTTCGGCCTTAACAAGAGATCTTGCATTGTGATATAGCATTATTATAATGTACCTGTAGTGAATCGGTTAACTAATTAGGTCACCACCTTCAGCGTCGCTGTTTATGCTTGGTTGCTCTCACAAATTTCTGGCTGTTGGTTGCTCTCACAAATTTCTGGCTGTTGGTTGCTCTCATTAATATCTGGTTGTTGGTTTCTCTCACAAATATCTGGTTGTTGGTTTCTCTCACAAATATCTGGTTGTTGGTTTCTCTGACAAATATCTGGTTGTTGGTTTCTCTGACAAATATCTAGTTGTTGGTTGATCTCACAAATCTCTGGCTGTTGGTTGCTCTCATTAATATCTGGTTGTTGGTTTCTCTCACAAATATCTGGTTGTTGGTTTCTCTCACAAATATCTGGTTGTTGGTTTCTCTGACAAATATCTGGTTGTTGGTTGATCTCACAAATCTCTGGCTGTTAGTTGCTCTCATAAATCTCTGGCTGATGACAGTGGTTCCTGTTTGGCAGCGGGCTGTCAGAGGAATGATGATTGCCACGACTCCTCCAAATTAGCTCTCACATACGACTCAGAGCTGTACATGTAGCCAATGGCAGTACTTGTAGCGAAGGGCAGTTCATGTAACGAAGGGCAGTACATGTAGCGAAGGGCAGTATATGTCGCCAAAGGCAGTACGTGTAGCCAAAGGCAGTTCATGTAGCGAGGGGCAGTATATGTAGCCATGGGCAGTACATGTAGCCATGGGCAGTACATGTAGCGAAGGGCAGTATATGTCGCCAAAGGCAGTACGTGTAGCCAAAGGCAGTTCATGTAGCGAGGGGCAGTATATGTAGCGAAAGGCAGTTCATGTAGCGAAGCGCAGTACATGTAGCCATGGGCAGTTCATGTAACAAAGGACAGTACATGTAACCAAAGGCAGTACATGTAGCCAAATCAGTACATGTAGCAGAGGGCAGTACATGTAGCCAAGGGCAGTACATGTAGCCAAGAGCAGTACATGTAGCAAAGGGTAGTGGTTTCAAATCCCAGCTAAATGCTAGCAACACACAGACAACAAAACATTGAAGGGCAACACACAGTCAACAAAACACTGACAGACAACACAACATCGGAGTCATCTCCCTAAAAACACTGATGGAGATCCTGATGTCAAGGGCCGAGCACGTGGGCGGGCCCCGAGTGTAATGAGGCCACTCTCCAGGACTAGAAACAGAGCCAAGCCCCTTTTTTTACAGTTATGGTTTCAGATCTCGGCAAAGGTAGAACAGGTCAGACTCCAGACATGGCACAACAGACTAAGACTAAGACATGTACAGCAAGAAGAAGATAAGACTTAATCCATATGTCACAGGTGGAAAGATGACATGCCAGCATATGTTGTAGGAATGCTCCTCATACGAGGACATACCGTGGCGTATATAAACACCAGCAATGTCACTCAAGACCGAGCTATATCAATGATATGAAGAACCTAAAGCCAACTTCCAGCATGTACACAAGCCGACCTTCCAGAATGTTCCAATAAAAGGAAAAAAAATTGCTACTAGTGTGTTTGAAATTAATTTTTAAAACATTATTAGTATCTATGGGGATCAATGGATGAAAAACATTATCCACACATGCATGCTAGGACTAGAAGTACAGGTGTGATTGTTTTGTGTGTTAATGTAAATCATGTTTAAAAAATAATATAGTAATACTAAAATACAGGCTAGAGTTCACAATACTCTAAATGTTGCATTTTGTTGTCCACACAGTAAACGTTATAAATTACCACACAAACAAGATGATATTGGACCTTACATCAAAACTTACATTTTAAATATTAGTAGTAACAATACTCACAGATAATTTGCCTCGCTTCTATATGACAGCGGCCAGGTAGAAGCAGGTAATAAAAAGAAAATACATGTATAAAGATTCATGGCTGTTGGTTTCTCTCATTAATATCTGGTTGTTGGTTTCTCTCACAAATATCTGGTTGTTGGTTTCTCTCACAAATATCTGGTTGTTGGGTGATCTCACAAATATCTGGCTGTTGGTTTCTCTCACAAATATCTGGTTGTTGGTTTCTCTTATTAATATCTGGTTGTTGGTTTCTCTCACAAATATCTGGCTGTTGGTTTCTCTCACAAATATCTGGTTGTTGGTTTCTCTCATAAATCTCTGGCTGTTAGTTGCTCTCATAAATCTCTGGCTGTTAGTTGCTCTCATAAATCTCTGGCTGTTAGTTGCTCTCATAAATCTCTGGTTGATGACAGTGTTTCCTGTTTGGCAGCGGGCTGTCAGAGGAATGATGATTGCCACGACTCCTCCAAATTAGCTCTCACATACGACTCAGAGCTGTACATGTAGCCAATGGCAGTACTTGTAGCGAAGGGCAGTTCATGTAACGAAGGGCAGTACATGTAGCGAAGGGCAGTATATGTCGCGAAGGGCAATTCATGTAGCCAAGGGCAGTTCATGTAGTGAAGGGCAGTACATGTAGCCATGGGCAGTACATGTAGCCATGGGCAGTTCATGTAGCGAAAGGCAGTACATGTAGCCAAAGGCAGTACGTGTAGCCAAAGGCAGTTCATGTGGCGAGGGGCAGTATATGTAGCGAAAGGCAGTTCATGTAGCCATGGGCAGTTCATGTAACAAAGGACAGTACATGTAGCCAAAGGCAGTACATGTAGCCAAATCAGTACATGTAGCAGAGGGCAGTACATGTAGCCAAGGGCAGTACATGTAGCCAAGAGCAGTACATGTAGCAAAGGGTAGTGGTTTCAAATCCCAGCTAAATGCTAGCAACATACAGACAACAAAACATTGAAGGGCAACACACAGTCAACAAAACACTGACAGACAACACAACATCGGAGTCATCTCCCTAAAAACACTGATGGAGATCCTGATGTCAAGGGCCGAGCACGTGGGCGGGCCCCGAGTGTAATGAGGCCACTCTCCAGGACTAGAAACAGAGCCAAGCCCCTTTTTTTACAGTTATGGTTTCAGATCTCGGCAAAGGTAGAACAGGTCAGACTCCAGACATGGCACAACAGACTAAGACTAAGACATGTACAGCAAGAAGAAGATAAGACTTAATCCATATGTCACAGGTGGAAAGATGACATGCCAGCAAATGTTGCAGGAATGCTCCTCATACGAGGACATACCGTGGCGTATATAAACACCAGCAATGTCACTCAAGACCGAGCTATATCAATGATATGAAGAACCTAAAGCCAACTTCCAGCATGTACACAAGCCGACCTTCCAGAATGTTCCAACAAAACGAAAAAAAATTGCTACTAGTGTGTTTGAAATTAACTTTTAAAAAGTATTAGTATCTATAGGGATCAATGGATGAAAAACATTATCCACACATGCATGCTAGGACTAGAAGTACAAGTGTGATTGTTTTGTGTGTTAATGTAAATCATGTTTAATAAATAATATAGTAGTACTAAAATACAGGCTAGAGTTCACAATACTCTAAATGTTGCATTTTGTTGTCCACACAGTAAACGTTATAAATTACCACACAAACAAAATGATATTGGACCTTACATCAAAACTTACATTTTAAATATTAGTAGTAACAATACTCACAGATAATTTGCCTCGCTTCTACATGACAGCGGCCAGGTAGAAGCAGGTAATAAAAAGAAAATACATGTATAAAGATTCATTCTCAAACAGCGAAAAAAATTTTTTTTTCTCTGGGTTTTCCCCATTTCTGAGCTATAAATAGGACTGACAGGGAAGTCTTATCTCTCATTGCAAAGATTAAATCATTGGGATAAATTCAGCATCTTTAGATCTGCATTAATTGCTGTTTTTCTTTGTGCCGCGTCTCACAGAATCAGAAAGAAATCTGACCATCGGGTACCTGACTGGCGGGACAAGATGTGCAGCTGTTCCACTGATGTTTAATGTCTCCCGACTAAGAGTCTATTGAGTGCAGCAAGATTTTCTTCTAACAGGCGTCACCAGAGAACATCAAAGTTCAGGAATACCAAGGTCACCAGAGAACATCCAAGCCCAAGAATACCAGGGTCATCAGAGAACATTCAAGCCCAAGAATACCAGGGTCACCAGAGAACATTCAAGCCCAAGAATACCAGGGTCATCAGAGAACATTCAAGCCCAAGAATACCAGGGTCATCAGAGAACATTCAAGCCCAAGAATACCAGGGTCACCAGAGAACATCCAAGCCCAAGAATACCAGGGTCACCAGAGAACATCAAAGTTCAGGAATACCAGGGTCACCAGAGAACATCAAAGTTCAGGAATACCAAGGTCACTAGAGAACATCCAAGCCCAAGAATACCAGGGTCATCTGAGACCATCAAAGTTCAGGAATACCAGGGTCACCAGAGAACATCAAAGTTCGGGAATACCAAGGTCACCAGAGAACATCAAAGTTCAGGAATACCAGGGTCACCAGAGAACATCCAAGCACAAGAATACCAAGGTCACCAGAGAACATCAAGCACAAGAATACCAGGGTCACCAGAGAACATCAAGCCCAAGAATACCAGGGTCACCAGAGAACATCAAGCACAAGAATACCAGGGTCACCAGAGAACATCAAGCACAAGAATACCAGGGTCACCAGAGAACATCAAGCACAAGAATACCAGGGTCACCAGAGAACATCAAAGTTCAGGAGTACCAAGGTCACCAGAGAACATCAAAGTTCAGGAATACCAAGGTCACCAGAGAACATCCAAGCACAAGAATACCAGGGTCACCAGAGAACATCAAGCACAAGAATACCAGGGTCACCAGAGAACATCCAAGCATAAGAATACCAGGGTCACCAGAGAACATCCAAGCATAAGAATACCAGGGTCACCAGAGAACATCCAAGCACAAGAATACCAGGGTCACCAGAGAACATCCAAGCATAAGAATACCAGGGTCACCAGAGAACATCCAAGCCCAAGAATTCCAGGGTCACCAGAGAACATCCAAGCATAAGAATACCAGGGTCACCAGAGAACATCAAAGTTCAGGAGTACCAAGGTCACCAGAGAACATCAAAGTTCAGGAATACCAAGGTCACCAGAGAACATCCAAGCACAAGAATACCAGGGTCGCCAGAGAACATCCAAGCCCCAGAATACCAGGGTCATCAGAGACCATCAAGGTTCAGGAATACCAGGGTCACCAGAGAACATCCAAGCACAAGAATACCAGGGTCACCAGAGAACATCAAAGTTCGGGAATACCAAGGTCACCAGAGAACATCAAAGTTCAGGAATACCAAGGTCACCAGAGAACATCCAAGCACAAGAATACCAAGTTCACTAGAGGACATCCAGGCACAAGAATACCAGGGTCACCAGAGAACATCAAAGTTCAGGAATACCAGGGTCACCAGAGAACATCCAAGACCAAGTATACCAGTGTCACCAGAGAACATCATGCCCAAGAATACCAGGGTCACCAGAGAACATCAAAGTACAGGAATACCAGGGTCACCAGAGAACATCAAGCCCAAGAATACCCGGTTCACCAGAGAACATCCAAGCCCAGGAATACCAGGGTCACCAGAGACCATCAACTTTCAGGAATACCAAGGTCACCAGAGACCATCCAAGATCAAGAATACTAAGGTCACCAGAGACCATCCAAGATCAAGAATACTAAGGTCACCAGAGACCATCCAAGACTAGGAATACAAAGGTCACCAGAGACCATCAAGCCCAGGAATACCAAGGTCACCAGAGACCATCAAAGCCCAGGGATGCCAAGGTCACCAGACAAAGGCAGGGCGAATTTATCCCAATTGTTTATTTGTGGAACCGTTTCCAGCCTGCTCAAAAGACAGACACAGATAAAGGTAACCCTTTCATGCATTTAGAGGCACTTAGGTAAATGGTGTTAGTGCTCATATTGTCCTTGACCTGTCAGTACACTAGAGAGTGATGAGGTCAGCATCAAGCCTGGTAGCCTTTCTTTAACCTGTCAGCACACTAGAGTGTGATTTGGCCGCCTTTTCTTCCTCGGTTTGTCCAGAAAAAAGTCGGGTACCCATTTTTACAGCTGGGTGACGGGAGCTCTTCTGTTCAGATTCCAACCCCTGATTTTCGTCATCAGAGACTACAGCACTAACCACTTCGCAAACTCAGACACCAGCTCAAAGGACACATGACACTTTAAATGCGTTAGTGACTTAATAAACACATTTTGCTGAATACTGTTTTACGGCACTGAGAGGAAAGCAAACATTCGTCCACGTCAGAGTCCGACGCCCTCGACTTCAGCCACGCCACATCTAGAACAAACTTCAGCCACGCCACATCTAGAACAAACTTCAGCCACGCCACATCTAGAACAAACTTCAGCCACGCCACACCCAGAACAAACTTCAGCCACCCCACATCTAGAACAAACTTCACCCACGCCACATCTACAACAAATTTCAGCCACGCCACATCTAGAACAGACTTCAGCCACATCACATCTAGAACAAACTTCAGCCACGCCACATCTAGAACAGATTTCAGCCACGCCACATCTAGAACAGACTTCAGCCACGCCACATCCAGAACAGACTTAGCCACACAACACACAGAACAGACTTCAGCCATACCACATCTAGAACAGACTTTATCACACCACATCTAGAACAGATTTCAGCAACACCACATCTAGAACAGACTTCAGTGGGCAAATGTGCACGCGTGGTAGTATATTGTTAGATCAATCAAAGGGAAGTAATAATCTTTAAAAGTAAGTGTACTTGGTTCAGTCACTTGTTCTAATATTGATATTTTTTGTCCACGTGAAAATAGAAAGTTAGTCAGCGCAGGTAACTGTAAGAGTATATGTGCACGGGATATCTGAGGTTAGGTTAGGGAAAAAGTTAACTTAGGAGTGTCTGTTGTGTCAACTTTTAAAGTTTCTAAAAACAGATACACTCACGTGAATATAGTGTTTCGGGATGGAATATTCGGGAAAATTAGGAAGATTTTATAGGAATATTTAAGGCCCAGAGAGAGTCAGAGTCAGAATATTGTAAGATGAGAGTAGGATTAAGATGAGAGTGATTAAGATTAAGAAGAGAGAGATTATGTTTTGGAACTATCAGAGGAACAATATGAATGTAGTTCAGAAGTAGTCTCACTTGTGTTCAGAGAGGTTTCATCTCTGTTAGTTGAAATATAGTTTGTGTTAGTGATTGTGCTTGTTAGGACACAAGATTGTAAAGTTATTTACGTAGTGGTGTAGTTTGATTGTCCTTTTTAGGACAAAAATATGATTCTGTGTTGGAGTTTTTCAGTGTATATGAGGTATACTCGTTGTGATGTTGTATGCTAGTGATGGTCCCTTGGTGACGCTAATCGCCCGGACCATTTTTATATTCTCATGTTAATTGTTTCCATAAGTTGACACACCACATCCATTTGCAACACGCATTTAATAAACGGGAATTCATCATTAAACTTTTGTGATTTCTGTACTTGAATCCTGTGATAACTGGATTCATGTTGAGTGACAGCTGTGGTGTTGAGTGAGTTGATTACATGTAACTGGTCATGTTCGTGTATGGAAATGTAGTGGTTTTGTTGTGACACTGTGTATAATAATGCGACGTCTGTTGTGTCACTTGTGTAGCAGCCTAGTAAATATCTGCTCTGTAAAATGTGACGTTGTAATTGTGAATGAAGAGTTCACTACTTTAAGACAGTTCGTCCCACACACACACACAGATGCTACCACAGTACAGTACAGTGTGTGGGCAAACCACGTGATGTATGTTAGTGTGTAGTAAATACGACCAAACAGAAACACGTCAGACGGCCGTGGAGGCAGCAGAAGTCTGTCATGTTCTTAGACGAGCACAGAATCTTGAAGCAACTGCCTGATGGTAGGAGCAGTGTGTACACACGCTCACGTGAACGATAGCACCAGACAAGCTTTGGTCTTCAGCAGGTGACAACATTATGAGCATATTCTCACAGACGTGTTCTCACAGACTTGTTCTCACATAAGTGTTCTTACAGAAGTATTCTCACAGACGTGTTCTCACATAAGTGTTCTTACAGAAGTATTCTCACACACGTGTTCTCACATAAGTGTTCTTACAGAAGTATTCTCACAGACGTGTTCTCACAGAAATGTTCTTACAGAAGTATTCTCACAGACGTGTTCTCACAGAAATGTTCTTACAGAAGTATTCTCACAGACGTGTTCTCATACACGTGTTCTCATAGACGTGTTCCTAAAGACATGTTCTCATAGACGTGTTCTCATAAACGTGTTCTCAAAGACATGTTGTTCTCAAAGACATGTTCTCACAGACGTGATCTCATAGACGTGTTCTCATAAACGTGTTCTCATAGACGTGTTCTCAAAGACGTGTTCTCATAAACGTGTTCTCTAGGACATGTTCTCATACACGTGTTATCATAGACATGTTCTCATGGACATGTTCTCATAGACGTGTTCTCATAGACGTGTTTTTCTCAAAGACATGTTCTCACAGACGTGTTCTCAAAAACGTGTTGTTCTCAAAGACATGTTCTCATAAACGTGTTGTTCTCAAAGACGTGTTCTCAAAGACATGTTCTCACAGACGTGTTCTCATACACGTGTTCTCAAAGACGTGTTCTCATAGACGTGTTCTCATAGGCGTGTTGTTCTCAAAGACGTGTTCTCAAAGACATGTTCTCACAGACGCGTTCTTAAAGACGTGTTCTTACAAACGTGTTCTTAAAGACGTGTTCTCAAAGATGCGTCTTTGGCAATAATTATTGCCCCTGATTTGACCAGGAAGGAGAACTGAAATGAAAGCAACGCCATTCTCTGTATACCACAGTTCACTATCCACTGTGCTACTCCTGGGTACACAGGATCTATTACTTATAGCTGGAAACAATTTTTTCTGAACGTTTGAGAGGAAAGTCTCATCCTCTAGCCAGGAGAAGAACGAAGATAAAACCGTTAACATTAACATAAACGTCAGTTTATAAAGTAGGAAAGATTCATGTAAAGCTGGACAGAACAAAAGTAGCAGGTCATTAGGACCTCATTCAAAGTTTTCATTAAAACTGTGCATGGAAATACAACTCACCTTCTGTATTTAAAAAAGTTGTACATAGAAGTGGCTGGATGTGAGCATGGCATGATTAAAATAAAGGCACGGCAGAGGAGATGTAATGTTTTTGTTTTAGATTCGGGTTTTGATGAAAGTTACCTCCAGGTTCTCTGTGCTGGTAACAAAGTGTCAGTTTATTTAGCAGTTTCTATATTGTAGTAGTCTACAAATATTTGAGTGATGTCTTTATCTACACTATATTATTCTACAAATATTTGAGTTACATGTTTATCTACACTGTATTATTCTACAAATATTTGAATGGCTTTGTTATCCACAATAACAATATCGGTGAATATTCTATAGAAGATTGCTGTAAACATTATTTGAGGTATATTATGTTATTTGCCGCCGTTTAAAGATTATTTTTCTGAGAAATAAAATATGTTTATAAATTAAACATATCAGTGAAACATCGGCTAAACTGAAAAAATTTAAAACTTTCTTTTACATGCAGAAAAGTTTGTAATGTTATTATCAGTCGAGCACACAATATGTTTTACATGCTTAAATGAAAACATTCGTCCCATTAATCAAGCAATTTTATTGCGTTTGATTCCTTTATTCTATTCTCACTCAAGCATTGTTTACTAATCATCATCATCATCAGGTGCTGTGCCGACTAGCGTTGGCTATTATGCTTCTCCACATTACACGATCCTTCATGCAGGCCATCAGCTCAGTTGCTGATCTCCTCTCACACAATCCCGTCAGACTGTCCAGTATCATTTCTCTTGGTCTTCCTCTTGATCTTCTTACTTCTATTTTTCCTGTTGTTATAATATTTTCAATGCCCCCTCTTCTCATTGCATGTCCTATGAAAGTGCATTGTCTCTCTCTTATCTTTTTGACAAGATTTTTTGTCTCTCGAGCTCTTCTCCTACATTCTTCATTAGTTATTTTTGCTGTCCAGGGGATTCACAACATTCTTCTAATAAACCACATTTCTGCTGCTTCCAATGATTTTTGTGCAGACTTGCCTATTGTCCATGATTCATTTCCATATAACAATATAGGTTCAATATAGCATTTTAGGACTCGTTTTCTAACATCCATTGATAAGGATGTGTTGGCTAATATGTTTCTCATTCTCTGAAATGCAGTCTTTGCTTGGTGTATTCTGTTCCTAATTTCTGTTCTACATTTCACATCTGAAGTTATTACTGCTCCAAGGTATTTGAATTTCTGCACCTGCTTTAGAATAGTTCCGTTTAATTTAATACTGCATGCTGGTGGATTCTGTTTCTTAGATAAAACAATAGTCTCTGTCTTTTGATGTTCAAAGCAAGGTCTTTCTTTTAACTTTCTTTGGCGACTTTATCCAAGAGATTTTGCAGGTCTTGTTGGTTCTCAGCTATCAGTACTGTGTCGTCAGCATACCGAAGGTTGTTAATAATGTGTCCTCCAATTTTTATGCCTGGTTCTATGATGATTGTTCTTGGAATATTCTCGCTGTACAGAGAAAAAAGTTTGGAGGTAGTACACATCTTTGTCGCATCCCTTGTTTTATAGGTTCTATTTTCAACTCGAATTGCTGCTTCTTGCTGCCAGTATAGATGTTTTACAATCCTCAAGTCTTTGCCGTCTATATTGATGTCCTCAATCATTTTAATAATTGTATTATATTTCAAATTGTCGAATGTCTTGGTGTAATCAATGAAACATAAGTAGAGGTCTTTCTGTACTTCCAAAGCTCTTTCTGTTAGTGTATACTAATAGAGACTAGAAAAGAGAATACTTACGGAATAGGTCAGTTATGTCTTTATGAAGAACCGCAAGTCAGAGAGATACAGAAGAAAAGAAAAAGAGTAAACAATAATGACTTATAACATTATTGTACTTTGAAAGTAGAGCTTTGATAAAAACATGTTAGAAGCTTCTTGTGTTTGTGTGGCTGCTTCTAGTCTCCCGCAGACTGTCTCTAAAGTTAGGCCACCGATTATTTACAAATCTATAATCAATGTATCAAAGGCAACACTATGGCTCTATTATTTCTCTCTTTTTTTAAACCTTCTCTGCTAAGGTTAAATGAATGTTTTCAAGTACATTGTTACCATTCATTCTTTAAACATGTATATATCATACAAGTCTGATTGGTGTAGTAAAGTGATATATATATATATATATATATATATATATATATAAGTCTTCTATTCTGAGTTTTGTAGTAAAGGAAACATTGTAATATTGAACATATACTACAAGAATATCAAACGCAGAAATAATTTTTCAACTCTGATAATTCCACGGATTTAGATTCTGCTACATCAAATGTTGGTTTTCTGGAACAGTAAATTACTGGCACTGTTGGATGCATATTGATGTCAGAATATTACAAGTAATTTTACAGTATAACAATGTTGTATCTGAAGGTGAGAGACAAGACGTTACAATACACCATAACAGAGCAAACATGAGTAAGGGGCAGATAACACAACATTTGGATGTGATTCTTATGACGTTCTAACAAACTCTGGTACTAAGCAGTTTCCTGCTCATTCAGTTACTGCATGGTTTTATGTAGATGAGACTGACAGACCAGTGCTTGATGTACATGAAACTGACTGACAGACCAGTGCTTGATGTACATGAAACTGACTGACAGACCAGTGCTGGATGTACATGAAACTGACTAACAGACCAGTGCTGGATGTACATGAAACTGACTGACAGATCAGTACTTGATTACATGAGACTGACTGAAAGATCAGTACTTGATGTACATGAGACTGACTAACAGACCAGTGCTTGATGTACATGAGACTGACTGGCAGGCCAGTGCTGGATTGTACTCTAAACTCACTGGACTCGATTAGAATGAGCTGGTCGGGAGGAACTTAGACAAAGGTAAATATTTCACCTGTGTTGTTACCTGTAATGCTACCTGTAACTGACAGCTTCAATAAACCACAAAATGTAAATATGGTATGCTACAAATTGATGTGGAAAAATTGCACAAATAATTATTACAATCTTCTGAAAATGAGAGGATGATTAAAATCATAAACGTTAGAAAAGATATGTTTTTTTTTTAATTTTGATCTCTTATCACTATCAATCATAATTTACATTTTCGAAACTATAACTATTTTGTAAACAAATAATAATAATATATTATAATAACTTTTACCAGAAATTTTCTCTTTTTTTTGTCTTCAATCTTTTTTTTACACTCAGAAAAAGTGATTGCAAATTGTAAATACCTTCTACAGTCATAAGTTAGAGATGCCAAGTCCAAAAGTGAGAACAAACAGTGAGAACAAAAAAGAGAATAAATGATGAGAACAAATATGAGAACAACTGGTGAGAACATATATGAGCACTCAGTTGCAATACTGTTTTTTATGTTATTCTTCAAATGTCGACGGACTTTGTAGCAAAGTTTTGTCAGTCACTTTATGTAAACTCTCATATGTCCCTTTGTGTAAACTGTCATATGCCACTTGTGTCACATGTCATTTTATGTTATATGTCACTTTATGTCATATGTCACTTTCCTGAACAGATTTCCTAGTGATTTATGTTACCACGGGTGAGAGAACAATCTTCAGCAACATCAGAGTTAAGCTTCAGCTTTATTGTATTTATTACTTGTGCTCTCATTTTTTCTGGTAGAGCGCTGGCCTGCTTATCAGAGGCTGCATGGTTTGATCTCACATTCGGAGAGAATTTCTTTGGACCGACCGGGTCCTGGGACGAACCCAGACTAAAAATGCGCACCTGGAGCTTTCCAGCACAGCAGAAGTTTTTTTACAACCCGAAATGGTGTACGGTCTAGAAATATGAAGGTATACCAGGATAAGGGAGGTAACTGATTAATTACCGTAAGGCAATTGTCGCGCTTGTGAGTTCCTCTTTTAAACTTGTAGTGTATGGGGTCGTTTGAGATTTTTCTAGAAGGTCACGAGAGGTAAGAATCCCGAGGCAGGGAATTGTGGGAAAGAGTTGCAGGCATTCTATGTCTGAATGTGAAGCTGTATGGATGGATTTCATGTTAATGTCCGGAAGATGAGATGTTCCATCTTAGTTATTGGAATGTTCGGAACATGTGGATAGACTTGCCACGTGGCAGGGCAACCTGCAGGTAGTCAACACTTCGTATTCTTTTTCATTATCATCAAGTCCATCGAATAAACGTCACATCAACTTGCCATGCAGCACTGGCTTGGTCTTCCTTACCTGTTTGTGCCAACACAAGGTTAGAAAGAAACTGGGAGTGATGTGACAACACAAGGTTAGAAAGAAACTGGGAGTGATGTGACAACACAAGGTTAGAAAGAAACTGTGAGTGATGTGACAACACAAGGTTAGAAAGAAACTGAGAGTGATGGTGACAACACAAGGTTAGAAAGAAACTGGGAGTGATGTGACAACACAAGGTTAGAAAGAAAATGAGAGGATGATTAAAATCATAAACGTTAGAAAAGATATGTTTTTTTTTTAATTTTGATCTCTTTATCACTATCAATCATAATTTACATTTTCGAAACTATAACTATTTTGTAAACAAATAATAATAATATATTATAATAACTTTTACCAGAAATTTTCTCTTTTTTTTTGTCTTCAATCTTTTTTTTTACACTCAGAAAAAGTGATTGCAAATTGTAAATACCTTCTACAGTCATAAGTTAGAGATGCCAAGTCCAAAAGTGAGAACAAACAGTGAGAACAAAAAAGAGAATAAATGATGAGAACAAATATGAGAACAACTGGTGAGAACATATATGAGCACTCAGTTGCAATACTGTTTTTTATGTTATTCTTCAAATGTCGACGGATTTTGTAGCAAAGTTTTGTCAGTCACTTTATGTAAACTCTCATATGTCCCTTTGTGTAAACTGTCATATGCCACTTGTGTCACATGTCATTTTATGTTATATGTCACTTTATGTCATATGTCACTTTCCTGAACAGATTTCCTAGTGATTTATGTTACCACGGGTGAGAGAACAATCTTCAGCAACATCAGAGTTAAGCTTCAGCTTTATTGTATTTATTACTTGTGCTCTCATTTTTTCTGGTAGAGCGCTGGCCTGCTTATCAGAGGCTGCATGGTTTGATCTCACATTCGGAGAGAATTTCTTTGGACCGACCGGGTCCTGGGACGAACCCAGACTAAAAATGCGCACCTGGAGCTTTCCAGCACAGCAGAAGTTTTTTTACAACCCGAAATGGTGTACGGTCTAGAAATATGAAGGTATACCAGGATAAGGGAGGTAACTGATTAATTACCGTAAGGCAATTGTCGCGCTTGTGAGTTCCTCTTTTAAACTTGTAGTGTATGGGGTCGTTTGAGATTTTTCTAGAAGGTCACGAGAGGTAAGAATCCCGAGGCAGGGAATTGTGGGAAAGAGTTGCAGGCATTCTATGTCTGAATGTGAAGCTGTATGGATGGATTTCATGTTAATGTCCGGAAGATGAGATGTTCCATCTTAGTTATTGGAATGTTCGGAACATGTGGATAGACTTGCCACGTGGCAGGGCAACCTGCAGGTAGTCAACACTTCGTATTCTTTTTCATTATCATCAAGTCCATCGAATAAACGTCACATCAACTTGCCATGCAGCACTGGCTTGGTCTTCCTTACCTGTTTGTGCCAACACAAGGTTAGAAAGAAACTGGGAGTGATGTGACAACACAAGGTTAGAAAGAAACTGGGAGTGATGTGACAACACAAGGTTAGAAAGAAACTGTGAGTGATGTGACAACACAAGGTTAGAAAGAAACTGAGAGTGATGGTGACAACACAAGGTTAGAAAGAAACTGGGAGTGATGTGACAACACAAGGTTAGAAAGAAACTGGGAGTGATGTGACAACACAAGGTTAGAAAGAAACTGTGAGTGATGTGACAACACAAGGTTAGAAAGAAACTGAGAGTGATGGTGACAACACAAGGTTAGAAAGAAACTGGGAGTGATGTGACAACACAAGGTTAGAAAGAAACTGGGAGTGATGGTGACAACACAAGGTTAGAAAGAAACTGGGAGTGATGTGACAACACAAGGTTAGAAAGAAACTGGGAGTGATGTGACAACACAAGGTTAGAAAAAAACTGGGAGTGATGTGACAACACAAGGTTAGAAAGAAACTGGGAGTGATATGACAACACAAGGTTAGAAAGAAACTGGGAGTGATGTGACAACACAAGGTTAGAAAGAAACTGGGAGTGATGTGACAACACAAGGTTAGAAAGAAACTGGGAGTGATATGACAACACAAGGTTAGAAAGAAACTGGGAGTGATGTGACAACACAAGGTTAGAAAGAAACTGGGAGTGATGTGACAACACAAGGTAAGAAAGAATTTGGGAGTGACTGATTGATTGATTGATTGACTGACATATGTCTCATCCATCCAGTCTTCTGTTCCTGCCACATGTCTCATCCATCCAGTCTTCTGTTCCTGCCACATGTCTCATCCATCCAGTCTTCTGTTCCTGCCACATGTCTCATCCATCCAGTCTTCTGTTCCTGCCACATGTCTCATCCATCCAGTCTTCTGTTCCTGCCACATGTCTCATCCACCCAGTCTTCTGTTCCTGCCACATGTCTCATCCATCCAGTCTTCTGTTCCTGCCACATGTCTCATCCATCCAGTCTTCTGTTCCTGCCACATGTCTCATCCATCCAGTCTTCTGTTCCTGCCACATGTCTCATCCACCCAGTCTTCTGTTCCTGCCACATGTCTCATCCACCCAGTCTTCTGTTCCTGCCACATGTCTCATCCATCCAGTCTTCTGTTCATGCCACATGTCTCATCCATCCAGTCTTCTGTTCCTGCCACATGTCTCATCCATCCAGTCTTCTGTTCATGCCACATGTCTCATCCATCCAGTCTTCTGTTCCTGCCACATGTCTCATCCATCCAGTCTTCTGTTCCTGCCACATGTCTCATCCATCCAGTCTTCTGGTCCTGAAATATGACGGCGTCTGTTTGCCCTTTAATTCTAATTTTTGTTCTGCCGTCAAGTGATTGATAAGTGAGCTTTCCTCTACTCAGTTAAGTGAGCTTTTCTCTACTTAGTTAAGTGAGCTTTTCTCTACTTAGTTAAGTGAGCTTTTCTCTACTTAGTTAAGTGAGCTTTTCTCTACTTAGTTAAGTGAGCTTTTCTCTACTTAGTTAAGTGAGCTTTTCTCTACTTAGTTAAGTGAGTTTGTCTCTACTTAATTAGTGAGCTTTTCTGTTCTTAGATAAGTGAGATTTTCTCTACTTAGTTAGTGAGCTTTTCTCTACTTAGTTAAGGTAGCTTTTCTCTGCTTAGTTAAGTGAGCTTTTCTCTACTTAATTAGTGAGCTTTTCTCTTCTTAGATAAGTGAGCTTTTGTCTACTTAATTAGTGAGTTTTTCTCTTCTTAAATAAGTGAGCTTTTCTCTACTTTGATAAGTGAGCTTTTGTCTACTTTGATAAGTGAGCTTTTGTCTACTTTGATAAGTGAGCTTTTCTCTACAGTGTTTAGTGAGCTTTTCTCTACTTTGATAATGAACTTTTCTCTACATAGTTAAGTGAGCTTTCCTCTACTCAAATAAATGAGCTTTTCTCTATTTAGTTAAGTGGGCTTTCCTCTACTCAAATAAATGAGCTTTTCTCTACTTAGTTAAGTGGGCTTTCCTCTACTTTGATAATGAACTTTTCTCTACATAGTTAAGTGAGCTTTCCTCTACTCAAATAAGTGAGCTTTTCTCTACTTAGATAAGTGAGCTTTCTCCTACTTAGATGACTTAAAAGTGCGTGAAAAGTGTACACAGCAGTAAGCGCATAAATCTGCCAACAACATTTACAGCCATTAATACAATATTTTATACCTGATCAACTAATATGTAGCTCTGTTCACAATCCAGTTATTTGTAAGTGATGGGAGTGAATATTCTCTTAAGAGTATGTCACGCGTGCAGGGAATCCTTCAGGTGCTTCCACGTCAGTCAGCTAGTCAGTAATGTGCATGTCCCTTGAGGAACTTTGCCTCCCTAACAGCACTCCTCTATGCCTCTTGGTTGTAAGCAAGATGGCCTGCTGCTGATGCATCCATTCTGTAGATCATCAACGATGTCTTGCAGCCATCTTCGCCTTGGTCTTCCTCTCTTTCTTTTTCCCACAATGTACCCTTCCAAGACGGTCTTCTCTAAATTCTCATGAAGTTCCCTTCCACGTACAGAGAAAATATAGTTTTTAAAGGCGCACCTTAACAGAGGGGTTGCTTGCCTGGGTTGACCTGGCAACCAAATCAGAGGTCACTAATTACTGTCAGTTCTCTCTTCAATGTGCTACTTCAAAGTACAAATGTAGAATATTAAGAAAGTTATGAAGAACTGTAAGATCACAAATATTTGGCTGTGAACAGAGATAAACCTAAAGTGTGCAGTAGATTTCTTCACTTTGTAAAGTATAACACAAATATCTGGACCACTGGTTGAACACTGAGATAAGTGTTTTATCTTTATCTTGTCCTTATCCATGTGAGTGTTTCCTAAACAAAACAGAAATGTTTGTACTTACTGACTGTAAATGTGGACATGAAATGTTGGGATGAGACCAGAGCAATGCATGAAGAAACTACATTAAGAAACTTCAACTATAATATACTTGTACACAGATTTTAGGTTTTCCCTGGCAGATTTGAAGTAACTCAGGGTCACTCATTTACTATTATTATTTTTTTTTACCAGCTGGCTTGTGTGTGGGTACGCGTGTGGGTGCGCATGTGGGTGTTTGTGTGTGGTGGGTGCGCGTGTGGGTTTTGTGTGTGTGAGTGTTAGTGTGAGGTGCGTGTAGAGTCGTCAAGCATTTGCAAGTATTATAGAACATTGACTGTGTGAAATAGTTCTACAAATATTTGATTTGTAAATTGTTATCGCTGTATTTTTACTATTTTTTTCCTAAATCTGAAATACGAAACTAATGTTCGACATCTGAGGTTCACTCTGACCTCCTGTGAGCCTCCCCTGTCTTGTAGTTGCTTCCCGTACTCAGGGGAAGTCTTTCTTCCTAAGATAACATTAAGGGAGTTAACCCAAAATTCTAACATCAGGGGAAGTAAACTCACAAAATTACTGTTACACTGACGTTCTTTGGGCCGATTTAAAGGTTCGACTCTGAGGACTAATTTCTTCTCTTACCCTCGGGAATATTTAGAAAACTATGAACTGACACCTGTTTAGCCACGCCTGCAACGTCGAGCTTACTTTCAGGCTCCACTACAGCATGGCTACTACGTGGCATAAAGACAATTTAAACATCATATGTCTTCGTTTTCTAGTCGTCTGGTACAGAGCCCATACACAAACTCTCTCTCTCTCTCTCTCTGTCTCTCTGTCTCTCTCTCTCTCTGTCTCTCTGTCTCTGTCTCTCTCTCCCTCTCTGTTTGACAGTCTTTTATCATGTTTCCCTGTCCTTGAAGCTCATATGAAGCCAGGCAAAGATATTAAGCAGATGTCACTGCTACTGTTTCTTTGCACATATCTCTCAGCTTTTCCCTTCTAACTTTTGTCACGGAGTTTCTTTTCTATGATGGTCAGCCTGTCTGGAGTTTTAAGTCTGCCCTGCTGTCCGTTGAGAGATTGTATGACCCAGATTAGCTTAGCAGGAACCAGTTCCACAAAGTTTGTTAGTTTGTTTCCATGCTGTATCACCGGTGTAGGGAAGGTCACGGGGGGTGGGGGTGGGGTCTTTCAACTGGGTCAAGCTGAGTTCTGCTGTAAGTTATGTACTGGTTGTCATTGTTCTCTTCCTGGCTGTCACCTTGTAGGCTGCTAGGTCAGTTATCATTGAAATGATCACAGAGGACATACACCGTCTTCAGTTTGTGGGAATTACAGTTCCTAGTCTATTTCTGTAACAAGTTGTGTTTGTAGTCTCAGTTTGTGTGAATTTAAGTTCGCCGTCAATTTCTAGATACAAGATATGGTTGTAGTATCAGTTTGTATAAACTACAGGTCTCAGTGAACTTCTAGATACAAGATGTGATTGTAGTCTCTGTGTAAACTAGAGATCTTAGTAAAATTCTGGATACAAGATGTGATTGTAGTCTCTGTGTAAACTAGAGATCTTAATAAAATTCTGGATACAAGATGTGGTTGTAGTCTCTGTATAAACTAGAGATCTTAATAACATTCTGGATACAAGATGTGGTTGTAGTCTCTGTATAAACTAGAGATCTTAGTAAAATTTTGGATACAAGATGTGGTTGTAGTCTCTGTACTAACTAGAGATCTTAGTAAAATTCTGGATACAAGATGTGGTTGTAGCCTCTGTATAAACAAGAGATCTTAGTAAAATTTTGGATACAAGATGTGGTTGTAGCCTCTGTATAAACTAGAGATCTTAGTAAAATTTTGGATACAAGATGTGGTTGTAGCCTCTGTATAAACTAGAGATCTTAGTAAAATTTTGGATACAAGATGTGGTTGTAGTCTCTGTACTAACTAGAGATCTTAGTAAAATTCTGGATACAAGATGTGGTTGTAGTCTCTGTACTAACTAGAGATCTTAGTAAAATTCTGGATACAAGATGTGGTTGTAGTCTCTGTACTAACTAGAGATCTTAGTAAAATTCTGGATACAAGATGTGGTTGTAGTCTCTGTTATGGTATCCAACTAGTAAGCCGCAAAGAAGTATTCAGGAAAAAGCCTGTTACTCCATCTGACAGAGTTAAGTTAGTACTGCCTTTCCATCTGCTCGGTCAGCTGGTTAAGAACATTATTTATCGTCATCTGCTAATAATTCATCTCGACCCCGACACTCGCGACATTTTCTCTGATCCACCCCTATTGGCATACAAACGTGAGCTAAACCTTAAGGACATCCTCGTCCACAGCCACTTGAAGCAGAGCCTTACGTATGTTGGCACCAGAAAATGTAACCGCCCTCGCTGTGTTACCTGCCCGGTAGTCTGGGAAACGAAAACAATCACCTTTCCCAAAACTATCCTTACTCTTCATGAGGGATTCACATGCGAGTCCCGTAATGTGATATATGTCATCGTGTGTAAAAGATGCAGGATAACATATATCGGTGAGACTGGCCTCAGATTAGGGGACCGCATGCAGAAACATCTGTACGATATCACCCAGCATGCTTCGAAACCGGCCCCGAATCATTTTAATAGTTCCAACCACAGAGGCAAATCTGATTTTCTGGTAACAGCCATCAAACAATGTCACGCAGATGACACAAGCTGCCTAGCGCTTGAGAACCGCTACAGTCAGGATTACCGGACGCTGGAACCACACGGGTTAAACTCTCTATTCAGCTACACCTAACATTCTCCTCTTTAACTATCATAATCCCTCTCCACTAAGCTCCATTCCCTTCTCACTTGTTACACATACTTCAGAACCTCCCCACATCATCACATTACAACCCCCCTACTCTAACTATAATCATCTGTTTCACCTTTTCCTGGCTAGGTTAATATTGTACCACTCTCTCACTCCCCTCCATAGTTTCCCCACCCACCACCTCCAGTTAGACCCACCGACTACACATCACAGGTCTCCATTTAAACAGTCTCTACTGCCTACCATGCTCATTTCTGACACACAGCGTCGGACAAGCCACATCTTCTTACAGTTACAGCTAAGTGCTCTATTCATTATTGTTTTTTTTAAATAGTATTCATGTCAGTCTATACTTTATCTCCTCTCTCTATTTCTTCGTCCTGTATGTTTTTGTATGATTAAGGCTCACACCGAAACGTCACAACTTTGTAATCGTTAAGTAATAAAGCTGCTCCTACTTTTTTCCTAGTTTACACATTTCAGTTATGGATGCTACGTGGTAGGTAAAGCTCAGTAGACAATTACGAGACATTTATATCATCGTTAAGAATGATCACGTGTACAGACATAAAAAGGCAGCCTCCTCTACCACAGAAAGCCCGGTATAATCATCTAACTAACAACAATACTGGGCGATATAAAACTAAGTGCATCCTCATCAAATGTGTTATCAGATGTCTAACAATGAACTGTATCTCAAGCCATCAAGGAAATAAAAACACACAAAACTCACTCTCTGTAAGAAAATTATGTATGGACATTCAGGATCAAGCCAAACAATGAGAAACGAAACTTAGAAAAGTCAGCTATAATGTTCTTCTAAAAGTTATCTTTTCTTATAAGGAAAAATAAAGGTTGAAAATCTACTTCTAATGTCCGTGTAACAAACTTTGTTTTTTAGTTCTATTGAAAAAAAACAACTAAAAATAGAACAATTATTTCTAATGTTCATGTAATAGTTTTTCATTTGTTCTAAGTAACAGCGAATGCCTAAGGAAAATACTCGGCATCAAGTGGAATGAATTCAAGAACAATGCAGAGATAAGACAGATGACTGAACAACAACCAGTCTCACGGGTGATCAGGAAAAGGAGATGGACATATGTTGGCCACTTGATGAGAAGAAATGAGCAGAGAATCCCAAAACAAGCTATCAAGTGGAACACAACAGGCCGAAGAAAAAGGGGCAGACCGCGTGAAACTCTGAAGAGAACATTATTAAGAGAGGCCAAGTTAACAGGCATAAAATCCTTTGATGAGGTTGAAAGACTCGCCGAAGACAGGAAAAATTGGCGAACTACTTTGCGAGCCCTATGTGACGTCTAACGGCACGGGAAGGATATAAGATATAAGATAAGTAACAGCTACAGAAGAGAAACATACTTGTCTGCCGGCTGTGTTGTCTCTAGTTGTTGATATTCACTGACTGATACCTTTTTTTGTTTTTCACAAACAAATCTTACATTTTGTTTTTCTTGTGAAGGTTTCCAATCTTTCTTTTCTTGGCAGCATGGATGTCTCAGGGCTTCTTCCTCTACAGCGCTGATATAAAACTTGATTCTGTTGTTGCTGCTGTTGTTGTTGTTGCTGTTGTTGTTGTTGCTGTTGTTGATGTTGTTGTTGCTGTTGTTGTTGTTGTTGCTGTTGTTGTTGTTGTTGCTGTTGTTGTTGTTGCTGTCGTTCTTAAACTTTAGGGGATGACCTCCCCTGAGTTAAAGGTGAACGACCTTGACCTGATAAACTCGACCTGCCGTGAGTGTTTCACACTAGCACGGGGATAGTTGGGAAAGTTTTTAACCTAGAAGAAGTTAATAGTTTGAAGGTAATAGTCCGAAGTTAATAGTCTGTGTGCAACATTTGAAGAGAGCAGTCCTACTTTCGTTGTAGCCATGGTGTAAATGTTGACATGGGCTAGACTGTCTCTCAGAAATCTTCTTGTCTTATGGTGGAACCTGTCTTCTTGTCTTATGGTGGAACCCGCGGGCTGTTGTGACTGTTGCTTGTGTTATTTGTGTTCTACCCACTTCCACCAGCAGCTTCAGAACTTCATCCACCATCCAGGAGTTTCATCATCATCATGTTCCATGTACTTCCCTCAATAGCTTCAGAACGTCTTCCACCATCCAGGAGTTTCATCATCATGTTCCATGTACTTCCACCAGCAGCTTCAGATGTATGAGTTGATGCTTCATCCACCATCACAGAATTTCATTTATTACACTGTTTTTTTTTACTTGAACGACATGTTCCAGCACGTGTAAGACATCTGAACCTTGGTTCAGTCTCAAGTGTACTGTACAGGATACAGTGATGTCCAACATGAGCGTGACATTGTGTTGTCCCGTTATAATATCTCACCATTTGACACGCTCATAGTAATTTATAGGAGCATGTGATATAAGTTATAGGAACATATGATGTAAGTTACTGGGGCATGTGATATAAGTTGAAAGAGCATGTCACATAAGTTATTGTAGCATGTGATATAAGTTATTGGAGCATGTCACATAAGTTATTAGAGCATGTCACATAAGTTATAGGAGCATGTCACATAAGCAAAAAAGAGATGAGACTACTCTAGAATGTGAACAACATGAACAGAACCTCGGGTAAAGCACTTTAACTGCTCCTCGCATCAAAGCATTTAACAGGTAAAATTGCTGCAGTTCGTCCTCTGTATAGCTCCACTAATATAGGGATGATAAGTGCACAGTTTTCTATTAAGAAAGATCCAGGTGTGCACTGAACTGTTACATGTCTCCAGGTACTGACAGATCCAGGTGGCACTGAACTGTTACATGTCTCCAGGTACTGACAGATCCAGGTGGCACTGAACTGTTAGATGTCTCCAGGTACTGACAGATCCAGGTGTGAACTGAACTGTTACATGTCTCCAGGTAGTGACAGATCCAGGTGGCACTGAACTGTTACATGTCTCCAGGTACTGACAGATCCAGGTGTGCACTGAACTGTTACATGTCTCCAGGTACTGACAGATCCATGTGTGCACTGAACTGTTACATGTCTCCAGGTACTGACAGATCCAGGTGGCACTGAACTGTTACATGTCTCCAGGTACTGACAGATCCAGGTGTGCACTGAACTGTTAGATGTCTCCAGGTACTGACAGATCCAGGTGTGCACTGAACTGTTACATGTCTCCAGGTACTGACAGATCCAGGTGTGCACTGAACTGTTACATGTCTCCAGGTACTGACAGATCCAGGTGTGCACTGAACTGTTACATGTCTCCAGTTACTGACAGATCCAGGTGTGCACGGAACTGTTACATGTCTCCAGTTACTGACATAAATTCATAAGTTAATTCTGGAAGTCACGTGGCCAGTATATATTTCCCCCGAGTATAAATAGAGCGCTTAGAAATCATAGTATTTTTTCAAGTTAACTATGGACTGCGCTACTCCTAGAAAAAAAGATTGCACATCTTCGGAAAGACTCATCACATTTGAATTTATCCCGGATAGTAAAACACACAAGACAAAAACTGTTGGTTGTCTCTATCAGTGCAAGTGACTGATCACATAGTTCAGCTGTTGGTTGTCTCTACCAGTGCAAGTGACTGATCACATAGTTCAGCTGTTGGTTGTCTCTATCAGTGCAAGTGACTGATCACATAGTTCAGCTGTTGGTTGTCTCTATCAGTGCAAGTGACTGATCACATAGTTCAGCTGTTGGTTGTCTCTACCAGTGCAAGTGACTGATCACATAGTTCAGCTGTTGGTTGTCTCTACCAGTGCAAGTGACTGATCACATAGTTCAGCTGTTGACATAATGATTGACAGAGTAGAAGTGTGAGCACAGTTTGTAGATGTTTCGTAGAATTGTTTTTTCTATTTCTATTCAGGACATTACATCCTATAATATGGAAAAAGTACTCACGTGCTACAATACAAAATATATTTGAAAATTCCAGGACGAGAGCGTGGAAGATGAAAAAAAAGAAAATAAACTAAATGTGTCAAGTCTGTGTTGGTGTCAAGTCTCTGTTGACTGGTGTCAAGTCTGTGTTGACTGGTGTCAAATTTGTGTTTGTTGGTTTTCAGGTCTGTTCTGACTGGTGTCATTCTGTTGGTTGCCATGCTGCTGGTTGTCATCCTGCTGGTTGGCATCCTGCTGGTTGTCATTCTGCTGGTTGGCATCCTGCTGGTTGGCATTCTGCTGGTTGGCATCCTGCTGGTTGGCATGGCGCTGGTCAGCATGCTCTACTTGCCATGCTGCTGGTGGGCATCCTGCTGTTTGTCATGCTGTTGGTTGTCATGATGTTGGTTGTCATGCTGTTGGTTGTCATGCTGCTGGTTAGCATGCTGTTGGTTGTCATGCTGCTGGTTAGCATGCTGTTGGTTGTCATGCTGTTGGTTGTCATGCTGCTGGTTAGCATGCTGTTGGTTGTCATGCTGCTGGTTAGCATGCTGTTGTTTGTCATGCTCTTGGTTGTCATGCTGCTGGTTGTCATGCTGTTGGTTGTCATGCTGCTGGTTAGCATGCTGCTGGTTGTCATGCTGCTGGTTATCATGCTCTTGGTTGTCATGCTGCTGGTTAGCATGCTCTTGGTTGTCATGCTGCTGATTAGCATGCTGTTGGTTGTCATGCTCTTGGTTGTCATGCTGCTAGCTGGCATGATGTTGTTTGTCATGCTGTTGTTTGTCATGCTATTGGTTGTCATGCTGCTGGTTGTCATGCTGTTGGTTGTCATGCTGCTAGTTGGCACCGCTGCTTCCTGGACTGTTCTGCCACCAGAGCCTGCCATGGAAGTCCAGGCTCTCTGCTGATGGCGCACAGAAGATCCGTCAGAGTAGATCACAACATCCGCATAGATCACAACATCCGTGTAGATCACAACATCCGTGACAACATCCGTGTAGATCATATCATCTGTGCCGTTGGAGTTTTCGCTTATGAGATGACAACCGGGTTCAGCTTTCTGCAGCTTGTCTCCAGTGTGACGATGACAGAAAAGATGTCCCTGAAAGCTTATATGCTGATGTCTATTCCGCACTAGGACAGACGCTTTAGTATCACACAATAATTAGGGTATGGGTATATAACTACACGCAGAGCCACTGCAGTAAAGACGGGATACCAAAATGTATAATCTAAGAACAAAGTAGGAACAGCTTTGTTACGTAACGAGTACACTAATGTCGAGTACACATATGTGTACTCTTTGTGTACTGTTAAGCAATAAAGCTATTCCTACTGTTTTCCTAGTTTATACATTCAGGATTGATGCTTTTCAGTCTGGAGACCTACTGGACAAGGCCTTCTGCTCGACCCATCCAGGATTTGCCTGACTTCACCCTGTTTCCCTGTTTTCAGTGAACTTTCTGTAGAATTGATGTCCCATTTCCGGTCTCGTCCTGCCCGTGCTCTCAAAACGTTGACTCGGTTCTCCATGTTGGGAACATCGAGGAAGAATCTCATCATCACACTCGAGGAAGAATCTCATCACCACACTCGAGGAAGAATCTCATCATCACACTTGAGGAAGAATCTCATCATCACACTCGAGGAAGAATCTCATCATCACACTTGAGGAAGAATCTCATCACCACAATTGAGGAAGAATCTCATCACCACACTCGAGGGAGAATCTCATCACCACACTCGAGGAAGAATCGCATCACCACATTTGAGGGAGAATCTCATCACCACACTCGAGGGAGAATCTCATCACCTCACTCGAGGAAGAATTTCATCACCACACTAGAGGAAGAATCTCATCGCCACACTCGAGGTGTCTCTGGTGCAACCGAAGATAACGTACATGACTTCATTTTACACATGTTCGAATCTTTCACTCTGTGTCGGGTTGACAGTAAGGACAGTCAAGGCAGGCTCCATGGGTGAAGGGACCTGTCGGGTTGATAGTAAGGATAGTCAAGGCATACTCCGTGGATGAAGGGACCAGTTCCTGATAGAGAAGTTCAAGTGAGTGTTGGTCAATGCTGGAAGATGTCACTGTGACCCTTTTCTCTGCTGAAGATCAGTGCTGACAGTCTTACTCTACATTGATAATCTTTTCTGAAATGATAATCTCCGTTCAGATTACCCAGTTATGTTTCACACTTAGCCAGGGCATCATGAGTTATCTTTCACACTTAGCCAGGACATCATGAGTTATATTTCACACTTAGCCAGGACATCATGAGTTATATTTCACACTTAGCCAGGACATCATGAGTTATATTTCACACTTTGCCAAGACATCATGAGTTATATTTCACACTTAGCCAGGACATCATGAGTTATGTTTCACACTTAGCCAGGACATAATGAGTTATGTTTTACACTTAGCCAGGACATCATGAGTTATGTTTCACATTTAGCCAGGACATCATGAGTTATGTTTCACACTTAGCCAGGACATCATGAGTTATGTTTCACACTTAGCCAGGACATCATGAGTTGCAACTAATAACCAAGCCCAGTGTTGCTGATACATACGATACGTTTAATATGTGGAGCTAGCTGATGATGGTAACTTGATGACTGACAGGTGCGTCTTAAGGTCAGACATCTGATAAATCATATCAGTCAAATTTAATAAACTTTCCATTACATACAAGTCAGGGAAACACCTGTCCAAGACTAAACATATCAAGGTTTAAATTTTTAAATATTACAGGAAAACATAATGAAACGAAACATATCAAGGTTCCAAACTTTTAAGTATTACAGGAAAACAGAGTAGGATTAAATATATGAAGGTCCCAAACTTTTAAATATTACAGGAAAACGAAGTAGGAGGAAACATATCAAGGTTTCAAACTTTTAAATATTACAGGAAAGCAGAGTGAAAAGAAACATATCAAGGTTTCAAACTTTTAAATATTACAGGAAAACAGAGTGAAAAGAAACATATCAAGGTTCCAAACTTTTAAATATTACAGGAAACTCCACAGCTGACGCCGACAAAACAATTTCTACACTGGTGAAGTATCCATTAAGTTCTCTCTTAACACATTTCCCAGCAGTACAAGTTCAAACCCACAGTTCTTTGCTCTTACATTTCACTCAGGTAAGCGACTTACTTAAACAACAATAAACACTAAATCATGAGAGTCGACAGAAACAGTGTTATGAGTTTGACAACTGTAACATTAGCGTCGACAGGAAAAGTGTTATGGGACTGATATTTGTAACACTGGCCTCTACAGGAAAAATATTGTGGGACTGACACCTGTAACATATACCATCACACCATGACTCTCATCCCCGATAAATACATTTACGATGTTGTTTCAGTTAATTAATTATACGACATAAGACAAGCAGCAGATATAAAAATACAATGATATTTCTACGGGGATCAAGACAATTGTTGCTGATGCTGACAAAAGCAAAATCATAAACTATTTACAAGTTACTGCTTACAAAGTTCTAGATACTTTCTATGAGTTGTTACAGATCTTTCCCTCCGCCATTGAAAAGTTAAACTTCTTCAATCAAGTTGTTTTATAGTACACTTTTGCATTGCTATGTATCTAATTTATAATTTATGCAAATATGATTACACATTAACTTATTTTATTTTTTCTAAGATACAGATCACTTTAGGCCGGAAAGTTAGCATCAGACGATTGTATGCCAACTTTATTGGCATCAAATGATTGTAATGTAATAGATTGACTATTTATCATTTTAAGGCTCCCCTGAAATAGTATTGGCGCCAACTAAAATGGTTTTCTACTGGTTTGATCATTTTCTACTACTCTGCTGCCAAGGTATACAAATTCGTTTACCTCCTCCACTAACTTGTTATCTACTCTAAGTACATTTCTGTTGTTCACATTTTGCTTCATTAACTTTGTCTTTCCTACGTTGATCTTTAGTCCTATGTTGTTTGCATTCTGAGTTAGCTTGTTTATTTTATCTTGCATATCTTTGTGACTGCTTGATAATAGACAAACGTCGTCCGCAAAGTCAAGGTCCTCCAGCACTGTGTCAAGGGTCCATTGTAATCCTCTGCGTTTGTCTGATGTTGCCTCCTTCATTAACCAGTCTACTGCCAAGATAAATAATGTTGGTGATAGTACACATCCCTGTTTCACTCCTGTTTACGATACGTTTAATGTGTGGAGTTAGCTGATGATGGTAACTTGATGACTGACAGGTGCGTCTTAAGGTCAGACATCTGATAAATCATATCAGTCAAATTTAATAAACTTTCCATTACATACAAGTCAGGGAAACACCCGTCCAAGACTAAACATATCAATGTTTAAATTTTTAAATATTACAGGAAAACATAATGAAACGAAACATATCAAGGTTCCAAACTTTTAAGTATTACAGGAAAACAGAGTAGGATTAAATATATGAAGGTCCCAAACTTTTAAATATTACAGGAAAACGAAGTAGGAGGAAACATATCAAGGTTTCAAACTTTTAAATATTACAGGAAAGCAGAGTGAAAAGAAACATATCAAGGTTCCAAACTTTTAAATATTACAGGAAAGCAGAGTGAAAAGAAACATATCAAGGTTCCAAACTTTTAAATATTACAGGAAACTCCACAGCTGACGCCGACAAAACAATTTCTACACTGGTGAAGTATCCATTAAGTTCTCTCTTAACACATTTCCCAGCAGTACAAGTTCAAACCCACAGTTCTTTGCTCTTACATTTCACTCAGGTAAGCGACTTACTTAAACAACAATAAACACTAAATCATGAGAGTCGACAGAAACAGTGTTATGAGTTTGACAACTGTAACATTAGCGTCGACAGGAAAAGTGTTATGGGACTGATATTTGTAACACTGGCCTCTACAGGAAAAATATTGTGGGACTGACACCTGTAACATATATCATCACACCATGACTCTCATCCCCGATAAATACATTTACGATGTTGTTTCAGTTAATTAATTATACGACATAAGACAAGCAGCAGATATAAAAATACAATGATATTTCTACGGGGATCAAGACAATTGTTGCTGATGCTGACAAAAGCAAAATCATAAACTATTTACAAGTTACTGCTTACAAAGTTCTAGATACTTTCTATGAGTTGTTACAGATCTTTCCCTCCGCCATTGAAAAGTTAAACTTCTTCAATCAAGTTGTTTTATAGTACACTTTTGCATTGCTATGTATCTAATTTATAATTTATGCAAATATGATTACACATTAACTTATTTTATTTTTTCTAAGATACAGATCACTTTAGGCCGGAAAGTTAGCATCAGACGATTGTATGCCAACTTTAACGTTGGCATCAAATGATTGTAATGTAATAGATTGACTATTTATCATTTTAAGGCTCCCCTGAAATAGTATTGGCGCCAACTAAAATGGTTTTCTACTGGTTTGATCATTGTCTACTTGTGGAGTACAGTTTGAACTTATACATTTCTTCTTGTTGTTGGTGTTCTAACAATCACCTAATTTTCTATATTACTCACTGAGAAAATACAACAAGACACCCAGGCTTCTAACTCCACAACATATATACAAATACAACAGCTGAACGTAACTTGGCAGTCTTCCAACCAAACAATTGGTCAACAATGAGAATTCCAACAAAGCTAATTGATGTAGTATTTCATCAGACCACGTACATTTATTAATGTACAAAATGAGAGTGAAATCATGAATGATGGATACATCGCCATCAAGCTGAACAAGAATTACATTAACAGTGCCCGGCGTGAGCGAACTCTACGCCATATGGGCGAAAACCTTACAATGTACTATACACAAAAAAATCAATACTTACAACATTATCAACAACACCTCAACAAACACATGGAAAAACTAATTCTTCCATCTCACTACCAACAAATTGCCAATGGTAGAAACTTTTCCTAAACGAGATTCCAATCTGCAATAAAACTACTAAAATTCTTCCTACATCACAAACCAATAAAGCTCCTGCTACAACAAACAAGTAAGGCTCTCTCTACCACATTCTAGAGTCAATCACCCAACCTTTCTCTAACACATTCTCCCCAAGACTAACTTTCTCAGCCCATGCATACCTCCCGCTCAACTCAACCACGTGACTTCGAATTTTCTCGAACCACGTGCTTGGCACACGGTGATGAGTTGTGGTCTACCAGACCACAACTACAGAGTTACACACACTACACTCTGTACAGAATTGTTATTCTGTTACAGAATGTCAACTTTACGGTTAGCATCAAACGATTGTAGGCCAACTTTAAGGTAGGCATCAAACCATTGTAGGCCAAATTTAAGGTTAGCATTAAAGGATTATAGGCCAACTTTAAGGTGGCATCAAATGACTGTATGCCAAATTTAAGGTTAGCATTAACGGATTGTAGGCCAACTTTAAGGGTGGCATAAAATGATTGTAGGCCAACTTTAAGGTGGAGTAAAAAAGAACCAGTCATCTGACTGCTGATGTTGCTGATAAAACAACCATCTGCTGTCCAGAACATGGGAAGGATTTAACGAAGCTCTAGCAAACTCACTTTTACTTCTTACCATAAACTTCAGCGAAATAAATTTACAATCTACTGCGCCTTATTTACTTAGAGTTCTGTTGTTTGTACATTAGAGTCTCTATTTTTCCTACACTAACTTAGAGTTTTGTTGTTGCTACATTAGAGTCTCTAGCTTTCCTACACTAACTTAGAGTTCTGTTGTTGCTACATTAGAGTCTCTAGTTTTCCTACACTAACTTAGAGTTTTGTTGTTGCTACATTAGAGTCTCTAGTTTTCCTACACTAACTTAGAGTTCTGTTGTTGCTACATTAGAGTCTCTAGTTTTCCTACACTAACTTAGAATATTGTTGTTGCTACATTAGAGTCTCTAGTTTTCCTACACTAACTTAGAGTTTTGTTGTTGCACTACACTGAATTTATGTAACTAATGTAAGTGTTGTGTTTATTTGTTTGTTTTTCTTTTGGGGGGGGGCGCGGAGGGGGTCGTGTAGAATTGATAAAACCAACCAGAAGTAAGAACAAAGTCCCGTCGCTTAAAACAATCATCCAGGTGTGTCAATTTCCGGGGGTGGGGGGTGGTGGGGAGTGAAGAGAAGAAAAACGGGGGAGGGGAGAGGGAGGTTGACGGTGAAATGTTTGTCATCTAACCTAGGTTTATTTGTTACTGTAATCTAACCTAGGTTTATTTGTTACTGTAATCTAACCTAGGTTTATTTGTTACTGTCATCTAACCTAGGTTTATTTGTTACTGTCGTCTAACCTAGGTTTATTTGTTACTGTCGTCTAACCTAGGTTTATTTGTTACTGTCATCTAACCTAGGTTTATTTGTTACTGTCATCTAACCTAGGTTTATTTGTTACTGTCATCTAACCTAGGTTTATTTGTTACTGTCATCTAACCTAGGTTTATTTGTTACTGTCGTCTAACCTAGGTTTATTTGTTACTGTCATCTAACCTAGGTTTATTTGTTACTGTCATCTAACCTAGGTTTATTTCTTACTGTCATCTAACCTAGGTTTATTTGTTACTGTCATCTAACCTAGGTTTATTTGTTACTGTCGTCTAACCTAGGTTTATTTGTTACTGTCATCTAACCTAGGTTTATTTGTTACTGTCGTCTAACCTAGGTTTATTTGTTACTGTCGTCTAACCTAAGTTTATTTGTTACTGTAATCTAACCTAGGTTTATTTGTTACTGTAATTTAACGTAGGTTTATTTGTTACTGTAATCTAACCTAGGTTTATTTGTTACTGTAATCTAACCTAGGTTTATTTGTTACTGTCATCTAATGTAGGTTTATTTGTTACTGTCATCTCTCTCTCTCTCTCTCTCTGAACCTTAAGTGCCCAGGGCACATGGGGCTTCTGCAAGGGTTTTCTACAAATGCCTGTCCTTCGCCTTTTTTCCTGCTCTTGCCCAGGTGAGCCCTCTATTGCTCAACATCCTTTCTGTTGTTCTTCTCCATGTCTCTTTTGGTCTACCCTTACTTCTGTTCCCCTGTGGTGTCCATCTTAGTGCTATTTTTGGTAAATGTTTGTCATCTAACGTAGGTTTATTTGTTACTGTCATCTAACGTAGGTTTATTTGTTACTGTCATCTAACGTAGGTTTATTTGTTACTGTAATCTAACGTAGGTTTATTTGTTACTGTAAGCTACAGCTGATGCAGCAGATGATTAAATCTTGGATCTGTAATCTAACGTAGGATTATTTGTTACTGTAAGCTACAGCTGATGCAGCAGATGATTAAATCCTGGATCTATAATCTAATGTAGGTTTATTTGTTACTGTAAGCTATAGCTGATGCAGCAGATGATTAAATCTTGGATCTGTAATCTAACGTAGGATTATTTGTTACTGTAAGCTACAGCTGATGCAGCAGGTGATTAAATCCTGGATCTATAATCTAATGTAGGTTTATTTGTTACTTTAAGCTACAGCTGATGCAGTAGATGATTAAATCTTGTGTAAAGGTCTAAAAACAGCAGAGTTCTTTAACTGTCTTGAAACAATTATATTAACAGAAATACTTACCTTCTGCATGTGAAAGTACAGAAATGAGAGGAAATCATGAGAGAACATGTGGAAGAACATGAGGGTTGTTGTTACTAGCTGCTGCCACATGTTAACTGACCATTGTAATAGAAATGTGACCTAGTTTGTGTATTTTGATAAGAAAATTCCATGGCTATCTTGATAGTAGAGTGATATAAATGTGCTGACTGTTCTGATAGTAGAGTGATATAAATGTGCTGACTGTTCTGATAGTAGAGTGATATAAATGTGCTGACTGTTCTGATAGTAGAGTGATATAAATGTGCTGACTGTTCTGATAGTAGAGTGTTGAAAGTGTGCTGACTGTCTTAGTAGTAGAGTGATATAAATGTGCTGACTGTCTTAGTAGTAGAGTGATATAAATGTGCTGATTGTCTTAGTAGTAGAATGATATAAATGTGCTGACTGTCTTAGTAGTAGAGTGATATAAATGTGCTGACTGTCTTAGTAGTAGAGTGATATAAATGTGCTGACTGTCTTAGTAGTAGAGTGATATAAATGTGCTGACTGTCTTAGTAGTAGAGTGATATAAATGTGCTGACTGTCTTAGAAGTAGAGTGATATAATGTGCTAACTGTCTTAGTAGTAGATTGTTATAACTGTGCCTAAATGCTGTCGTTGTACTTTCTTTTGTCAAATGTGGCGTCCTAGATCTGGCCATGTGGTGGCTGAGATTAAGATATTTTCTGTTGTGCTGCGACAAATGTTATGATACAAATAAGGACAATAAGTGAAATACTTCAGTCTGCCCGGGACATCACGGGACGCAGGCGTCCTCTGTTCACTTTACAAAATCTTGCCTTAGTCGGTGTATACTGCTAGTCCGCTTCCATCCAAAACCTGACTCATGTTATACACATACTTACAAACATACACGCACACACAAACATACACATGTCTATAAACACACACACATACAATCATGTACATACATATAAATAGACACATACATACAAACATACACGAACATACAAACACACACATACATACAAACATAAAGGCAGACATATGTGCCATGTACATCGTCAGGTAATCTAGCCTAACTGCAGGTGTAAATATTTAGGAGATAATAAGGCATCAGAATGTCTTTGCTTAATACTGTGACTACCCGACATTCGCAGATCACAGCCTACTTTCACTGTTTGTTCTATGGAGCTATGTTTCAGCAGATCACAGCCTACTTTCACTGTTTGTTCTATGGAGCTATGTTTCAGCAAGTAATAGCCCGTCTTCACTGTTTGTTCTATGGAGCTATGTTTCAGCAGATCACAGCCCACTTTCACTGTTTGTTCTATGGAGCTATGTTTCAGCATGTCATAGCCCTTCTTCGTTGTTTGATCTGTGGCACGATGTTTTAGCAGATGATTAAATCTTGGATCTGTAATCTAACGTAGGATTATTTGTTACTGTAAGCTACAGCTGATGCAGCAGGTGATTAAATCCTGGATCTATAATCTAATGTAGGTTTATTTGTTACTTTAAGCTACAGCTGATGCAGTAGATGATTAAATCTTGGGTAAAGGTCTAAAAACAGCAGAGTTCTTTAACTGTCCTGAAACAATTATATTAACAGAAATACTTACCTTCTGCATGTGAAAGTACAGAAATGAGAGGAAATCATGAGAGAACATGTGGAAGAACATGAGGGTTGTTGTTACTAGCTGCTGCCACATGTTAACTGACCATTGTAATAGAAATGTGACCTAGTTTGTGTATTTTGATAAGAAAATTCCATGGCTATCTTGATAGTAGAGTAATATAAATGTGCTGACTCTTCTGATAGTAGAGTGTTAAAAGTGTGCTGACTCTTCTGATAGTAGAGTGTTAAAAATGTGCTGACTCTTCTGATAGTAGAGTGTTAAAAATGTGCTGACTCTTCTGATAGTAGAGTGTTGAAAGTGTGCTGACTGTCTTAGTAGTAGAGTGATATAAATATGCTGACTGTCTTAGTAGTAGAGTGATATAAATATGCTGACTGTCTTAGTAGTAGAGTGATATAAATATGCTGACTGTCTTAGTAGTAGAGTGATATAAATATGCTGACTGTCTTAGTAGTAGAGTGATATAAATATGCTGACTGTCTTAGTAGTAGAGTGATATAAATATGCTGACTATCTTAGTAGTAGAGTGATATAAATATGCTGACTGTCTTAGAAGTAGAGTGATATAAATGTGCTAACTGTCTTAGTAGTAGATTGTTATAACTGTGCCTAAATGCTGTCGTTGTACTTTCTTTTGTCAAATGTGGCGTCCTAGATCTGACCATGTGGTGGCTGAGATTAAGATATTTTCTGTTGTGCTGCGACAAATGTTATGACACAAATAAGGACAATAAGTGAAATACTTCAGTCTGCCCGGGACATCACGGGACGCGGGCGTCCTCTGTTCACTTTACAAAATCTTGCCTTAGTCGGTGTACACTGCTAGTCCGCTTCCATCCAAAACCTGACTCATGTTATACACATACTTACAAACATACACGCACACACAAACATACACATGTCTATAAACACACACACATACAATCATGTACATACATATAAATAGACACATACATACAAACATACACGAACATACAAACACACACATACATACAAACATAAAGGCAGACATATGTGCCATGTACATCGTCAGGTAATCTAGCCTAACTGCAGGTGTAAATATTTAGGAGATAATAAGGCATCAGAATGTCTTTGCTTAATACTGTGACTACCCGACATTCGCAGATCACAGCCTACTTTCACTGTTTGTTCTATGGAGCTATGTTTCAGCAGATCACAGCCTACTTTCACTGTTTGTTCTATGGAGCTATGTTTCAGCAAGTAATAGCCCGTCTTCACTGTTTGTTCTATGGAGCTATGTTTCAGCAGATCACAGCCCACTTTCACTGTTTGTTCTATGGAGCTATGTTTCAGCATGTCATAGCCCTTCTTCGTTGTTTGATCTGTGGCACGATGTTTTAGCAGATCACAGGTTAAATATTGTAACCAATAAATCTGTGCTAATGTTAAACAGTGTGTGACCAGATCTGTGGACATTCTGTCATTATTAAACAAATCCTGACAGCTAGATAATACTTACCCACTGTATTCAGAAACCAAACATGAAATCCACAGTCCTTGAAAAATACATGGGAAAAAATGGATGAAATTATTTCAACAGTTCTTGTACTAGTTACTTCTTCCACACTGAGATATGCGATTTGGGTGGAGATGAGCAATCCTGTACAAGTTGTAGAACGTGAAAGCATAGTTTTGCTAATCAACATCAATGTGGCTACTTTTAACACTTTTCCATATAGCAAAACTAGATTCTAGCTCTTCCGAGTTACATTTTGTTAGTTTTTCTGGAAGTAAAACTTTGTGAGTATTGTTTTCATCCACATTAAAATGTGCTGACTGTTCTGATAGTAGAGTGATATAAATGTGCTGACTGTTCTGATAGTAGAGTGATATAAATGTGCTGACTGTTCTGATAGTAGAGTGATATAAATGTGCTGACTGTCTTAGTAGTAGAGTGATATAAATGTGCTGACTGTCTTAGTAGTAGAGTGATATAAATGTGCTGACTGTCTTAGTAGTAGAGTGATATAAATGTGCTGACTGTCTTAGTAGTAGAGTGATATAAATGTGCTGACTGTCTTAGTAGTAGAGTGATATAAATGTGCTGACTGTCTTAGTAGTAGAGTGATATAAATGTGCTGACTGTCTTAGTAGTAGAGTGATATAAATGTGCTGACTGTTCTGATAGTAGAGTGATATAAATGTGCTGACTGTCTTAGTAGTAGATTGTTATAACTGTGCCTAAATGCTGTCGTTGTACTTTCTTTTGTCAAATGTGGCGTCCTAGATCTGACCATGTGGTGGCTGAGATTAAGATATTTTCTGTTGTGCTGCGACAAATGTTATGACACAAATAAGGACAATAAGTGAAATACTTCAGTCTGCCCGGGACATCACGGGACGCGGGCGTCCTCTGTTCACTTTACAAAATCTTGCCTTAGTCGGTGTACACTGCTAGTCCGCTTCCATCCAAAACCTGACTCATGTTATACACATACTTACAAACATACACGCACACACAAACATACACATGTCTATAAACACACACACATACAATCATGTACATACATATAAATAGACACATACATACAAACATACACGAACATACAAACACACACATACATACAAACATAAAGGCAGACATATGTGCCATGTACATCGTCAGGTAATCTAGCCTAACTGCAGGTGTAAATATTTAGGAGATAATAAGGCATCAGAATGTCTTTGCTTAATACTGTGACTACCCGACATTCGCAGATCACAGCCTACTTTCACTGTTTGTTCTATGGAGCTATGTTTCAGCAGATCACAGCCTACTTTCACTGTTTGTTCTATGGAGCTATGTTTCAGCAAGTAATAGCCCGTCTTCACTGTTTGTTCTATGGAGCTATGTTTCAGCAGATCACAGCCCACTTTCACTGTTTGTTCTATGGAGCTATGTTTCAGCATGTCATAGCCCTTCTTCGTTGTTTGATCTGTGGCACGATGTTTTAGCAGATCACAGGTTAAATATTGTAACCAATAAATCTGTGCTAATGTTAAACAGTGTGTGACCAGATCTGTGGACATTCTGTCATTATTAAACAAATCCTGACAGCTAGATAATACTTACCCACTGTATTCAGAAACCAAACATGAAATCCACAGTCCTTGAAAAATACATGGGAAAAAATGGATGAAATTATTTCAACAGTTCTTGTACTAGTTACTTCTTCCACACTGAGATATGCGATTTGGGTGGAGATGAGCAATCCTGTACAAGTTGTAGAACGTGAAAGCATAGTTTTGCTAATCAACATCAATGTGGCTACTTTTAACACTTTTCCATATAGCAAAACTAGATTCTAGCTCTTCCGAGTTACATTTTGTTAGTTTTTCTGGAAGTAAAACTTTGTGAGTATTGTTTTCATCCACATTAAAATCTGCTCCTTCCATTCTTTAACACGTCCTGGCTTTCTCATAGCTAGGGGAGCTAATTTAGGACATTCAGGTTAAAACAGTTCTTTTGTATGTGTGTTTATAAACTGCCATTCCACAGCTAACCGTTTGTTTTTCATATGTTTGTTGTATTTATATTTCTGTTGTGGAGCAGAGAGTATCTGATAGAAAGAGTCTGCTTTGTGTGGTGGAGCAGAGAGTATCTGATAGAAAGAGTCTGCTTTGTGTGGTGGAGCAGAGAGTATCTGATAGAAAGAGTCTGCTTTGTGTGGTGGAGATGAGAGTACCCGGGAGAAAGAGTCTGCTTTGTGTGGTGGAGAAGAGAGTACCCGGGAGAAAGAGTCTGCTTTGGGCCCCAGCACGGGCTGGGAAACACCTGAGTTCCCCTAATAAGGGTCAGGCAGGGACGAGACAAAAGGTCAAAATCCTCAGCCTTTATGGGAAGTCTCAAGTCACCGTCCTGGTCTTACTATCTGTTCTTGGTTCTACTACCTGTTCTTGGTTCTACTACCTGTTCTTGGTTCTACTACCTCTTCTTGGTTCTACTATCTCTTCTTGGTCCTACTACCAGTCCCTCGTCCTACTACCTCTTCTTGGTTCTACTACCTCTTCTTGGTCCTACTACCAGTTCCTCGTCCTACTACCTCTTCTTGCTTCTACTACCTCTTCTTGGTTCTACTACCTGTTCTTGGTTCTACTACCTCTTCTTGGTTCTACTACCTCTTCTTGGTCCTACTACCAGTTCCTCGTCCTACTACCTCTTCTTGCTTCTACTACCTCTTCTTGGTTCTACTACCTGTTCTTGGTTCTACTACCTCTTCTTGGTTCTACTACCTCTTCTTGGTCCTACTACCAGTTCCTCGTCCTACTACCTCTTCTTGGTTCTACTACCTCTTCTTGGTTCTACTACCTCTTCTTGGTCCTACTACCAGTTCCTCGTCTTACTACCTCTTCTTGCTTCTACTACCTCTTCTTGGTTCTACTACCTCTTCTTGGTTCTACTACCTCTTCTTGGTCCTACTACCAGTTCCTCGTCCTACTACCTCTTCTTGGTCCTACTACCTCTTCTTGGTCCTACTACCAGTCCCTCGTCCTACTACCTCTTCTTGGTCCTACTATCAGTCCCTCGTCCTACTACCTCTTCTTGGTTCTACTACCTCTTCTTGGTCCTACTATCAGTCCCTCGTCCTACTACCTCTTCTTGGTTCTACTATCTCTTCTTGGTTCTACTACCAGTCCCTCGTCCTAGTACCTCTTCTTGGTTCTACTACCTCTTCTTGGTCCTACTATCAGTCCCTCGTCCTACTACCTCTTCTTGGTTCTACTACCTCTTCTTGGTCCTACTATCAGTCCCTCGTCCTACTACCTCTTCTTGGTTCTACTACCTCTTCTTGGTTCTACTACCAGTCCCTCGTCCTAGTACCTCTTCTTGGTCCTACTACCAGTCCCTCGTCCTACTACCTCTTCTTGGTTCTTCTACCTCTTCTTGGTCCTACTCCTCGTTCCTCTCCCTATTTCTCCGACTTGCTCCTGCTACCAGTTCTACTGCATCTGCTTAGTCCTACTACCTGTTGATCGTTATACTACCTGTTCTTTGTCCAACTACCTGTCCATCCTTCTACTACCTGTTCTTTGTCCAACTACCTGTCCATCCTTCTACTACCTGTTCTTTGTCCAACTACCTGTCCATCCTTCTACTACCTGTTCTTTGTCCAACTACCTGTCCATCCTTCTACTACCTGTTCTTTGTCCAACTACCTGTCCATCCTTCTACTACCTGTTCTTTGTCCTACTATCTGTTCTTTGTTCTACTACATGTTCATCGTTCTACTACCTGTTATTTGTCATACTACCTGTTCTTGGACCTCCTAATCTTTGCGAGACCTACTACCAGTTCTTGCTGCAACTACCTGTTCTTGGGCCTACTATCTCTTTCTCGTTCTACTACCTGTTCTTAGTCCAATTATCTATTTTTGATCCTACTAACAGTTATTCACCCTACATGTTCTTAGTCCTATAATATCTTTTCCTAGTTCTCTCACCCGGTCCTCGTCCTACTACTACTTCTTGGTCCTACTAAATGTTCCTGACCATACTACCTGTTCTTGGTCCAATTACAAGTTCCTTCTCCTACTGCTTATTCAAGTACCTGTTCCTCATCCACGAAACATGTTCCTGGTCCTACCACCTGTTCCAGGTCCTTCCAGCTGTTCCTTGGTCTTACTACCTGTTACAGGTCCTTCCATCTGTTTCTCTTCCTACCACCTGTTCCTGTTCCTGCTACCTGTTCCTGATTCTACTACCTGCTTCTACTGGTAATACCGGTCCTGGTCCTTCTACCTATTCTGTCTACAAGACCCTACCTTCATTTCGCGACAACTTCCACCGTTTTTGCCCCTCTCTTTCTGCTCATGACCTGCCCCAGGTCAAATATCCCAGTCAGGAGAATCAGTCATTCCTCTGGTCAACCCCCCCCCCCTCCCCCAGGTCAAATATCCCAGTCAGGAGAATCAGTCATTCCTCTGGCCAACCCCTCCCCCCTCCAACCACAGCCGCCACTGGAGAAACGTAAGAAAGAGAGGAACTTTCCGCACATAGATAATATAATTATCAAGAAATCGTAGGAACATTACGTGAATAAAAAATGTTACAGTCCAGAAATACAGTAACAATATGTGAACAATAATGTAATGACACAGATGTAATAGAACAAAATGTCAACTTTCCTTGATGTTGGAGACTCTTCTGTCTCACTCACAGAAGACGTGTACTTTAAAATGTGTGTGAAAAGTTACTTACACTCTGTGTACCAGGGAATGTTATAAGTTCACCAGATAAGAACAACAGATGTTCAAGAATTCGTTTTAAAGTTTTTATAACTGGTCTTTGATTAAGATAACTATTTTACATTAAGCACATGACCGCTGTGTGACTGAACCAGGAAAACAAAACTTTTCTACAGTAACTTCTCTCAAGAATAATAATAACATTATCTGATAGGGAAATTTGTTATAATAGAGATAAATAATGCGTGTGTTAGTATAAGCGTTTCTCTATTTGTGCTTAAATTTATGGTTTATTGTAACGTGTCTGCCAGTTGCAAATCACGATGTCAATTATGACAGTAATTCCTTTAACTAACTATAAGTAATAACAAGAACCACACACACACAGGGAACAGTGTAAAGTAAATAACAACTGGTGTGAACATAAACTCACACTTTATTGATGAAAAAGATGGGTAATGTTATCGTGAGGGTGAGAGGTATTTGATAACATTCAATACAGAAAAAGGAAACAGGCTAGTCCTGTTCCCGACAAGAACTTGTTTGCCAAATAGGAAGGTAGAAACCAACTCTCACACTACATGAAAACAGAAAGTAAACAAAATGCAAGTACTTCAAAGAGTGCAACACTTACTGCATCAGAATATAAGTACATAATTCACACAACCATCACAGAAAATCTCTAGATCCAAAGGCCTATACAAAAATCCCATAAAAGGAACTAATTTCACATTCTTAGTTCAGCAAAGATATGGCAGGAAAAGAAATGCTTAACATTATGACACTAACAACTACCTGACACTTTACTGAAATCATAATAGGAAATAATCTCATAATGTCTCCAAAAGGGGAGCATTCTATGCACAAGTCAGCTACATGAAAAAAATCACTACCACAGTGATAGAAAAATCACATTCTCAACTGCTCATGCCTAACAACGATCAAACACATTCTCAACCGAGATATAATTCATTCTCATTCTAATCCCTTCATTCTCATTCTAATCCCTCCAATTTCTCGCCTCTCACTCCTTAAATATATGCTAACTATTTCTCCCTAAATCTTCCCGATGATTCTATCCCAAGAATCACTACACCTATGATTCAACTTGTTTATGACCTTCAGAAGAAACTTTTCTGGACATTCCGAATTTAGCTTTTCTGTTACAAACATGTCAAGGATAAGTTCATAAAAATAATCAAACATATCGTGGAATTTAGCGTGTCAAACCTGACCTTTTCTTAAGCTCGTTTACAACAAAAATACCAAGGGCTTTAATCAAATAGTCAAAATATATAAAAGAATACCCTGGATTATATCCCTTTAAATAGGAACAAACAATCGCAACAGTAACATTTTCCAGTATACTGTTACACCAGGTCCAGCCTTTGAAACATTTTGTCAGCCTTGTGGAACCATGGCAGTGATTCTAATCTTATTTCACACGAGGCATTTGCGCACACTAGATTGAAGGTGATAATATTATAGCAGTAACAAGACCTAATGTAAAGACTAAAAAGCCTCAGTACATTGTACTAGCTGGATTTTACAAGTGGAAAATAAATAAACCCTATACATTATTTTTGGGTAAAAAAAAGTGCAATGAAACTCAGAAAAGTAGGTATTTTTATTATTACTGACAATCATATTTAGGTTTTGAAAATTACGCCGGTTGGATGACCACCATTTCATTTGATACATTCAGCCAGACATCTGGAAAATTCCTGCATAACACCATTTAACATGTTGAAAGGGATATTTTGAATGCAGTGTTGGATTCGATCTTTTAGTTCTGCAACTGACTGTGGTCGACTAGCATACACCGTGTTCTTGAGATACCCCCACAAAAAGAAGTCTGCGGCCGATAATTCCGGTGACTTTGCCGGCCAATGAATATCCCCAAATCTGGAAATAAGATGATTGGGAAATGCTTGTCGCAGCATGACCATCGACTGACGGGCTATGTGGGCAGTTGCTTCATCTTGTTGAAACTATATTAGTCTCTTATTTCTATTGCCCATGTCTGGAATGAACTATTCAGTTAGCATCTGCACATCACCATCATCAAGTGCCGTGCCGACTAGCGTTGGCTAATATGCTTCTCCAGAGTACACGATCCTTCATGCAGGCCGTCAGCTCAATTGGTGATCTCCTCTCACACCATCCCGTCAGACTGTCCAGTATCATTTCTCTTGGTCTTCCACTTGATCTTCTTCCTTCTATTTTTCGTGTTGTTATAATATTTTCAATGCCCCCTCTTCTCATTGCATGTTCTATGAAATTACATTGTCTCTCTCTTATTTTTTTGACAAGATTTTTGTCTCTCCAGCTCTTCTCATACATTCTTCATTAGTTATTTTTGCTGTTCAGGGAATTCGCAACATTCTTCTAATAAACCACATTTCTGCTGCTTCCAATGATTTTTGTGTAGACCTGCCTATTGTGCATTATTCACTTCCATATAACAAGATAGGTTCAATATAGCATTTTAGGATTATGCACATAAAGATCACTATTAACAGTAAGAGGATGCCAGGTACCAAAACGTTCCTAACAGCTGATCACCGAGGGCTACTCAGCAATGCGTTGCGGACTTCTTGAATTCGTTCAGGTGTCTGTTGAGTTCTTGGACGACCAGTAGATTTGTTATTAAGGCAATTAGCAGTTCCTTAAATTTTTTGACCCACCTCAAAATTGTTTTGTCCTCCGATCTGGAACATTATCACGGGGATGCAGCTCAAAATGGCGACTAAACTTTCGATGTACAGTAATAGACGATTCTCCACTTTTAAAATAAGCTTCAACGGTGAATGCGCGATGTTGTGTTTGCCAAGAAGCCTTTGTTAAAAATGACCGTTTGTCTACTTCATCTCTGACGTCATGTTTTTTTTCACACGTATTCAGTTTATGCGCACTACGTCAGTTAAATCCTGCTATGCTTTATGCCGTGCTCTGTATATGTTCCTGTCTTGTTTTCTTTTATTTTTTAAGTAACGCGTTTGAACTATATGTGAATGTTAAAGCCATGGATGTTTAATACTTAAGAGATGTTTAATACTTAGGAGATGTTTAATACTTAGGAGATGTTTAATACTTATCTTATATCTTATATCTTATATCCTTCCCGTGCCGTTAGACGTCACATAGGGCTCGCAAAGTAGTTCGCCAATTTTTCCTGTCTTCGGCGAGTCTTTCAACCTCATCAAAGGATTTTATGCCTGTTAACTTGGCCTCTCTTAATAATGTTCTCTTCAGAGTTTCACGCGGTCTGCCCCTTTTTCTTCGGCCTGTTGTGTTCCACTTGATAGCTTGTTTTGGGATTCTCTGCTCATTTCTTCTCATCAAGTGGCCAACATATGTCCATCTCCTTTTCCTGATCACCCGTGAGACTGGTTGTTGTTCAGTCATCTGTCTTATCTCTGCATTGTTCTTGAATTCATTCCACTTGATGCCGAGTATTTTCCTTAGGCATTTGTTTTCAAAAGAGTCTAATTTCTTTTCTATTTCTTTAGTTGTTTTCCAGCTTTCGCATGCATAAATGAGGGTGGATATTACATTTGAATTGAATAGTCTTAACTTGGTTTTTGTGCTTATAACTTTTGAATTCCATATGTTCTCAAGATTCTTGAAAATTGATGCTGCTTTTGCAATTCTGATCCTAACTTCCTGTCTAGTGTCACCATCCTGGTCTATGTAGCTGCCAAGGTATGCAAATTGATTGACTTCTTCAATATCTGTCCCTTCTATGTGTATTTTTCCATTTTGATTGATGGGAATTTTCATTATTTTTGTTTTGTCCTTGTTAATTTCAAGTCCTATTTTGCTAGCCAGTGAAGATAGGCTATCTGTTTTTTCTTGCATGGAATTCACATTATTACTGATAAGAGTTATGTCATCAGCAAAATCAAGATCTTCTAGTTGGGTCCCATGTACCCAGTCAATACCTGTGTTACCTGTGCAGCATTTTTTCATTATGAAGTCTATTGTAATCCCAAAAAGTAAAGGAGACAGTATACATCCTTGTTTCACGCCTGTTTCAATCTGGAACCATTCACTCATCCCTTCTTCTGTCTTGACTGCACAACCATATCCATTGTATAAGTCCTTAATGATGTTGACAATTTTAGATGGTATTCCATATAGACATAAAATTCTCCATAATTAATCTCTGTGTATGCTATCAAATGCCTTCTTAAAATCTATGAAATTCAGTATTAATGGTTTCTGCTTTTCAATATGTTCTTCAAGTATTATTCTGAGAGTAAAGATCTGGTCGAGACAGCTTCTCCCTTTTCGAAATCCTGCTTGTTCTTCTCTCATTGCAGTATCCACTATATCTTTGAGTCTATTCAAAATGACCTTGCAAAATACTTTTGACACAACTGATATTAAGGTTACTCCTCTCCAGTTGTTACAGTCACTAAGGTTGCCCTTTTTTGGTATTTTCACAATGATTCCCTTCTTCCAATTAGAAGGGACCTTTTCTTCTTTCCAAATCTTGTTAAACATTCTCTGTAGTTGTCTCATGTTGTCACTATTGATAGCTTTTAGCATCTCGGCTGTTATTTCATCTTCACCTGCAGCTTTGTTGTTAGCCATTAAATTCACTGCTGTTTCAATTTCATGCAATTCAATTTCATCTAGATTGACATTTAGTTGTGGGGCTGGTAAGTCAGTTTCAAGGTTTAACAATTCTTTTGGGTGTGGTCGATTGAGTATTTCTTGGAAGTGTTCAGCCCATCTTTGCTTTTGGTCTTTATTTGATGTTAATAGTGTTCCAGTTTTGCTAAGGATTGGTCTTTCTTTAGATGTAATAGTACCTGTTAGCCTCTTTTGTATGTTATATAAAGTTTTGCTGTCTCCTGTTTTTGCTGCTTTTTCTGCATCTTTTGCCTTATTGTCTATGTATTCTCTTTTATCCCTTCTAGCTGAACTTTTTACTTTCTTGTCTATGTCTTTGTATTTTGCTTTTGCCGAATCTCTTTCATGATCTGCTTTTGCATTCAACATGTTTAATTTGACTGCTCGTCTTTCATGTTTAATACTTAAGAGATGTTTAATACTTAGGAGATGTTTAATACTTAAGAGATGTTTAATACTTAGGAGATGTTTAATACTTAGGAGATGTTTAATACTTAAGAGATGTTTAATACTTAGGAGATGTTTAATACTTAAGAGATGTTTAATACTTAGGAGATGTTTAATACTTAGGAGATGTTTAATACTTAAGAGATGTTTAATACTTAAGAGATGTTTAATACTTAGGAGATGTTTAATACTTAAGAGATGTTTAATACTCAGGAGATGTTTAATACTTAGGAGATGTTTAATACTTAGGAGATGTTTAATACTTAAGAGATGTTTAATACTTAGGAGATGTTTAATACTTAAGAGATGTTACACAAGATATGTTTAATACTTAAGAAATGCTTAATACTTAAGAGACCTGTTTCTGAGTGTTGCCTGAATGTCTGACGAATAACATAAAGAATGTTCTCAGAGTACGACAATCCTGGAATATCACCCAGCAGAATATTTAGCTCAACCACATCTGGGGTTGCAGAAATAGTTAGCTGAAGCAGACTTGATGTAATAGATATGTTTAGTCCAAGCAGACTTGATGTCATAGAAATGTTTAGTCCAAGCAGACTTGATGTCACAGAAATATTTAGTTAAAGCAGACTTGATGTCATATAAATGTTTAGTCCAAGCAGACTTGATGTCATAGAAATGTTTAGTCCAAGCAGACTTGATGTCACAGAAATGTTCAGTTAAAGCAGACTTGATGTCACAGAAATGTTTAGTTAAAGCAGACTTGATGTCATAGAAAGTTTCAACTGATGCAGATTCGATGTGACAGAAATATTTTGTGCCATGTTTTTCCTCATACATCGATTTATTTTAATTTTTATAATATGTATACTAGTCTCATGTTGGTATCTGCTGTTACTTCTGACATGTAGATTAGTGAGATGTTGGCATCTTCTTTTACTTCTGATATTTATATTACTGAGGTGCTGATATCTTCTCTTACTGCTGACATTTATGTTAGTATGATGTTGGTATCTACTCTTACTGCTGATATTTGTATTAGTGAGATGTTGGTACGCGCTCTTACCACTGAAATAAACTAAAGCGCAATAAAACGGACCGGAAGTCAATATCACTTTATGTGAGTATACATCATTATCTACTGTACTACTGCTGAACTAAAGAGCAAAATGTAATGCTCTCTTGTTCAGATGAGACAAGTTGTAAACTACAGAGAAAAAAAAAACTCTACAATTATTGTGGTCGTATCACGAAGCAGAGAGCTTTCTCTTGTCTTGTACTTCACAGGTGAAATATTTTAGTGTTTTGCCTTGTTTGTACAGTATTCAAGAGACATTTTTGTCATAAACGTTACGTGAGGAATATATGTGAAATATTGTAATACTTACTGCCTGCACACAGGAGATAAAGTATATCACACAGAAAAACAAATATATCACACAGGAGATAAAGTATATCACACAGAAGAAAAAATATATCACACTGGAGATAAAGTATATCACACAGGAGATAAAGTATGTCACACAGGAGATAAAGTATATCACACAGGAGATAAAATATATCACACAGGAGATAAAGTATATCAGGAAGCCGACATAAAGAGGATGAGGAAGTAAGTATAAAAAGTATGTTAACATTTGTATAAGAGACCATGACAGAGAAATATGTATTGTTTTGTGCAGGTTGTTAACAATTATGTTACTGAGTAATGTTAACAGTTATGTTACAGAGCACATTTTACCTTGTCTGTGGCAGGAGAAACCATGCCTAGCACAAACTAATTTACATGACAAAATATTCAACTGTATGGCTACGTCCACGACCTGTACGACTCTTTGGTACCTCTACGACTGTTCGGCCAGGTCCAGTACCTCTACGACTATTCGGCCAGATCCAGTACCTCTACGATTGTTCGGCCGGGTCCAGTACCTCTACGACTGTTCGGCCAGGTCCAGTATCTCTACGACTGTTCGGCAAGGTCCAGTACTTCTAGGACTGTTCGGCTAGGCCAGGTACCTCTAGGACTGTTCGGCCAGGTCGGGTATCTCTACAATTGTTCTTCAGGTTTAACTGGGTCTACCATCTGTATGACTGGTACATGTGTGGTACATGTGTGGTACATGTGTGGTACATGTGTGGTACATGTGTGGTAACATTAAATAGTCAACCAACACCTACATTTCTATGTAAAATAACATAATTTTGAAGAGATCACGACTCTTCATATACACAAGTTTGTTTGTTTGTTTGTTTGTTTGTTTTGTCACTCATATGGCAGAGTAAGCAAGATTGCTGCCTCATGTTCACTTTCCATAAGTTGCTGGTAGGGTTTGTTTTGATACGTTACAAATAGCGGTTCATTTTTTTTAGTTTACTTGTCGCTTTATCATGCAAAAAGTTTTACAAATAGGAAACAACGAAGATTTCGTGCAGGAAAATAACAGAACACAGAGTTGTAGGATGAGACCTCGAGAAAATCGTGGACAAAACACTCTTAGTCGAGAGGGAAAGAGAAAATCTTAGACAGAACACTCTTAGAAGCGAGGGAAAGAGAAAATCTTAGACAGAACACTCTTAGAAGCTAGGGAAAGAGAAAATCGTGGACAAAACACTCACAGAAGCGAGGGAAAGAGAAAATCGTGGACAAAACACTCTTAGAAGCGAGGGAAAGAGAAAATCGTGGACAAAACACTCTTAGTCGAGAGGGAAAGAGAAAATCTTAGACAGAACACTCTTAGAAGCGAGGGAAAGAGAAAATCTTAGACAGAACACTCTTAGAAGCTAGGGAAAGAGAAAATCGTGGACAAAACACTCTTAGAAGCGAGGGAAAGAGAAAATCGTGGACAAAACACTCTTAGACGCGAGGGAAAGAGAAAATCAAAAGATGACTACCTGGGACTTCAATCACGGACTCTGGTAGGACGAACGACCGTCTAGCCACATATTAACCAACTTCGCTATCTAGCACCTTTGGATAGCGCCCTACTCTCTGGTGTAGAAAGCTGGGCGGCCTATCAGAAGTCTGTGATTCAAGTCTCAGGTGGTTCTTTTTGATGTTTTCTTTCTCTCGCGTCTAAAGGTTTTTTTGTCTACGATTTTTTCGACGTCTGATCACACAACACTGAGTTCCGTTACTTTACTGATTGTTTATCAGTCAGATTTGATGAATATTACTGATTGTTTATCAGATTTGATGAATATTACTGATTGTTTATCAATCAGATTTGATGAATGTTTTATCTGTATATGTACACACTGAACTTATTTAACCATGAGAAGATAATAAAAGCCGAAACATGTTTTCAAAATGGATAGCAGTACTACTTCACTCTGTGTTTAGCGAAGTGAAACTTGTGTCTGTCCTGATTTATGTTGTCAGATTATAAAATAAACACTCTGGTATTTATCTGTGATCAGTTTAGACTTTCGCTGGTGTGAATGTTTGGTTTGAAAGGTGAGGGGAGATAACCTAACTTATGTTAGTATGAATGTTTAGTTTGAACTTCAGATTTAGAGAAGGGAAAGAATGCAGGTATAAATCTTGTAGAGCGTAAAGGATTATCCCATTCCAAGATCTATTGCCATTTGATCATTAGTGGCATATAGAGAATGTTAGAATGAGGATGTATCAGCAACAGTAGTTCGTATAATGTACTAACACAATATTAAGTTACAAGTAAGGGCTTTACAGTACAAAGTAGTGTCGCATAATGCAAATGTTTTAAGTAGCAATTCTGTACCCATTACATGTAACTAGTTTAACCTGTACTGTTATTAATCTGACTATCAGTGTTTCCTGATCTGCTGAAACGCTTCTGCGCGCGCCGGCACCCTGTGTGGCACAGCTTTGTGTCGGTTACTCCCAGTCTTCGAGGTCGACTTAAGAATCTGTTGTGACTGACCTGATGTTATTTCTGTAACAGAGCTTCTGTGTCTCTTGACCTACTTTGTTTTATCGTTTCTCTGTACAGCGTCAGGCTAGACAACAATCATCTGTTCTTGAAATCTTCCAGGCAGCTTGGCCTAGTCTGAACTCCAAAGAGCATTACTTTACTTCATAACGTTCATTCATGTATGAAATCGTTCAGGTGAATCTTTCCAATGACTGAAGCAGATTTCTTTGTAGAAATACACTTGCCGATCACAGCTCTGTTCTGTATGTTTTCTTTTTGAGATGCTGTTGATGGCGTCTATTATTGTAGTCTGGCTGATATCTTGACTCTCTTCGTTCAGTACAGGATGTTTGTGCATCAGTTGTTCCATGTCAGAAATTTTTAGTTCTTCCTCCAAGTGTTGTTTAGATCTCGAGGCTGAATATTGAAAGAACTTAGAGGAGATACGCATGATGGAGCTTTTCTAGTGTCTACTTTTGTGTTGCTGAATGGTGTTTTAATGTTTCCAGTGTCATTAAGTACAGCTAAATGTACACACAGATTCTAATGTCAGTCAGTCACTCAGCAAACATAATCTCTGACAAGTAAAAAAAATGAGAAATGTCAAGACGTGTATTCTCTTCCTCTTTATAACTACAAATTTGTCTTCTTACACTGTGCGGTAATCTTTATGTGTTTTGTTAGGACAGGTTAAACTACTGGTATAAATAATAGACAAATATTTACAAAACTACATAAATAATAGACACATATTTACAAAACTACATAAATAATAGACAAATATTTACAAAACTACATAAATAATAGACAAATATTTACAAAACTACATAAATAATAGACAAATATTTACAAAACTACATAAATAATAGACAAATATTTACAAAACTACATAAATAATAGACAAATATTGACAAAACTACATAAATAATAGACAAATATTTACAAAACTACACAAATAATAGACAAATATTAACAAAACTACATAAATAAGCTAATAGTACACACTGTAATACTATTATTTAAAGGTATTAAGATGTTTTGAGACATTTTTACTACACTTCCACACTACTTCGTTCTCACTGAAATATACTGGAAGGTAACAATCGATAACAAAATAATACTTACAAACAGGTTGACTAACATCTACATGAAAGCGTCCAGACAAGAGAAATGGAATCAATAATAAATGTGCAAACCTGAGATCTGATATTCTAACATTTATTTTGTTGCAGGCCACGATTATAAAATAATTTATCTGAACTATTTTGTGACAGTTTTGAAACTAAAAATTTGTTGCTGATACTAACAGGTTTTATTGTCACCTAATATTATCTACGGTACTATTAAACATACTTATATCGCATGGTATGGACTCCTTGAGTCTGTATCGTGTGACAGAGTCGGATTAGGTGTGGCACAGTTATTTACATGTTGTTCCTAATTCTCATAGAGTAAAGATATTCTCTGATGGATCATAACAGAGATGACTAAATGTCATTTTGCATTATCTTCTTCTCTCCCTCTTTGTATATGTTTTATTGTTCTAGAACTTTTAATAATTCCTGTAGTATATCTGATATATATATAAGTCTCAAGTTGCTGTATGATACCATGCTTGATACAAGACTTAAAACAATATGTAAATCACATACTTACTCATGTATGTATGTGTATATATATACATATAATATATATAATATAATAATATTATATATATATAAATAAGATCATATATATAATATGTACATATAAATCACATATATAAATATGAGTACAAGTAAGTACGTATGTACGATCATGTATGTATGCTTACTTGTACGTGTCTATGTATGCTTACTTGTACGTGTCTATGTATGCTTACTTGTACGTGTCTATGTATGCTTACTTGTACGTGTGTATGTATGCTTACTTGTACGTGTCTATGTATGCATGTACAATCGAGTACCCATTTACCCAAAAATGAATTTGTTTGGTTCTATCTCTATATCTGAGTTCCGAGTTTGTTCAGCTCCTGGATAACACAAACAACTGTCTATGTTTGTGGAGAGTTTGTGTCTTATATCTTCAGGTTTGGCCCTTAACAGTTCCTTACTTAACAACGACCTTAGACACAGAGGAGCATGATCTGCCAGAAAATATGGCAGTAAGATACTTGTGTGTGGAAATAATCTGTTCTCAGTTTGTTCTTTACAGTTCTCTATCCTGAGAGACAAATCAGTATCTAATACGTTATAGATATAATCCCAGTTCTGTTTGTGCTTGAGTGTTTGTACTTGATGACTTGTACGGGAGTGTTTGTGAGTGAAGGTTTGTACTTGACTGTTTGTCCTTGTCTACTTGAGAGTTTGTATTTGTGCTCTTGAGAGATGGATGAGCTAGTTCCGTCAGTCTAAAAATTCGTTAAGTTCAAAGTAATGTCTAATTTTTTGTAACGATAAAATATGTGCACCTGATTTCTGTTTATCCCGTCTCTCTTCTTTACCCATGTGTGCTCTCTGTATCCATTGATTACAGATTTTATCTAGTTTTATTTTATTTTGTAAATTAAGAGTTTTGTAACTGTTATGCGTTTCTTCGGTATCCAATTTCATGTGTTTCTTGGACTGCAATTTCATTTATTTCTTGGACGTAGTTTCATCTGTTTCTTGGACTACAATTTCATTTATTTCTTGGACTTAGTTTTATGTGTTTCTGGGACCTACATTATCATATGTTTGTTGGACTTATTATAAACATGTAATTTGCACCGCTACCTTGAGCAAAAGATACGATAAAATGTGTAAAGTCGAATATAGATACATGTGATATAGATCATCAGTGACATGACCTTTCAAGAACATGGCGAATGTATTCAGTAAACATCTGACAGTTCTTCTATCTGATTGTAAAAGACACAAAACTCTGTTTTCTAATGACGACTTCACCTACAGTTCTAGGATTTGGTCCGTACAGAGGACAGAATTAGCTGGAGAATAATTAATGACTGTTTTGTTGTACATTCACAATTATAGTGAACTATTACATGTCTCAGGTTACCGACAGATTCGCGGGTTCCAAATGCATATTGTTTGATATGTTTCTGATATAGTTTTTTTTTTATTTCAGACTGATCTCAACCAGCTTTTAGTTCATTCTGTGTTACGGCTTTGTACAAGAAGGTTGTGTACCTGCTGTCAGGATGTAGTAGGTTATGTCAAAGATAAACTTGTATGTGGTGATAATGACCATGGTTATGTCAAAGATAAACTTGTATGTGGTGAGAATGACCATGGTTATGTCAAAGAGAAACGTGTATGTAAAGAGAATGACCATGATTCTGTCAAAGAGAAGCGTGTATGTGGTGAGAATGACCATGGTTATGTCAAAGAGAAACTTGTATGTAAAGAGAATGACCATGGTTATATCAAAGAGAAACTTGTATGTGGTGAGAATGACCATGGTTATGTCAAAGAGAAACGTGTATGTAAAGAGAATGACCATGGTTATGTCAATGAGTAACATGTATGTAAAGAGAATGACCATGGTTATGTCAAAGAGAAACTTGTGTGTAAAGAGAATAACCATGGTTATGTCATAGAGAAACTTGTATGTGGTGAGAATGACCATGGTTATGTCAAAGAGAAACTTGTATGTGGTGAAAATGACCATGGTTATGTCACAGAGAAACGTGTATGTAGTGAGAATGACCATGGTTATGTCAAAGAGAAACTTGTATATAAAGAGAATGACCATGGTTATGTCAAAGAGAAACTTGTATGTAAAGAGAATGACCATGGTTATGTCAAAGAGAAACGTGTATATGGTGAGAATGACCATGGTTATGTCATAGAGAAACTTGTATGTGGTGAGAATGACCATGGTTATGTCAAAGAGAAACGTGTATGTAAAGAGAATGACCATGATTCTGTCAAAGAGAAGCGTGTATGTGGTGAGAATGACCATGGTTATGTCAAAGAGAAACTTGTATGTAAAGAGAATGACCATGGTTATATCAAAGAGAAACTTGTATGTGGTGAGAATGACCATGGTTATGTCAAAGAGAAACGTGTATGTAAAGAGAATGACCATGGTTATGTCAATGAGTAACATGTATGTAAAGAGAATGACCATGGTTATGTCAAAGAGAAACTTGTGTGTAAAGAGAATAACCATGGTTATGTCATAGAGAAACTTGTATGTGGTGAGAATGACCATGGTTATGTCAAAGAGAAACTTGTATGTGGTGAAAATGACCATGGTTATGTCACAGAGAAACGTGTATGTAGTGAGAATGACCATGGTTATGTCAAAGAGAAACTTGTATATAAAGAGAATGACCATGGTTATGTCAAAGAGAAACTTGTATGTAAAGAGAATGACCATGGTTATGTCAAAGAGAAACGTGTATATGGTGAGAATGACCATGGTTATGTCATAGAGAAACTTGTATGTGGTGAGAATGACCATGGTTATGTCAAAGAGAAACTTGTATGTAAACAGAATGACCATGGTAATGTCAAAGAGAAACTTGTATGTGGTGAGAATGACCATGATTATGTCAAAGAGAAACGTGTATGTAGTGAAAATGACCATGGTTATGTCACAGAGAAACGTGTATGTAGTGAGAATGACCACGGTTATGTCACAGAGAAACTTGTATGTGGTGAAAATGACCATGGTTATGTCAAAGAGAAACGTGTGTGTAATGAGAACGACCATGGTTATGTCAAAGAAAAATGTGTATGTAAAGGGAATGACCATAGTTATGTCAAAGAGAAACTTGTATGTAAAGAGAATGACCATGGTTATGTCACACAGAAACGAGTATGTTGTGAGAATGACCATGGTTATGTCATAGAGAAACTTGTATGTGGTGAGAATGACCATGGTTATGTCAAACAGAAACTTGCATGTGGTGAGAATGACCGTGGGTATGTCACACAGACACTTGTATGTGGTGAGAATGACCGTTGTTATGTCAAAGAGAAACGTGTATGTAGTGAGAATGACCATGGTTATGTAACAGAGAAACTTGTATATGGCGAGAATGATCATGGTTGTGTCAAAGAGAAACCTATATGTAGTGAGAATGACCATGGTTATGTCAAAGAGAAATGTGTATGTAAAGAGAATGACCATGGTTACGTCAAAGAGAAACTTGTATGCGGTGAGAATGACCATGGTTATGTTACAGAGAAACTTGTATGTGGTGAGAATGATGATGGTTAAATCAAAGAGAAACTTGTATGTAGAGAGAATGATCATGGTTAGTAACAGAGACAGAAAAAATGATGTTAGTTGTAACTTTTGTCAAGTACTGTAATATATTGTGAGCGTTAGTAATGACCAAAACTGTCTTGTGAACAGTAGAAGTAGAAGCAAGTGTAACAGATTATTTGCTTTATCTCTTCTTACTGGCGGAGAGGTTGGTCTACATATCACATACAAGTGTAATACTTACTGCCTGTACTCATACAACATGTAGGAAAATACAATAATGAGAAAAACAGTTATTAAAAAAAACATTATCTTCATATTTTCGTTATTTTCGTAATCTTAAAACTGAGATGATCCAGAAAAAAAAAACGAACTAGCAACAGCTGCGTTTTATTTCATGTGCGGAGTTTCAGGTCAGAGATGAAATACTTTTCTTTCCTTGAGACGAAGTGTGATGGCGATCTGATGTGAATTTATTTCATCACAATTTTTTCTGTTAAAAAGATCAAAATAATAAAACAGTACTTACAGGTCTTGTTAATAAATGCTGCATAAAAAGTGGAGAGATAAGATCAGTGCAAGGTGACAAAAAAAGTTTAAAATCAATTTAAAAACACACGAGATATCGCTTTCATTTCCTTGTTTTGTGTCTGGCTGGATACATCGCAGTAACAGAACATATGTTCAAGTTTTTGTGAGTTTATCCTCCATGAGAGGTCTGTCTGTAGGTCTGCCTGGAGGTCTGTCTGGAGGTCTGTCTGGAGGTCTGCCTGGAGGTCTGTCTGGAGGTCTGTCTGGAGGTCTGTCTGGAGGTCTGTCTGGTTGTAGGCACAACACATCTTAAGTATGTGCCAAGTTTCGTGTGAAAACGTAGAGGAAATGAGAATAACACTGGGCAGATGCAACGAGAAAAGATGTGACTTACGGCTGCCCCCATTAATACAAAGACATCTTACATCACGCGACCAGTAAGTCGACATTTGTCTCTGTCACTGCCGGTCACGCCTTACATCACGCGACCAGAAAGTCGACATTTGTCTCTGTCACTGCCGGTCACGCCTTACATCACGCGACCAGAAAGTCGACATTTGTCCGTGCAGGGAACAACACAAAATTAAGAAGTGTTAACAATACAAGATAAGATAAAAGCTGAAATGACGGGGGAAGAAGTGGTTTTGTTGAAGGAGAAAACGAGTGAAAATAACGCAGTTTTTTTAGTGAGAACTGTAACAGAACGATCTCTAGAGGGAAACACATTTACACTTGTGCTGTACTGATTACGCACTAGTCTTTCACGGCGAAGGTCGGGGGTTCGAAGCCAGCCGGAGGCTCCCCGTCAACCGAGTTGCAGAAATGGGTACCTGATTTCTTCTGAAGTTATGGAAGGAAAAGAAGATAGGACTGATGCTAATCGCATAACTCTTTAGTGTGCTGACAGGTCATAGCCATTAACACCATACCCCAGTGTGGCTGTAAGGTGTGGCAGTCTTATCTTTACCTGATTTGATTGCAGGAAAGCTTTTGACAGATTTGGCCATGAAGACATGATACATATGCTAGAAAACAGATTAGTACAGATGGTAAAGATATGAGAATTATTAAGAATATGTGCTGGAAGCAAAGAGCAGCAATAAGAGTGAGCACTAACAAAGGTGAGTATCAGAATATAAAAAAGACATAAGACAATGGTGTGTGTTGTTACATGATCTGATCTCACAATACAGTGAAAAAACCAAGCCAGACATTAAAATGTGAAAGGAATTAAAACAGGAGACCATAATATCAATAATATGAGATAAGTGGATGACATCGTTCTAATAAATAGAGATATGTGGATGATATCGTTCTAATAACCTGAGATATGTGGATGACATCGTTCTAATAACCTGAGATATGTGAAAGACAGCGTTCTAATAACCTGAGATATGTGGATGACAGCGTTCTAATAACCTGAGATAATTCGATGACATCGTTCTAATACCCTGAGATATGTGGATGACAGCGTTCTAATAACCTGAGATAATTCGATGACATCGTTCTAATAACCTGAGATATGTGGATGACATCGTTCGAATAACCTGAGATAATTCGATGACAGCGTACTAATAACCTGAGATATGTGGATGACAGCGTTCTAATAACCTGAGATAAGTGGATGACATCGTTCTAATAACCTGAGATATGTGGATGATATCGTTCTAATAACCTGAGATATGTGGATGATATCGTTCTAATAACCTGAGATATGTGGATGACATCGTTCTAATAACCTGAGATAATTCGATGACAGCGTTCTAATAACCTGAGATATGTGGATGACATCGTTCTAATAACCTGAGATAAGTGGATGACAGCGTTCTAATAAACTGAGATAAGTGGGTGACAGCGTACTAATAACATGAGATAAGTGGGTGACAGGGTTCTAATAAACTGAGATAAGTGGGTGACGGCGTTCTAATAACCTGAGATAAGTGAATGATACTGTTCTAATAAACTGAGATAAGTGGGTGACGGCGTTCTAATAACCTGAGATAAGTTGATGATACTGTACTAATAACCAGAGATACGTGCGTGACAGCGTTCTAATAACCTGAGATAAGTTGATGATACTGCTCTAATAACCAGAGATACGTGCGTGACAGCGTTCTAATAACCTGAGATAAGTTGATGATACTGCTCTAATAACCAGAGATACGTGCGTGACAGCGTTCTAATAACCTGAGATAAGTGGGTGACAGCGGTCTATTAAACTGAGAAAGTGGGTGACAGAGTACCAAGAAACTGAGAAACGTGGGTGACAGCGCACTAATAAACTGAGAAAAGTGGGTGACAGCATGCTAATAAACTGAGATAACTCGATAACAGCGTACTAATAAACTGAGATAAATGGGTGACAGCGTTATAATAACCTGAGATAAGTGTGTGACAGCGTTATAATAACCTGAGATAAGTGGTTGACAGCGTTCTAATAACCTGAGATAAGTGGGTGACAGCGTACTAATAAACTAAGATACGTAGGTGACAGCATTCTAATAATCTGAGATAAGTGGGTGACAGCGTTTAAATAACCTGAGATAAGTGGGTGAAAGCATTATAATAACCTTAGATAAGTAAGTGACAGCGTACTAATAATCTGAGATAAATGGGTGACAGCATTGTAATAAACTGTGATAAGTGTGTTACTGTGTTGTAATAATCTGAGATAAGTGGATGATACTGTTCTAATAATCTTAGATAGGTGAGTGACAGCGTTCTAATAACCTAAGATAAGTGGGAGAAGCGTTCTAATAACCTGAGATAAGTGAGTGACAGTCTTCTAATATTCTGAGATAATTGGATGATACTGTTCTAATAACCTGAGATAAGTGGGTGACAAAGTTTTTATATCCTGAGATAAATGGGTGACATTATTCTAATAACCTGAGATAAATGGGTGACATTGTTATAATAACCTGAGTTAAGTGGTTGACATCGTTCTAATAACCTCAGTTAAGTGGTTGACATCGTTCTAATAACCTCAGTTAAGTGGTTGACATCGTTCTAATAACCTCAGTTAAGTGGTTGACATCGTTCTAATAACCTAATTGGCTGAAATCTTTTCAATAACCTGCGAAAAGTGATTGACATCGTTTTAATAACCTGAGATAAGTGGGTGACATTGTTCTATTAAACTGAAATAAGTGGGTGACACTGGTCTAATAATCTGAGATAAGTGAGTGACAGCGCTCTAATAACCTCGGATAATTGGATGATACTGTTCTAATAACCTGAGATAAGTGGTTGACATCGTTCGAATAACCTGAGATAAGTGGATGATACTGTTCTTCTAACCTGAGATAAGTGGGTGTCAACGTTCTAATAACCTTAGATAAGTGCGTGACAGCGTTCTAATAACTTGAGATAAGTTTCGGACACTGTTCTAAAAACCTGAGATAAGTGGGTGTCAACGTTCTAATAACCTTAGATATGTGCGTGACAGCGTTCTAATAACTTGAGATAAGTTTCGGACACTGTTCTAAAAACCTGAGATAAGTTGGTGACAGCGTTCTAAATACCTACGATAAGAGGGTGACACTGTTCTAAAAACCTGAGATAAGTTGGTGACAGCGTTCTATAATCCTGAGATAAGTTCATGATACAGTTCTAATAACCTGAGATAAGTTGGTAACAGCCTTATAATATCCGGAGATAAGGTGGCGACTCCGTGCTAATAACCTGAGATAAGTTGGTGACACCTTTCTAATAACCTGAGATAAGTTGCTGACACCGTTCTAATAACCTGAGATAATTTGGTGACACCGTTCTAATAACCTGAGATAAGATGGTGACACCGTTCTAATAACCTGAGATAAGTTGGTTACACCTTAATAATATCCTGAGATAATTGGGTGACATTTCTCAATAACTTAACAAAAGTTATTGACACCGTTTTAATAACCTTAGATAAGTGTCTGACATTGTTCTAATAACCTGAGATAAGTGGGTGACACCGTTCTAATAACCTGAGATAAGTGGGTGACACCTTTCTAATAACCTAAGATAAGTGGGTGACATCTCTCTAATATCCTGAAATACGTGGGTGACATCTCTCTAATAACCTGAGATAAGTGGGTGACACAGTTCTAATAACCTAAGATAAGTGGTTGACACCTTTCTAATAACCTAAGATAAGTGGGTGACACCGACCTAATAAACTAAGATAAGTTGGTGACACAGTTCTAATAAGCAAAGATAAGTGGTTGACCCCGTCCTAATAACCTAAGTTAAGTTGGTGACACCGTTCTAATAACCTGAGATAACTGGAAGACAGTGTTCAAATAACCTAAGATTAGTGGCTGACATGGTTGTAATAACATGATATAACTGGAAGACATCGTTCTAATAACCTAAGATAAGTGGGGAAACCGTTGTAATAACCTGAAATTAGTGGATGATACTGTTCTAATGACCTGAGATAAATGGGTGACAGCGTTCTAATAACTTAAGTTAAGTGGGTGAGACTGTTCTAATAACCTGAGATATGTTGATGACAGCGTTCTAATAACCTGAGATAAATGGGTGACAGCGTTCTAATAACTTAAGTTAAGTGGGTGAGACTGTTCTAATAACCTGAGATATGTTGATGACAGCGTTCTAATAACCTGAGATAAATGGGTTACATAGTTCTAATAACCTGAGATAAGTGGGTGATATTATTCTAATAACCTGAGATAACTGGGTGACATCGTTCTAATAACCTGAGATAAGTATGTTACAATTTTATAATAAACTTAGATAAGTCGGTGACAGCATTCTAATAACCTGAGATAAGTTGGTGACATTGTTCCAATAACCTGAGATAAGTGGGTGACATTGTTATAATAACATGAGATAAATTGATGACATTGTTTTAATAACCTGAGATAAGCGTGTGACACCGTTCTAATAACCTCAGATAAGTTGGTGATACCGTTCTAATAACCTGAGTTAAGTGATTCTCATCTTTTGAATAACCTGCGAAAAGTGATTGACATTGTTTTAATAACATGAGATAAGTGTTTGACATCGTTCTAATTACCTTAGACAAGTGGGTGACAGCGTTCTAATAACCTGAGATAAATGGTTGACATTGTTCTATTAACCTGAGATAAGTGGGTGAGAATTTTCTAATAACCTGATATAAGTGGATGATACTGTTTTAATAACCTGAGATAAGTGGTTGACATCGTTCAAATAACTTTAGATATGTAGGTGACATTGTTCCAATACCCGAGATAAGTGGTTGACATCGTTCTAATAACCTGAGATAAGTGGTTGATACTGTTCTACTGATCTGAAATAAGTGGGTGACAGCGTTCTAATAACCTTAGATAAGTGGTTGACATCGTTCTAATAACCTGAGATAAGTGGTTGATACTGTTCTACTGATCTGAAATAAGTGGGTGACAGCGTTCTAATAACCTTAGATAAGTGGGTGACATCGTTCTAATAACCTGATATAAGTGGATGACAGCGTTCTAATAATCTACGATAAGTGATTGACATCGTTCTAATAACCTACGATAAGTGGATGACAGCGTTCTAATAACCTGAGATAAGTAGGTGACAACTGTCTAATAACCTGAGATAAGTTGGTGACATCTCACTAATAACCTGAGATAAGTGGGTGACATCCCTCTAATAACCTGAGATAAGTGGGTGACACAGTTCTTACAACCTAAGATAAGTGGGTGACACCGTTCTAATAACCTAAGATAAGCGGGTGACACTGTTCTAATAACCTAAGAAAATTTGGTGACACCGTTCTTATAACCTGATATAAGTGGGTGACACCGTTCTAATAACTTAAGATAAGTTGGTGACACCTTCTTATAACCTGAGATAAGTGGGTGGCACAGTTCTAATAACCTATGTTAAGTGGATGACAGCGTTCTAATAACCTAACATAAGTGGATGACACCTCTCTAATAACCTAAGATAAGTGGGTGACACCGTTCTAATAACCTAAGATAAGTGGGTGACACCGTTCTAATAACCTAAGATAAGTGGGTGACACCGTTGTAATAACCTGAGATAAGTGGGTGACACTGTTGTAATAACCTGAGATAAGTGGATGACACTGTTGTAATAACCTGAGATAAGTGGGTGACACTGTTGTAATAACCTGAGATAAGTGGATGACACTGTTGTAATAACCTGAGATAAGTGGATGACACTGTTGTAATAACCTGAGATAAGTGGATGACACTGTTGTAATAACCTGAGATAAGTGGGTGACACCGTTCTAATAACCTGAGATAAGTGGGTGACACCGTTGTAATAACCTGAGATAAGTGGATGACACTGTTGTAATAACCTGAGATAAGTGGGTGGCAGCGTTCTAATACCTAAGATAAGTGGGTGACACTGCTCTAATAACCTGAGATAAGTGGATGACACTGTTGTAATAACCTGAGATAAGTGGGTGGCAGCGTTCTAATAACCTGAGATAAGTTGGTGACAGCTTTCTAACAGCAGAAACCAGAATCCAGCAGTTTCAATAAACTTGTGAATAAGATTACTGAAGAGAGCAGAAAAGAGACATAGAACTAAACTACAAGAAGACAGAAACAGAGTTAATGTCCAAACACGCCAACATGCAACATCTTTTCAAACTGGAAGACAATGACAGAAGTAAATAAATTCAGTTGTCTTGTAACAACAGTAACAGCTGAAGGCACGTGCGCAAATGAAATAAAATGAGGAATATGTAAGACAAAGACAGCTTTCTGTGACATGAAGAAGATACCAACATTGAGAAAATATCCAGAAAAGTGAAGAAAAGAGTATTACATCACTATATAGAACCAATATTGCTAAGTGGTTGTGAAACTTGGAAGGTCAACAAAAAGATAAGAAAGAAATTGTAAGCAACAAAGACGTTGTTTGTGAGAAAGATGAAGAAATACCCTGGATAGATAATGGGCATAAAATCAAAGAGACCTCAAAGAAGTTTCAGAACAACGGAAAATAGTTCAAATGATAAGAAAAAGACAATCAACATTTATTGGACATGTTAAGAGAAGACAAAAGTGGGAGAACTTGGACATGTCAAGAGAAGACAAAAGTGGGAGAACTTGCACATGTCATGAGAAGACAAAAGTTGGAGAACTTGGACATGTCATGAGAAGACATAAGTTGGAGAACTTGGACATGTCATGAGAAGACAAAAGTTGGAGAACTTGGACATGTCATGAGAAGACAAAAGTTGGAGAACTTGGACATGTCATGAGAAGACAAAAGTTGGAGAACTCGGACATGTCATGAGAAGACAAAAGTTGGAGAACTTGGACATGTCAAGAGAAGACAAAAGTTGGAGAACTTGGACATGTCAAGAGAAGACAGAAGTTAGAGAACTTGGACATGTCATGAGAAGACAAAAGGTGGAGAACTTGGACATGTCAAGAGAAGACAAAAGTTGGAGAACTTGGACATGTCATGAGAAGACAGAATATGTAGAACGGCACATTAATAAAGAATAATAATGACAATAATAATAACGATAATAACTACAAACCACATCTTACATTTTATAAACAGCAAGGCGATTTTTGAAGAGAGTTAAAATCACAGGGATATTTTTACCTGAGTTTTTCCTGCATGTTGTATGTGGTAAAAATGGCTGAAGAAGAATACTTACCGTCTGCATGTACAAAACACACAAGAAATTGTGCAAGTGAAAACAACCGGTGAAGAATATGAATGTAATATTGTTAACTGTCATGACCTCATGGAATCATGTAGATGACATCTATAAAACACAGGAGTCATTTCCCAGAATATTCAGAAAAGCAGTATTTGAGCGGTTTTGATCTCTATAACGAACCAGTGTGATGACATGCTATAACCAACCAGTGTGATGACATGCTATAACCAACCAGTGTGATGACATGCTATAACCAACCAGTGTGATGACATGCAGTGTATGCTTGTCAATAATAAAAATGGACAGCAGGACAGCACAAAATATATGCGAAGTAACAGAAACTTTCTCGATTATTCTTCTGTAACTGACAGACCTGGGAGCATGAGTCACCGAGTTATTATTGCAGCAATGTTGTAATTCTGACCAGAATCTGACTGGAGATGATATCATCTGTCTGCATGAACCTGACACCTTTTGTAACTCAGTCATTTGCATGTCCCCTGCCTCCCTAACAGCACTCCTGTAGGCCTCTCGGTTGTGAGCAAGGGGCCTGCTGCTGATGCATCCATTTGCAGATCATCAACGATGTCTTGCAGCCATCTTCGCCTTGGTCTTTCTCTCTTTCTTTTTCCCATTGTGTTACCTTCCAAGGCGGTCTTCTCTAAATTATCATGACGTTTAATGTGTCCAAAATATTTAAGTTTTCTCTCTTTAATCCTCTTTACTAGCCAGCCTTCTTGTAGTATGGATATATTTGTTCTTTTTTGTGTTCATAATATTTGAAGAACTCTTCAAATTTACATCAAATGCATTTATGTGTTTCTCAGCTGTTTTGTTAAGTGTACAGGTCTCACAGGCATATGTTGCGATGGGAAAGATGCATTCCCTTAAAAATCTTATTTTCGTAGTTCTGTCTGTTCCTCTCCACAGATTCTTTAGTTGTTTTACTATTTTAAGAGCGATAGATGTCCTCCTTTTTATTTCCCTCATTGTATCTCTATTATTAGTTAGTAGTGATCCAAGACATTAAAAACTCCAGACTTCTTCCAATTTTTCCTCATTGATATATATATATTTATATATATATATATGTGTGTGTGTGTGTGTGTGTGTGTGTGTGTGTGTGTGTGTGTGTGTGTGTGTGTGTGTGTGTGTGTGAGTGTCAGCTGCCTTATTTCTTTTGTCAGTTGTCATTAATTTAGTTTTCTTCACATTAAGATATAGGTTCTGCTCTTCGCTGTTTTACGGACTGAGATAATTAGTTTTTCCATTCCTTTTTGTATTGTGGACAGTAATACTGTGTCACAGAATATCTAATCTCTGGTATTTCATAACCTCCTATTGTTATGTAATCGTACTATTCTTTATCTACATCTTCTCTAACATTCCTCATTATATTTTCAGTATACAAGTTAAATAAGTAAGACGACAATATGCACCCAATATACACACAATATGCAAAAACTGAATAGTGCATAAAATCGAAATATAGATTCACGTTAAAATCTCTGACTTTTTCTCTATTATTAATCTAATATTGAATATATGATCTCTTGATCCTCTTCCTTGCCTGAAACCAACTTGTACCATATTGACTTCTTCTATTTTCTTACGAAGTCTACCCATTATGATTTTTAACAGAGTTTTACTGGCATGACTAATCAGGGCAACAGTTCTGTAGTTTGTGCATAATTTCAGGTTACCCTTTTTTTGGCAGTGGTATGAATACAGTTCTTTTCCATTCTTTTGGCCAAATACCTGAATGCCACATCTTTTTACATAGTGCATGATAGATTGTTGCACATTCCTTTCCTCCTGCTTTAATAAATTCAGCTGTTATCTCATCACATCCTGGTGATTTACCAATTTTTCAGATTCTTTATTGCCCATAAATCTCCTTCCATTGTCGGTTCGGTTTCTTGCTCTTCTAATAATAATTCACACTGTAGATTTCTACTTTCACATTCAGTTGTTTCATACATTCCTCTGCAACATTCCTTCCATCTTTTTAGAGTTTCCTCTGTCTCTGTCAAGGTATTCCCCATCTCATCACAAATTACATTTAGCTTAGGTGTGACATTTCTCGTCAATGTCTTCATTTCTTTAAACATTTCACTATCTCTTCTACACTTTTAATGTCCTTCTATTCTTTCACAACAATCATGGCACATTGTCAGCATTGTTGTGACTATAACCATAACTGTAAAAACGGGACCTAGCTCTGTTGAATGTCCTGTGGAGCAGCTTCATTACACCCGGGACATGTCCGTACGTGCTCGACCTTTGACATCAGGAATTCCGTCAGTGTTTTTAGGGAGAAGACTCCAGTGATGTGTTGCTTGTGTGTTGCTTGTGTGTTGATGTGTGTTGCTTGTGTGTTGCTTGTGTGTTGCTTGTGTGTTGCTTGTGTGTTGCTTGTGTGTTGATGTGTGTTGCTTGTGTGATGCCCGTGATCTAGCATTTAGTTGGGATTTGCAAGCATTTCCCTTATCTACATGTAAAGCATTGAGTTGTGATGGTAGGTACTTTGAAGGAAGTTGCCTTGAATTTCTTCATCGATGTGTTGCTTGATGGATTTGTACAGGTCCGACCTGTCCATTTTGATGAGGCCCTCTGGTCTGGCTCTTGCTGTAGCTGGTCGGATTTATTGTTCCCGTAGGCTCCGACATGGCCTGGACATCCATGTGATGTTTTTGATGTGGGGTTTAATAATTATTTATTGCTATTCATTTGCAATGATTCTTTGTTCAATTTTCAGTAGATTTTGACAGTCGGTAATGTTGGTGTGGCGGTGTTTTCTGTGTCACTACTTGCGTGATGGCCTCTGTTTCCATGCACACAACTGAGCAGGTGTTTGTATAAGCCCCAGCCAAGAGTTTGAGTGGTTTACCTCCTTGGTATGCAGCAAAACCCCAACTAGTTCCCCTGCTCACTGATTCGTCTGTATAAATGATTATGTCCTCAGGAGGTGTATGTTTATTTATAGTTCGTCTACTTCCTCGTGTGTGTTCCCCTCCACCCATTCTGGACCTCTGAAAGAAAAGACAGCCAGATGTATAGTTGTCATGTACCTGTGCAGTGTGATGGTGGTCATCTACCTGTCTAATGTGTCCACGGGCAAGGAAACACCAAATCACCTGTGTGCTACCAATATGCTAAGCTATCTTTACTTTACTTACTTAGATACTGAAAACCTCTATAGTAAACACACACACGTAGAACTTACCAACTTGTACAATGATGGCTGTGTGAAATGAGCAAAACGAAGAACACTAATTAAGAAAACAGAAGTAGCCAAATCAGTTCTAACATGTCTCTAGTGCATCCTTCCATCAAATAATGGCTTCTAAAGAAATTGATGTCGCTTACGTTTGTCAAAGTTTCAGTCCTACAAGTTGTCTTAAATTCTGTCTTATACCTGTCGTACACCAAGTCTTACACATTGTCTTACACCCAGCCTTACATCCTGTTTTAAACTCTGTCGTACACAGTGTCTTACACCTTGTCTTAGTCTTACACCTTGTCTATACACAGTCTTACACTCTTGTCTTACAACCAGTCCTGTACTTTGTAATATTCAACTCTAAGCAAGCACACACGCACACACACACACATGCACACACACACACACAATCCGTCTTATGTAAATGTAATGTGCTACCTGTAGCTGTAACGATGTTTACCCTGCTGTAGAGCTGTTATACTACTTTCTGTTAGTACGACTCATTAGTTTCTCTTCTTGTTCGGGTGTAAGTGAAGTAACGAGTTCAGTGGCCCGATGTTTGGACAAGATCGTGCTGTTGAGATATCGGGAGATATACTTCTACCTCATCATCATGTTGAGATATCGGGAGGTATACTTCTACCTCATCATCATGTTGAGATATCGGGAGATATACTTCTACCTCATCATCATGTTGAGATATCAGGAGATATACTTCTACCTCATCATCATGTTGAGATATCAGGAGATATACTTCTACCTCATCATCATGTTGAGATATCAGGAGATATACTTCTACCTCATCATCATGTTGAGATATCAGGAGATATACTTCTACCTCATCATCATGTTGAGATATCAGGAGATATACTTCTACCTCATCATCATGTTGAGATATCGAGAGATATACTTCTACCTCATCATCATGTTGAGATATCGGGAGATATACTTCTACCTCATCATCATGTTGAGATATCAGGAGATATACTTCTACCTCATCATCATGTTGAGATATCAGGAGATATACTTCTACCTCATCATCATGTTGAGATATCAGGAGATATACTTCTACCTCATCATCATGTTGAGATATCGAGAGATATACTTCTACCTCATCATCATGTTGAGATATCGGGAGATATACTTCTACCTCATCATCATGTTGAGATATCGAGAGATATACTTCTACCTCATCATCATGTTGAGATATCGGGAGATATACTTCTACCTCATCATCATGACTTCGTCAACCTGTAGATCCTTATTTATCACTGTAGAACTTTGAAGTGTGTTTGCACACTTGTCTTGTCTTACAGTTGCGTGCCTGGAAGCTGGTCTGAAACGATGACTAGTCAAATCAGACGGGAACTGTCTAGTCACAGTTAGATTATGTGATTGTAACTGGCCACTCAGGTACGCTCTTGGGTCGTAGCTTCTACATGTTTTGGCTTACATTCAACTTATTCACACTAGTGATGTATAAGTGGCACACACAGCACAGGCAAGAAATGCGCTGTAACAACGAACAAGCGGACATTTCTGTAGTCTACAGCACGAGCACGAGGTCGTGTAAGCTGCTAGTACCACACAGGTGGTCATGCTTCTTACAGTCGTCTTCTCTAGCATCTGCCTCTGCTGTATCTTCTTACAGTCGTCTTCACTAGCATTTGTCTCTGTTGTATCTTCTTACAGTCGTCTTCTCTAGCATCTGTTTCTGCTGTATCTTCTTACAGTCGTCTTCTCTAGCATCTGTCTCTGCTGTATCTTCTTACAGTCGTCTTCTCTAGCATCTGCCTCTGCTGTATCTTCTTACAGTCGTCTTCACTAGCATTTGTCTCTGTTGTATCTTCTTACAGTCGTCTTCTCTAGCATCTGTTTCTGCTGTATCTTCTTACAGTCGTCTTCTCTAGCATCTGTCTCTGCTGTATCTTCTTACAGTCGTCTTCTCTAGCATCTGTCTCTGCTGTATCTTCTGCACGGCACTTTGATTAGATTTCTTCTAGAAATTGATTGGATCATGAAAATTACCAACGAAAAAGAAAAGGGGTACAAAGGACATTGTGGAACCAGTCAGAAGATCTTGACTTTGCCGATGATGTGGCACTTCTGGCACACAGCCATACAAAAATGCAAGAGCAAATTCAGATCTTAAGCAAGAATTCAGCTAAACTGGGACTATATATTATCAGACAAGAAACAAAGATATGAAAAGTAATAGTGCAAGCAATAGCCTCATGGTAACTGAGGGAGTGCCAAATGAGGAAGTAGAGTGTTTCATATATTTAGGTAGCATAGTGGATAAATATGGGGGAACAGAAAAGGATGTTAAAGCTAGAATAACCAAGGCCAGGACAGCATTTATCCAACTTAACAAAATAAGGTCATCTAAGAACATCAAAACAAGAACCAAACTTAGGCTTTTCAATACAAACGTAAAAACTGTCCTACTGTATGGTTCAGAGACATGGGTTATGACCAAGACAATACAAATAGAGGATACAAACATTCATGAACTACTGCTTGAGGAGGATTTTGAACATAAATGGCAGACAAGGTCAAGAACGAAGAGGTCTGATAAAGGGCAAGACAAGAATCTATGAACCTAAAAATCATGTCTAGGAAGTGGAGGTGGATTGGTCACACTATGAGGAAACCCGCCATTAGCATACTAAGATAGGCACTGACATGGAATCCTCAAGGAAATAGAAAACGAGGAAGACCTAGACTTACTTGGAGAAGAGAAATTCTGACAGTGTTCAGAGACAAGGGATAGACATGGAAGGAAGCAGAGAATAATTCCAAGAACAGGGATGACTGAAGAGACTTTATCCGTGGCCTATGCTTTCAAGAAATGAGTGGCATAGCACAACATATGCATTGTTCATAGATTTTGAGAAAGTCTTTGACAGTCAACAGAGATGCACTGTGGAAAATCCTAAGATGGCATGGCCTCCCCTATAAGATAGCAAATGTAATCAAAGCCTTATATGAGGGTTTTCAGTGCAAAGTGATCTGTGGAGAACATACCTCCAGTAGCTTTAGGGTACAAACAGGAGTGAAGCAGGGACGTGTACTATCACCAACATTATTTATCTTAACAGTAGACTGGTTAATGAAGGAGGCAACTTCAGACAAACGCAGAGGATTACAATGGACCCTTGACACAGTGCTGGAGGACCTTGTTTTGCGGACGACATTTGTCTACTATCAAGCAGCCACAAAGAAATGCAAGATAAAATAAACAAGCTAACTCAGAATGCAAACAACATAGGACTAAAGATCAGCGTAGGAAAGACAAAGTTAATGAAGCAAAATGTGAACAACAGAAATGTACTCAGAGTAGATAACACGTTAGTGGAGGAGGTCAACGAATTTGTATATCTCGGCAGTAGAGTAGTAGAAAATGGAGACAGCAGAGAGGACATCAACAGCAGACTTACTAGAGCAAACCAGGCTTATGCATTGCTGCAGACTATATGGAAAACAAAACTAAGCATAAATATGAAAATCAGGATATTTAAGAGTAATGTTCTAAGTGTACTACTCTATGGAAGTGAATGCTGGAAAATCACCAAAACCATAGAAAACGAGTTGAATTCTTTCCAGACTAAATGTTTACGAAGAATTAGAAAAATATTTTGGCCAAACACCATAAAACATCTTGTTGGCAGAGATGCAGATGAAGCCATAGACAACAATTATTGAGGAAAGACGCTGGTGATGGTTGGGACATGTGCTCCGAATGACTGACAACTCACTACCAAAAATAGCACTAAGATGGACACCACAGGGGAACAGAAGTAAGGGTAGGTCAAAGGAGACATGGAGAAGAACAACAGAAAGGATGTTGAGCAATAGAGGGCTCACCTGGGCAAGAGCAGAAAAAAAGGCGAAGGACAGGCATTTGTGGAAAACCCTTGCAGAAGCCCCATGTGCCCTGGGCACTTAAGGTTCATAGAGAGAGAGAGAGATGCTTTCATGGGAGTGAAAGGCGATAATGATGATGATGATGATGATGATGACAACTGTATTGATATTTATAGTTATTTGTTGTCAACGTCATATATATTTATAGTTATTTGTTGGCAACTTCATGGATATTTATATTTATATGATGGGAACTTCATATATATTAACAGTTATATTTTGGCAACTTCATATATATTAAAAGTTATATTTTGGCAACTTCATATATATATATATATATATATATATATGTTTGCAACTTCATAGATAGTTACAGTTATTTGTTGACAACTTGTTGGTTAAATATGTATAGTTATTTGTTGAAGCTTATTAGTTAATTGTTTATAGTTATTTGTTGGCAGCTCCATAGATATTTATAGTTATGTGTTGGAAATTTAATATATATTTATATTTATTTTTGTAACTTATTATATGCTATTTGTTGGCATCTTAAAAGATAGTACTGTTTATTTGTTGGCAGCCCTTTGGCAACATGCTGTTTGTTGGCAACTTATCAGATATTTCTACTTTTTTTTGCCAGCCTATTAAATACATCTGTTTATTTGTTGGTAGCGTATTAGCTATTTCTGGTTGTTTTAGTCTTACAATTGTTTTTCATTTAGTAGCGCGTATGTGTGCCCAGAATGTTACTAAAAGTAGTGTGGGGGGAATGTAATCATCATAATGTGTTGCACATATGCTGGCTGCAGGTAGTGACTATTTTATATATTTTTTATATTTCTTAATAAAACAATAAAACAAAAAACCTTGTCGACATATTTATTTTCTTATACAAGCTGCCTGTGTTACAGTTTGTTACCCTTGCTAACAAGGAACTCTTTCCTCAAGTGTCAAGCTGATATAATTCTGGACTAAATATGGAACTCTTTCCTCAAGTGTCAAGCTGATATAATTCTGGACTAAATATGGAACTCTTTCCTCAAGTGTCAAGCTGATATAATTCTGGACTAAATATGGAACTCTTTCCTCAAGTGTCAAGCTGATATAATTCTGGACTAAATATGGAACTCTTTCCTCAAGTGTCAAGCTGATATAATTCTGGACTAAATATGGAACTCTTTCCTCAAGTGTCAAGCTGATATAATTCTGGACTAAATATGGAACTCTTTCCTCAAGTGTCAAGCTGATATAATTCTGGACTAAATATGAAAATGTGACTAAAAAAGAAAGAAAAGATTTTTTTTTAAAAATCATGTTGTTTTCATCATTAAATTTGGCCATGAAAACAGTCAACATAAAGCACATATGATTAGTGTCAGTAAAAAAACGGATATGTTTATTATGTCCAGTTCAGTAATCAAGAAAACTGAGTTTTTAATATAATATTTCATATAATAATAAAGAGTCCCGACTTTGGTTGACTGCAGAGCTTTATACTCAGTGTGCGTATTTATTTATTCATCCAGAATTTTTGCTGTTTTTGTCCTTCTTAGATGGCTAAATCTGCTTATAAAAAGCTATCTGGATTTTTAAAAATCCTTCTTTACTCATATTTTTATCCTCAGTTAAATGAGAGATAAGAAGGTAAAAAGGTAACTTACCGTCTGTTTTAAATTATTTATGAAAAATAAGTACAATTTACTTGGTTAGCAAATAAAGTAGTAATAGTTTTGATATTCATGTAACAGATTTGGTATTCATGTCAAAGATTTGGTATCCATGTTACAGTTCTGGTATTCATGTTACAGTTCTGGTATTCATGTTACAGTTCTGGTATTCATGTAACGGTTTTGTAGTTTTCTAAGACAGCACTGATGCGTGTGAATGTTGTTAATTAAAATAGGTGGAGGTTCAGTTTTACAAAAAAAGATGGAAAGAGCGAGGAAAGTGGGCAGAAAGCAAGATGAGTACATATAAATGAAGAACATATAACAAATCCTATAATTCGGCAAAACCCTTTTTCAAGGATCACATACAAAAACAACACAACATATAAAAAGATGAACAAATATATAGACTTAGCCTTTCTGGCCTACTCCTTGTAAGAAAGCCCCGTATTTCGTGCCAGGAAAGAGAAGATAAAGACAGACCAAATCTGTTATAATGGTCTAATGTAACTGGCCAGTGAAAACGCAGGTCTCAAAAGCTGAGAATCTTAGCACCGGGAATTTCGAGGTCAAATTTGTGCTGAGAATCTTAGTACTCTCAACAATGTGTTAAATCTTCCCTTCCCATTTATTTAAAAAAGAAGAAAAGTCTGAATGACTGGTGATATGTTTACAACTTGGTTCAGTGATAATATCACTCTGGATGACTGGTGTATAAACTAGGAAAAAAGTAGGAACAGCTTTATTATCTAACGATAACAAAGTTGTGACGTTTCGGCGGGAGCATTTTTCAAACAAAAACAAACAGGACGAAGAATTAGAGAGAGGAGACAAAGTATAGATTCACAACAGGCTTATGTAAATATAATAAAAAAATTTTTTTTTAATTAATGAAAAAATTAATGAAAAATTGTAACTGAATGAAAATTTATCTCAGTTCTAATAAAGGAAAAAAAGTATCATCATCATCATCATGTGCCGTGCCGACTGGCGTTGGCTATTATGCTTCTCCAGAGTACACGATCCTTCATGCAGGCCATCAGCTCAGTTGGTGATCTCCTCTCACACCATCCCGTCAGACTGTCCAGTATCATTTCTCTTGGTCTTCCTCTTGATCTTCTTCCTTCTATTTTTCCTGTTGTTATAATATTTTCAATGCCCCCTCTTCTCATTGCATGTCCTATGAAAGTACATTGTCTCTCTCTTATCTTTTTGACAAGGTTTTTTGTCTCTCCAGCTCTTCTCATACATTCTTCATTAGTTATTTTCGCTGTCCAGGGGATTCGCAACATTCTTCTAATAAACCACATTTCTGCTGCTTCCAGTGATTTTTGTGCAGACTTGCCTATTGTCCATGATTCACTTCCATATAACAAGATAGGTTCAATATAGCATTTTAGGACTCGTTTTCTAACATTCATTGATAAAGATGTGTTGGATAATATGTTTCTCATTCTCTGAAATGCAGTCTTAGCTTGGCCTATTCTGTTCTTAATTTCTGTTCTGCATTTCCCATCTGAAGTTATTACTGCTCCAAGGTATTTGAATTTCTGCACCTGCTTTAGAACAGTTCCGTTTAATTTAATACTGCATGCTGGTGGATTCTGTTTCTTAGATATAACCATAGTCTCTGTCTTTTTGATGTTCAAAGTAAGGCCTTTCTGTTCACTTTCTTTGGCGACTTTATTCAAGAGATTTTGCAGGTCTTGTTGGTTCTCAGCTATCAGTATTGTGTCGTCAGCATACCGAAGGTTGTTAATATTGTATCCTCCAATTTTTATGCCTGGTTCTGTGATGATTGTTCTTAGAATATTCTCGCTACACAGAGAAAAAAGGTCTGGAGATAGTACACGTCCTTGTCGCACCCCTTGTTTTATAGGTTGATATTTTCCAATTCTATTTTCAACTCGAACTGCTGCTTCTTGCTGCCAGTATAGATGTTTTACAATCCTCAGGTCTTTGCCGTCTATATTGATGTCTTCAAGCATTTTAATAATTTCATTATGTTTCACCTTGTCAAATGCCTTGGTGTAATCAATGAAGCATAAGTAGAGATCTTTCTGTACTTCTAAAGCTCTTTCTGTTAGTGTTCGTAAAGCATAAATGGCATTGTGTGTTCCTTTTCCTTCAACAAATCCAAACTGTTCATCTGCTATTTCCATTTTTATCTTTTTCTTTGTTCTTCTCATAATTATTCTCAGAAGTAGCTTCGTTATGTGACATGAGAGGCTGATAGTCCGGTGGTCGTCACATTCCTTTGCACCTGGTTTCTTTGGTAGTGCTATAAACGTGGATTTAATCAGGTCACTGGGAATATAACCACTGTTGTAAATGTCATTCAGTAACTTGATTATTATTTTTATTCATGTCTCCTCTAGTGCCTCTATTTCTTCTATTGTTATATTATCAGGCCCAGTCGCTTTTCCTTTCTTCATGTGTTTGATGGCATCTATGATTTCATCTTCAAGTATTGGTGGTCCCTCACAGTTTTCAGTATCTGGTGTTAATTCCGGTCTTTCTCCTCCATATAGCTCACCGATATACTCTGTCCACCTGTCCACAATGTCTTCTTTTCCCATTAACATTTTACCTTCTTTCGATTTCAGGCATCCTGTGGTATATTTTGTTTTCCTGCCTGTGAGTTCATTAATTCGTTTGTGCATGTTTTTGCTGTCTTTAATATGAGAGTCCTCTATCTGCAACCACACTTCTTTTGCTTCTCTGCATTTGCGTCTTATTTCTTTATTTATCTTGTTATATTTTTTCTCGTTATTTTTACTCCTCCTCCTCTTGTCCATCAGTCCTAAGATGTCGTCTGTCATCCATTTATTTTTAGGGGCTTCTTTTTTGATGATGATGATGAAACAACATATGTCTGTTACCATGGTTATAACGCGTTCGTGCTGAAAGGTGCAAGATAGTGCATGGTTGAGTGTAGAAAATGTTAAGAGACAAGGGATACGCATAGAAGGAGCAGAGAATTATACAAAGAACAGGGATGACTGGAGAGTCAATATCCCTGGACGATGCTCTTAAGGGAGTGGAAAGTGATGTTTAATAGTAGACGATGGTAGGGAATGGATAGGGAATTGTGATGTTTGATAGTAAATGATGGTAGGGAAGGGATGGTAATCTATTTAGGAGAACGTGACACGAATGAATATGGTTGTGGTAGAGGAGTAGCAATGTGATGATGTGTGAGGGTACTAAACTATGTGCAACAAGTGAGAATGAGTACGATTGTGGAAAATTATGTGTAGCTAAATAACGAGTTCAAGCCATGTGGTTCCAGCATCCCATAGTCTCGAGTGTAAAGGTTCTCAAGTGCTAAGCGGCTTGTGTCATTTGCCTGACACTGTTCGATGGCTGTTACCAGAAAATCAGAGTTGTCTCTGTGGTTGGGGCCATTGAAATGATTAAGGACGGGTTTCGAAGCATGCTGGGTGATATCGTGCAGATGTTTCTGTATGCGGTCTCTTAGTCTGAGGCCAGTTTCACCAGTATAAGTTATCTTTCATCTGTTGCATACGTTGAAATATATTACATTCCGGGATGCGCATGTGAATCCCTCATGGAGAATAAGGATAGTTTTAGAAACTTGAGAACCGCTTAGCAATTGAGAAACGCAAATTCAAGACTATGGGATGCTGGAACCACATGGTTTGAACTCGTTATTTAGCTACACATAATCTTTCACAATCATACTCATTCTCACTTGTTGCACATAGTTTAGTACCCTCACACATCATCACATTGCTACTCCTCTACCACAACCACAGTCATTCATTTCACCTTCTCCTAAATAGATTACCATCCCTTCCCTACCATCATTTACTATCAAACATCACAATTCCCAATCCATTCCCTACCATCATCTACTATTAAACATCACTTTCCACTCCCTTAAGAGCATCGTCCACGGACATTCATCCCTGCTCTTTGTATAATTCTCCCTCCATGCGCATCTCTTGTCTCTTACCATTTTCTACACGCAACCATGCACTATCATGCACGTTTCAGCACGAACGCGTTATAACCATGGTAACGGACACACATTGTTTATGTTCCTGAATACACACAGACGTTAGGTTTGTGCCTTTACAAGAACTGAGATAAGTTTTCATTCATTTACTATCTTTTCATTAATTTTTTTCATTAATGTTTTTCTTTTTTTTTTTTGTATTTCGTTTACATAAGCTTGTTGTGAATCTATACTTTGTCTCCTCTAATTCTTCGTCCTGTTTGTTTTTGTTTGAAAAAGGATCACGCCGAAACGTCACAACTTTGTTATCGTTAGATAATAAAGCTGTTCCTACTTTGTTCCTAGTTTATACACTTTGGTATCAGAACTTTACTGCAGTGCTATGTATTAAGTTGTATACGTATACACTAATTACTGTGGATGCCTGGTGATATGTTTACAGCTTGATTCACTGTTAAATGAATTTTGTAAATAACCTAACATTCCCTCCAAGATGGCCCTGCTCGCGGGGAACATCCAGACTAGGCACGACCTGTGACTAAGACTAACATATTAAAGCTGTGTGCCTTCCTCCCAACACAACCTCTCTAGCACAGCCTCTAGAACAAGAAGTAAATGCTTCTTTCAAAAGTTACTACCTCAAATGCATGTTTACCAAGACCACAGCTGCTCTAATCTTGGCAGGGGACCAAGCAAGAACTAATTACAAATCTGATGGACCGGCTTCACAAACTGTGTTTGGAAATTAAACTTGGCCAAAGTAAAATGAGTATAAATGAGTATACTTAAGTAAACCTGAATGAAAATCATTAATTCTCTGAAGAACGACTTCAAAGGTTTCAAAGAGACAATGGAGAAAATCATTCCAAAGATTTCAAAGAGACATTGCAGGAAGTCATTTCAAAGGTTTCAGAGAGACACTGGAGGAAATCAATTCAAATGTTGCGAACTTGGCTCACCAGCTGAACTTAGAGCTAGAAGCTGAAGGTGTTGCTGAATTGCTGGAGCGTCAAGACCATCCCCTGACAGATGAAGATCTGCTGTCACTTGAGGGGCAGACACAGCTGTCCTTTGTCATGTGTTCTGTGCCCTGTCTACTGTGTCCTGTGTCATGTATCATGTGTCCTGTGTCCTGTGTCATGTGTTATGTGTTATGTGTCCTGTGCCATGTCTCCTGTGTCCTGTGTCATGTGTCCTTGTCATGTGTCATGTGTTATGTGTCATGGGTCCTGTGTCATGTGTTATGTGTCATGTGTCATGTGTCCTATGTCATGTGTTATGTGTCCTGTGTCATGTGTCCTGTGTCATGTGTTATGCGTCCTGTGCCATGTGTCCTGTGTCCTGTGTTTTGTGTGTGCTTTTTTGTATGATTAAAGTGTAAGCCGAAACATCACAACTGTGTTCTCATTAATTAAAGAAGCTATTACTACTTTTGTTTTAAATATTTTTAACACTCTGTGGGGGGGGGAGGGGCTTGTTAAAACCCATCATGTGTCCGCTCTTCTTTCCCCTTTCTACATTGTGACTTGGACTGCTCCACATCCTAGCACAAGTTTCATATCCATTCTCAAATGTGGGTGAAGTAAGGTCAGTACTGGATTATGTGTATTCTCAAATGTGGGTGAAGTAAGGTCAGTATTGGATTATGTGTATTCTCAAATGTGGGTGAAGTAAGGTCAGTATTGGATTATGTGTTATCTCAGATGTGGGTGAAGTAAGGTCAGTACTGGATTATGTATATTCTCAAATGTGGGTGAAGTAAGGTCAGTACTGGATTATGTGTATTCTCAAATGTGGGTGAAGTAAGGTCAGTACTGGATTATGTATATTCTCAAATGTGGGTGAAGTAAGGTCAGTACTGGATTATGTGTATTCTCAAATGTGGGTGAAGTAAGGTCAGTATTGGATTATGTGTATTCTCAAATGTGTATGAATTAAGGTCAGTATTGGATTATGTGTATTCTCAAATGTGGGTGAAGTATGGTCAGTACTGGAATATTCTCAAATGTGTATGAATTAAGGTCAGTACTGGATTATGTGTATTCTCAAATGTGGCTGAAGTATGGTCAGTACTGGAATATTCTCAAATGTGTATGAATAAAGGTCAGTACTGGATTATGTGTATTCTCAAATGTGTATGAATTAAGGTCAGAATAATACGTCTAAGAAACAGAGACAAAATGCATGGATATTACTTTGTAGCAGTGATTGTAATTGTCAGAGCAACATTTGAGCTATTTAAACGTATCAATACATGAGAAGTAAGAGAGACTGCGCCAGTTGCATACAAGTATTTTACTTTTATTGAAATAAATGTTCTGAAAAGTTGAAAAAAACTTATACCTACTGTCTATAGTTGCATTTTATAAACAAACGTGCCAGTGCGTTGCAAAAGAAGAGAAACATGTGAAAATCAGTTGTGTTATTCTAGCAGCTGCTCTGCTGGTTTACATTTTGTAATTTGTAAATTTGAGTCATTTTCGTGGATGTTGTGAAAGATCATTTTACAGAACATGTTATGTGTTTCTGAAAGGAGAATTTATTTTCTTCAAAGATTTATACACAGTCTCCCAGTTTAATTTAGAACATAATTTTTTTCTTGTTCCATTTTTATAACTAATATGATGAAGGAAAGCAATCAATTCTACATGACAGATTGTCAGTTTATGCCAGAGTTTATCAGACATTGTAGGTTTATAACATAGATATATTTTGTTGATGTTAGGTTTATAACATAGATATATTTTGTTGATGTTAGGTTTATAACAAAAATATATTTTGTTGATATTAGGTTTATAACATAGATATATTTTGTCGATGTTAGGTTTATAACATAGATATATTTTGTTGATATTAGGTTTATAACGTAGATATATTTTGTTGATTATAGGTTTATAACATAGATATATTTTGTTGATATAAGGTTTATAACATAGATATATTTTGTTTATATTAGGTTTATAACATAGATATATTTTGTTGATGTTAGGTTTATAACATAGATATATTTTGTTGATGTTAGGTTTATAACAAAAATATATTTTGTTGATATTAGGTTTATAACATAGATATATTTTGTCGATGTTAGGTTTATAACATAGATATATTTTGTTGATATTAGGTTTATAACGTAGATATATTTTGTTGATTATAGGTTTATAACATAGATATATTTTGTTGATATAAGGTTTATAACATAGATATATTTTGTTTATATTAGGTTTATAACATAGATGTATTTTGTTGATGTCAGGTTTATAACATAGATATATTTTATTGATGTTAGGTTTATAACATAGATATATTTTATTGATATTAGGTTTATAACATAATTATATTCTGTTCTTTACGTTTTGACTTATGTTTTTACATTCATAAAAGCCTAACATGAAACATTTGACTAAAGTTGACATTATTTGATCGCCTTCATTTCTGCGGACACTGAGTGTCTTGTCGTGGTCAGACTTGCTCTACCCGCTTGAAACGTTTCTACCCGTTCATGAACTTTTTGTTGAGCCATGTTGTTTGTACTTCAGTACTGACCTACATCCTACGGTCAATTTCAGCAAGTTTCTCTCTCTCTTCCCCCACCCCCCCCCCCCAAAAAAAAAAACCACTAGGGTGACTTTCTCAAAAGTGGTGTAATCCTGTAGCGGAGCGTTCAGGTTTATTTGACCTTGATTTCAACTAGAATAAGAACAGAGCGCTGCACTGTGCGTGTTCGAAGTACCCATCAGCATGTAACAACGTGTTATATTTTTCAGCTTCGTTCCGTTGTAGTTAGCGCGTACTTTTCAAACTGATTTACTATCCTTCGTAACGTTATCCAACACAAGGTTGTTAGTTTGGTTGCTTAGAGAGATTCCAGTGTCAACGTTGTCCAACACAAGGTTGTTAGTTTGGTTGCTTAGAGAGATTCCAGAGTCAACGTTGTCCAACACAAGGTTGTTAGTTTGGTTGCTTGGAGAGATTCCAGTGTCAACGTTGTCCAACACAAGGTTGTTAGTTTGGTTGCTTAGAGAGATTCCAGTGTCAACGTTGTCTAACACAAGGTTGTTAGTTTGGTTGCTTAGAGAGATTCCAGTGTGAACTGCGATACAGGCTAAGTACAAGTATAGCCATCTCGTCATTTCTTGGTAAAATCATGGCGGGCGTTTTTTTTTTTATTATGAGATCGTTCTTATGGTCTTCCGAAATTTATGTTTGCTAGCAGAAAAAGATGAAACTTTATTGAATATAACAAGAGCTGGCAGATCATTGTGTCACAGTGCTGCCTACTTGATGAGTTAGCTGGAGGAAGGAGGATAGAGGCTTTGAGGTGAGTGAGTGAGTACCTGACGAGTAGCCGTGTGTTCTACGTTTATTTATAGCATGACACTGATTGAATGTGCACTGACATGTATAGTCCTAGATTCAGCATTAACTCTGTCTTAAGTTAAATAGAGTATCTGAAACACTCATTACTGGAGTGTGTAAACGTGGAGGTAACTTTACAAGATATTTTAGGTTTTTCTGTCTTCATTAAAACCAGTATCTCAATACACATGTTAAAAAAGTCATACTTCACTAAAACCAGTATCTCAATACACATGTTAAAAAAGTCATACTTCACTAAAACCAGTATCTCAATACACATGTTAAAAAAGTCATACTTCACTAAAACCAGTATCTCAATACACATGTTAAAAAAGTCATACTTCACTACAAGCAGTATCTAATATAGTTGAGACAAAACTCATACTTCACTACAACCAGTACCTAATATAGTTGAGACAAAAGTGATACTTCACTACAACCAGTATCTAATATAGTTGAGACAAAAGTCATACTTCACTACAACCAGTACCTAATATAGTTGAGACAAAAGTGATACTTCACTACAACCAGTATCTAATATAGTTGAGACAAAAGTCATACTCACGGACTGTATTTGAGCATTATGTTAAAAATGTCAAAATATTGGAAACAAAGAATGAAGACAAATTTATTTGGAACAACCCTTTAGCAGGTAAGTTACGGCGGCTTTCAAGCAGATAAATGTAACATATTGTGCAAATGTTCAGAATGATTTTGCTGTCGTTTCTCTTCTCTCTCACATTTAATCTGCATCGTGCTGTTAGACAGTCTTTACATTTGTAAGACTATCTTAAAGTGTGGTAATGATTATCTGTTTATTTTGTGTGCACTGAACATCTGTTTACCTGCCTACTATCTAACCTACCTACCTATCTACCTACCTGCCTTGCCTTACCTACCTACCTACCTTCCTACCTACCTACCTTCCTACTTACCTACCTACCTGTCTGTCTGTCTGTCAGTCTGTCTGTCTATCTATCCATATACATAGGTTGCAGGAGATATAAAATGTGGGACGTTGAGCATAAAGTTTACTACTTATATTTGCTATGTTATACTGTGTTGATCGCTGTCTCATTACACATGTTGTTTAAGTATATGACTTTTTATAGATATTTTTCTTCTTGCATTAAAGTATCCACAGTTGAGAGAACCACCTTCTTCTTCTTGTAGTAAAGCACGCAGAAGTGAGCGAACTATCTTTTCTGCTGCTTATGAGTTTATCAAAAGAGTATCGTTACATGAAGTAGTTTTATGGTGATTGGTTAAGCAGATATGTCTGTGTCTCCTACATAGCTTTCCTCATCACTTACGTGAATAGACATACAGACTCCTCGTTAAATGATGCCAATTTTGATGATATAATTTATGAAAAATTCAGCAGAAGAAAACTTGAACACATTAATAATGACTTCTGTCGCAGGCAATGTGAGATGTAACTGGCTAGTACTTTAAGTTAGCGTACCATATACAGTAAATATTAACTCTTTCACTTCAAAATAACACAGGCAGTGTTGGTAGATCATGCACACTCAAGGGAACCAAAGCTCAGAGCGATATTAAGCAAAGTCTAAATGAAATAAAAACATTTCTAGACCAGCACATATATTTTTTATAGAGTAACTTCTTTCCAGTTTCGTTATACCAAAATGTGTCATCAAAATGTATCTAGCAGTGCATGAAATTTAGTTGAGACAAAAGTCATACTTCACTACAACCAGTACCTAATATAGTTGAGACAAAAGTGATACTTCACTACAACCAGTATCTAATATAGTTGAGACAAAAGTCATACTCACGGACTGTATTTGAGCATTATGTTAAAAATGTCAAAATATTGGAAACAAAGAATGAAGACAAATTTATTTGGAACAACCCTTTAGCAGGTAAGTTACGGCGGCTTTCAAGCAGATAAATGTAACATATTGTGCAAATGTTCAGAATGATTTTGCTGTCGTTTCTCTTCTCTCTCACATTTAATCTGCATCGTGCTGTTAGACAGTCTTTACATTTGTAAGACTATCTTAAAGTGTGGTAATGATTATCTGTTTATTTTGTGTGCACTGAACATCTGTTTACCTGCCTACTATCTAACCTACCTACCTATCTACCTACCTGCCTTGCCTTACCTACCTACCTACCTTCCTACCTACCTACCTTCCTACTTACCTACCTACCTGTCTGTCTGTCTGTCAGTCTGTCTGTCTATCTATCCATATACATAGGTTGCAGGAGATATAAAATGTGGGACGTTGAGCATAAAGTTTACTACTTATATTTGCTATGTTATACTGTGTTGATCGCTGTCTCATTACACATGTTGTTTAAGTATATGACTTTTTATAGATATTTTTCTTCTTGCATTAAAGTATCCACAGTTGAGAGAACCACCTTCTTCTTCTTGTAGTAAAGCACGCAGAAGTGAGCGAACTATCTTTTCTGCTGCTTATGAGTTTATCAAAAGAGTATCGTTACATGAAGTAGTTTTATGGTGATTGGTTAAGCAGATATGTCTGTGTCTCCTACATAGCTTTCCTCATCACTTACGTGAATAGACATACAGACTCCTCGTTAAATGATGCCAATTTTGATGATATAATTTATGAAAAATTCAGCAGAAGAAAACTTGAACACATTAATAATGACTTCTGTCGCAGGCAATGTGAGATGTAACTGGCTAGTACTTTAAGTTAGCGTACCATATACAGTAAATATTAACTCTTTCACTTCAAAATAACACAGGCAGTGTTGGTAGATCATGCACACTCAAGGGAACCAAAGCTCAGAGCGATATTAAGCAAAGTCTAAATGAAATAAAAACATTTCTAGACCAGCACATATATTTTTTATAGAGTAACTTCTTTCCAGTTTCGTTATACCAAAATGTGTCATCAAAATGTATCTAGCAGTGCATGAAATTTAATTTAGAAGTGAATAGTTACAGAAGTACAGACAAAGACGAAGAGGATTGACTGTGTTGGATATTTTGGCGTATTCTAATTGTGACATTCTCGAGACTATCTAAATTATTTCAAGAGTAGAAAATTCCAGAATTCCTGTCTGTACGGAGAGAAAGCCACAGACAAAAGGAGACAGCTGAATTGGGGTAAATACGTGATGGGTCTATACGAACTCTGGCGAGAATTGGGATCACATGATTTCCAATCGAAATCACAGCACCGATTGAATTGGCCCGGGTTAGCCCAGAGACCAGGTTAGAAGCCAATATTCATTAGGATAAGACATAACCTGCATAGTGGCTATGTTCTGGCTGAATGGCTTCAGGCGAAAATAATGTGTAACTGCATGAAGAAATATTGTTTAGTTATGAGGAGACGATCTACGTTTGGATAGGAGGAGAAAACTATGATATGCTTGAGAAGAAGATCATAATGTTGAATTCATGAAGAAATAATGTTTAGCTTTATGAGGATCTATGATTTAGGAATAATTCAGAGTTATGAACAGTTAGTGTTTCATTGAGAGTTCGGGCTAAATAGGGTACAGGTCCGTGTTAAACCACAATAAACCCTGGTGTCCCTGGCAGGGATCCTTTCATTCATTTTGCTCTACAGCTGTTATGTCCTTTATTAATTTTATGGCGGAAGGAGTGCACGGGAAAGTGGAATTTACTTAGGGCAACCACGGCGGGTAGGAACAGATTAAACACCCGAGTTCCCCGGGTTAGGGTCAGGCAATGGACTCGACTTAATGGTCAACTCCCCGCCCTCAGCTTCTAGTAGAAGTCACACGTCGTCAGTCCTTGTCCAACTGTCAGTCCTTGTCCAACTGTCAGTCCTTGTCCAACTGTCAGTCCTTGTCCTACTGTCAGTCCTTGTCCAACTGTCAGTCCTTGTCCAACTGTCAGTCCTTGTCCAACTGTCAGTCCCTGTCCAACTGTCAGTCCTTGTCCAACTGTCAGTCCTTGTCCAACTGTCAGTCCTTGTCCAACTGTCAGTCCCTGTCCAACTGTCAGTCCTTGTCCTACTTTCAGTCCTTGTCCTACTTTCAGTCCCTGTCCTGCTTTCAGTCCTTGTCCTACTTTCAGTCCTTGTCCTGCTTTCAGTCCTTGTCCTACTTTCAGTCCTTGTCCTACTTTCAGTCCTTGTCCTACTTTCAGTCCTTGTCCTACTTTCAGTCCTTGCAGTAAAGTACACAGAGTTGAGAGAAACATCTTTTTTCTTGTAGTAAAGTACCCAGAGTTGAGAGAACCATCTTTCTTCTTGTAGTAAAGTACCCAGAGTTGAGAGAACCATCTTTTTTCTTGTAGTAAAGTACACAAAGTTGAGAGAAACATCTTTTTTCTTCTTGCAGTAAAGTACACAGAGTTGAGAGAACCATCGTTTTATTTTTGTAGTAAAGCACACAAGTGAACGAATCATATCTTTTTATCTTGTAGTAAAGTACACAGAAGTGAGCAAACCACCTTCTTCTTCTTGTAGTAAAGCAAGCAGAAGTGAGTGAACTATCTTTTCTGCTGCTTATGAGTTTATCAAAAGAGTATCGTTACATGAAGTAGTTTTATGGTGATTGGTTAAGCAGATATGTCTGTGTCTCCTACATAGCTTTCCTCATCACTTACGTGAACAGACATACAGACTCCTCGTTAAATTATGCCAATTTTGATGATATACGTTATGAAAAATCCAGCAGAAGAAAACTTGAACACATTAATAATGACTTCTGTCGCAGGCAATGTGAGATGTAACTGGCTAGTACTTTAAGTTAGCGTACCATATACAGTAAATATTAACTCTTTCACTTCAAAATAACAGGCAGTGTTGGTAGATCATGCACAATCAAGGGAACCAAAGCTCAGAGCGATATTAAGCAAAGTCTAAATGAAATAAAAACATTTCTAGACCAGAACATATATTTTTTATAGAGTAACTTCTTTCCAGTTTCGTTATACCAAAATTTGTCATCAAAATGTATCTAGCAGTGCATGAAATTTAATTTAGAAGTGAATAGTTACAGAAGTACAGACAAAGACGAAGAGGATTGACTGTGTTGGATATTTTGGCGTATTCTAATTGTGACATTCTCGAGACTATCTAAATTATTTCAAGAGTAGAAAATTCCAGAATTCCTGTCTGTACGGAGAGAAAGCCACAGACAAAAGGAGACAGCTGAATTGGGGTAAATACGTGATGGGTCTATACGAACTCTGGCGAGAATTGGGATCACATGATTTCCAACCGAAATCACAGCACCGATTGAATTGGCCCGGGTTAGCCCAGAGACCAGGTTAGAAGCCAATATTCATTAGGATAAGACATAACCTGCATAGTGGCTATGTTCTGGCTGTATGGCTTCAGGCGAAAATAATGTGTAACTGCATGAAGAAATATTGTTTAGTTATGAGGAGACAATCTACGTTTGGATAGGAGGAGAAAACTATGATATGCTTGAGAAGAAGATCATAATGTTGAATTCATGAAGAAATATTGTTTAGTTATGAGGAGACAATCTACGTTTGGATAGGATGAGAAAACTATGATATGCTTGAGAAGAAGATCATAATGTTGAATTCATGAAGAAATATTGTTTAGTTATGAGGAGACAATCTACGTTTGGATAGGAGGAGAAAACTGTGATATGCTTGAGAAGAAGATCATAATGTTGAATTCATGAAGAAATATTGTTTAGTTATGAGGAGACAATCTACGTTTGGATAGGAGGAGAAAACTATGATATGCTTGAGAAGAAGATCATAATGTTGAATTCATGAAGAAATATTGTTTAGTTATGAGGAGACAATCTACGTTTGGATAGGAGGAGAAAACTATGATATGCTTGAGAAGAAGATCATAATGTTGAATTCATGAAGAAATAATGTTTAGCTTTATGAGGATCTATGATTTAGGAATAATTCAGAGTTATGAACAGTTAGTGTTTCATTGAGAGTTCGGGCTAAATAGGGTACAGGTCCGTGTTAAACCACAATAAACCCTGGTGTCCCTGGCAGGGATCCTTTCATTCATTTTGCTCTACACTTGTTATGTCTTTTATTAATTTTATGGCGGAAGGAGTGCACGGGAAAGTGGAATTTGCTTAGGGCAACCACGGCGGGTAGGAACAAACAGATTAAACACCCGAGTTCCCCGGGTTAGGGTCAGGCAATGGACTCGACTTAATGGTCAACTCCCCGCCCTCAGCTTCTAGTAGAAGTCACACGTCGTCAGTCCCTGTCCTGCTGTCAGTCCTTGTCCTACTTTCAGTCCTTGTCCAACTGTCAGTCCTTGTCCAACTGTCAGTCCTTGTCCAACTGTCAGTCCTTGTCCTACTTTCAGTCCCTGTCCTGCTGTCAGTCCTTGTCCTACTTTCAGTCATTGTCCTACTTTCAGTCCTTGTCCTACTTTCAGTCCTTGTCCTACTTTCAGTCCTTGTCCTACTTTCAGTCCTTGTCCAACTGTCAGTCCTTGTCCAACTGTCAGTCCTTGTCCTACTTTCAGTCCTTGTCCTACTTTCAGTCCTTGTCCTACTTTCAGTCCTTGTCCTACTTTCAGTCCTTGTCCTACTTTCAGTCCTTGTCCTACTGTCAGTCCTTGTCCTATTTTCAGTCCTTGTCCAACTGTCAGTCCTTGTCCTACTTTCAGTCCCTGTCCAACTGTCAGTCCTTGTCCAACTGTCAGTCCTTGTCCTACTTTCAGTCCTTGTCCTACTTTCAGTCCTTGTCCAACTGTCAGTCCTTGTCCAACTGTCAGTCCTTGTCCAACTGTCAGTCCTTGTCCAACTGTCAGTCCTTGTCCAACTGTCAGTCCCTGTCCTACTTTCAGTCCTTATCCTACTTTCAGTCCTTGTCCTACTTTCAGTCCTTGTCCTACTTTCAGTCCTTGTCCAACTGTCAGTCCTTGTCCAACTGTCAGTCCTTGTCCAACTGTCAGTCCTTGTCCTACTTTCAGTCCCTGTCCTACTTTCAGTCCTTGTCCTACTTTCAGTCCTTGTCCTACTTTCAGTCCTTGTCCTACTTTCAGTCCTTGTCCAACTTTCAGTCCTTGTCCTACTTTCAGTCCCTGTCCAACTGTCAGTCCTTGTCCTACTTTCAGTCCCTGTCCTACTTTCATCCTTGTCCTACTTTCAGTCCTTGTCCTACTTTCAGTCCTTGTCCTACTTTCAGTCCCTGTCCTACTTTCAGTCCTTGTCCTGCTGTCAGTCCTTGTCCTACTTTCAGTCCCTGTCCTACTTTCAGTCCTTGTCCTACTTTCAGTCCCTGTCCTACTTTCAGTCCCTGTCCTACTTTCAGTCCCTGTCCTACTTTCAGTCCCTGTCCTGCTGTCAGTTTTGTCTACAAAGCCCCCTCAGCCAATTGCCACTCATTGGCCCTCAAATCGAATACAACTACGTTCCCCTCAGTAACACGCAATCCTTTTAATAATTATCATCATCTGAGTGGCTTAATATTATTCTATCATCATCATCAATATTATATTATCATTACCTGAGTCTCTTAATATTATTCTATCATCATCAATATTATATTATCATTACCTGAGTCTCTTAATATTATTCTATCATCATCAATATTATATTATCATTACCTGAGTCTCTTAATATTATACTATCATCATCAATATTATATTATCATCACATGAGTCGCTTAATATTATAATCACCATCTTCTTCTTCTTCAGCTTTCGGAGCCATTGCGGCTCATTGCTGCAGACAAAGTTTGCCTTCATTCTTCTCTTTACCTAATTTCTTTTATATCCTCTTCTGTTGTCTTTCCATCTCTGTCTTGTTCAACCCCTTGGTCTTGTTTTCCTCGTCTCTTGTGAATACAGCATTTTCGTTTTCTCTTCCATTCTTTCTATATGGCCCAGCCAGTGTAGTTTGTTCAGTTTCAAGACATTTATAATTCCTTGGGATTTAAATAAGCTGTTCAGTTCAGTGTTCTTTCTAGCTCTCCATTCTCCACTGTTGGTATCCTTTATCGGCCGAAGATTCTTAATAGGATCTTATTCTCAAAGATCTGCAATTGTTGTTTATTATTCTTTGTTGTACTCCATATTTCTCATCCATACATGATGGCTGGTCTTATTATAGTTTTGTAGATTATTATTTTTGGTGTTTTGGGGCAGGATTTTGGATTTTAACAGGTGCTGCAAGCCAAAGTATGTTTTATTCCCTATCCGTACTCTGATTTTAATTTCCTCACTTACTATGTTGCTTCAGTTGAAGGTTGTGCCTAGATATTTGTATGTTTCTGCTTTCCTATTGATCATACCTCCAACATTTATATAATCTGGATAATTCTGTCTCTGGTCTTTTGATAACTTCATATACCCTGTCTTGTCTTGGTTAATGGTCAAGCCTAATTTCAGTGCTACACCTCTCAAGTGTATGCAGGTATTGATGACTTCTTGCATAGATTTCCCCACCAGGTCGATGTCATCAGTATATCCTAGTATGTTACCTTGTTTTTTCTGTACTTTTCACTTTTCTGACTATCCTTTCTAGTGCTAGACTGAATAGTAACGGATATAATGTATCACCTTGTTTTAAACCGGTTCTTATAAGGAAGAGTTCTGACTTTCTTCCTTTATATATTACTATATTTTGTGCATCCTCCATAAATATTCTAGTCAAATTAATTAATGTATTAAGTATCTCAAATTCTTTCATAATTTTCCATAAGCTGCTCCTAGCTATGCTGTCAAAAGCTTTTTGGAAATCAATGAAGATATTATGTACCTCTTTTCCATATTCCCAGTACTTTTCGGCTCATTGCTGCAGACAAAGTTTGCCTTCATTCTTCTCTTTACCTAATTTCTTTTACATCCTCTTCTGTTGTCTTTCCATCTCTGTCTTGGTCAACCCCTTGGTCTTGTTTCCCTCGTCTCTTGTGAATACAGCATTTTCGTTTTCTTTTCCATTCTTTCTACATGGCCCAGCCAGTGTAGTTTGTTCAGTTTCAAGACATTTATAATTCCTTGAGATTTAAATAAGCTGTTCAGTTCAGTGTTCTTTCTAGCTCTCCATTCTACATTGTTGGTATCCTTTATCGGCCGAAGATTCTTAATAGGATCTTATTCTCAAAGATCTGCAATTGTTGTTTATTATTCTTTGTTGTAGTCCACGTTTCTGATCCATACATGACGGCTGGTCTTATTATAGTTTTGTAGATTGTTATTTTGGTGTTTTGGGGCAGGATTTTGGATTTTAACAGGTGCTGCAAGCCAAAGTATGTTTTATTCCCTATCTGTACTCTGCTTTTAATTTCCTCGCTTACTTTGTTGCTTCTGTTGAAGGTTGTGCCTAGATATTTGTATGTTTCTGCTTTCCTATTGATCATACCTCCAACATTTATATAATCTGGATCATTATGCCTTTGGTCTTTTGATAACTTCATATACCCTGTCTTGTCTTGGTTAATGGTCAAGCCTAATTTCGGTGCTACACTTCTCAGGTGTATGCAGGTACTGATGACTTCTTGCATAGATTTCCCCACCAAGTCGATGTCATCAGTATATCCTAGTATGTTACCTTGTTTTTTCTGTACTTTTCACTTTTCTGACTATCCTTTCTAGTGCTAGACTGAATAGTAACGGATATAATATATCACCTTGTTTTAAACCGGTTCTTATAGAGAAGAGTTCTGACTTTCTTCCTTTATATATTACTATATTTTGTGCATCCTCCATAAATATTCTAGTCAAATTAATTAATGTATTAAGTATCTCAAATTCTTTCATAATTTTCCATAAGCTGCTCCTATCTATGCTGTCAAAAGCTTTTTGGAAATCAATGAAGATATTATGTACTTCTTTTCCATATTCCCAGTACTTTTCTGCTCTTTGACGTAGACAAAATATTTGATCTAAGGTTGATCTTTTCTTCCTAAAGCCTGCTTGATAGTCTCTCAATATGTTCTTCTTGTATGGTTTAAATCTATTTAAAGGTATATCATCTTCTGGGTCTCTCAATATTATATCATCATAATCTGAGTCTCTTAAAATTAAATTGTCATCTTGTGAGTCTCTCAGTATTATATTATCATCATCATTTCTCTCCCTCCACTCGCATTCATCCATTTCAAGCCAACATATAATTAATATTTCAATTTAAAAAAAGGAAACGACAAGTACTTACTTTCTGTTTTTAAAATGCGTGAATGTAAAATATCCACAAAACAGCATTTCATATGTGATAGAATTATTAGAAAAATAATATTAAATGTAAAAATTAGTGCTTGATTTTAGTGGAGGATATATCACATAGTTTCTCTCTTCATTTGAGTGGATGGTATATCACAGTTTTCTCGCATCATTTTATCTCATCCTTTTAAAGTACATACAGAAATATGATGATAGTCATATTTATCTCTGCAATTTGATCTATTACATTTTACAGATCAGTAGATGAATATCTAAATGTTCTCTCTTCTTACTGTCCCGTGCATGTCCTATTTTACCGTCCAGTGCTCACAGTCGGGACTGCCTGAATACGCTGACACTGGTCATGATTAGAATCCTAAATGTCTGGATGGAATGAGCAAGCTTGGAACATTCTCTTCACAGAGATGAAGAATAGGACACTCGCAAGCTGTTCTACCTGTCATCTCTCAAATATTTCTCGACAAGAAATTCTTAACATCAGTTTGTTACACGCATACTAAATACATAACATCAGTTTGTTACAAGTTTACTAAATACATAACATCAGTTTGTTACAAGTTTACTAAATACATAACATCAGTTTGTTACAAGTTTACTAAATACATAACATCAGTTTGTTACAAGTTTACTAAATACATAACATCAGTTTGTTACAAGTTACTAAATACATAACATCAGTTTGTTACAAGTTTACTAAATACATAACATCAGTTTGTTACAAGTTTACTAAATACATAACATCAGTTTGTTACAAGTTTACTAAATACATAACATCAGTTTGTTACAAGTTTACTAAATACATAACATCAGTTTGTTACAAGTTTACTAAATACATAACGAACATGTGTAATAATTAGATGACAAGACTTTCATACTTAACTCGCTCATTCTATAGAAAAAGTAAATAGCCCATGTGATTTAGGTATTTTATTATCTTCGTTTATTACAGTTAATTTTTTAAACAATTTGATACATGTCGTATGAATATTTCATTGAAAACAAGGAAAGTATATTAGTTGTAACCTTCGGTATCACTGATAGAAGTCAGAGTTTAGATATTGTAACGACCACATTCATATTTTAAGATTAAAATTACATTAAATAATTGTTTGTAATTATTAAGTAATTAATCAATGATTATGTCGACTAAATTTTGGAAGGGAGTACTTACCATCTGGATGAAACAAAAATGTGTCAGAAAATACAAAATAAGTAGAACACGATAAGAAAAATGTAAAAGACATTTTTGTTGTGACATATCATTTGTCTTAGATGACGGTATTGGAGTAAATACATTTAGATTACTCTACTGGATTAAATAAATTTAGACGACGCTATTGATGTTAATAAATTTAGATTACATTATTGGAGTAAATAAATTTAGATGACGCTGTTGCAGTAAATAACTTTAGATGACGCTGTTGCAGTAAATAAATTTAGATGATGCTACTGAAGTAAATAAATTTAGATGACGCTACTAAATAACTAAATTTAGAAGACGCTCGTCATCATCATCATCAGGTGCCGTGCCGACTGGCGTTGGCTATTTAGCTTCAACAGATTACACGATCTTTCATACAGGCCATCAGCTCAGCTGGTGATCTCCTCTCACACAATCCCGTCAGACTGTCCAGTATCATTTCTCCCGGTCTTCCTCTTGATCTTATTTCTTCTATTTTTCCTGTTGTTATACTATTGTCAATGTCCCCTTCTTCTCATTGCATGTCCTATGAAAGTACATTGTCTCTCTTTCTCTCTTATTTTTTTGACAAGATGTTTTGTCTCTCCAGCTCCTCTCATACATTCTTCATTAGTTATTTTTGCTGTCCAGGGGATTCACAACATTCTTATAATAAACCATATCTCTGCTGCTTCCAATGATTTTTGTGCAGACCTGACTATTGTCCATCATTCACTTCAATGATGACGCTACTGAAGTAAATAAATGTAGATGAGGTTACTGAAGTTAATAAATTTTGATGATGCTATTGAAATAAATAAAGTTAGATAATGCTATTGACGTAAATAAAATTCGATGATGTTATAGAAGAAAATACATTTAGATGAATGTATCGAAGTAATCAATTTTAGATGACGTTACGGAAGTAAATAAATTTAGATGACGCTACTGAAGTAAATAAATTTTGATGATGCTACTGGAGTAAATAATTTTAGATGACACTGTTGGAATAAATAAATTTATATGACGATATGAAAGTAAATAAATTTAGATGACGGTATTGAAGTAAGTAACTTTAGATGACGATATTAGAGTACAGAAATATAAATAATTTTTATGGAATTCTGCGTGGAGGATTTTGCTAGACGGTTTCTCTGGTTACAGATTTGACAAGGTTTGCCTAGCATAATCACTTCAGCACCAACAAGCAGATTAGTCTAAGATGACGTGTAGTTTAATCTTTTTGTCTAACTGTAGCGGTTCCCCGCGGGCGTTAACATTCACGGTTTAGCCGTGTCCTGCGGCTTTACTTTAGGAAGCTGGCATTTAGCAACTTTCGAGTGTTTAATATTTCATCTATTTTTTCTTGCGATCGTTCCGCTCTTTAGCACGATCTTTTGCATGCCCAGGACAAGTGATTCGAAGCTGCAGACCTGACAGTTTGGGAACAGGTTAACTCGCTCTCTACGAAGAATGCTCTCTCGGTCTTACAGAGCATTGCTGTGACAGTCTGTCACATTGATTTCATAGCCCATTTGTTATTCGGCCAGCCAAGCCATTGCATCCGTGTTCACTTCAATGTCCATTCAAATACTGCAGGCCGTGGTGTCACAATACACTTCCTGTCTTATAAGCTGCCCTTCCATTATGACCTGCTGCACAATTTCAACGTAAAGATGAAGTCATAGAGCTTCGAGTAGTGTTGAACAGCTTCATGTGTTTGAAGACGATTAGAGTGACAGGTTGTTGAATTCTAGCTTTACCAGGCAGTGTCATCCGCTGGTCTGTGATGAGAATGTGGCCCGGCCCACTGGTCTGTGATGAGAATGTGGCCCGAGTGACATCTTACCTGTAACATTGCTTGTACCTCAGCCAATCAAAACATTCCTCACTTGGTGGACTCCTTTTATCTACATTCAAGCCCGGATCTAGGGGATAAGTTGTCCTGTTATCTACATCCAAGCCTGGACCTATGGGATGATTTGTCCTATTATCTACATCCACGTCCGGACCTAGGGGATTATTTGTCCTATTATCTACATCCAAGCCTGGACCAAGGGGATGTTTTGTCTCTCCAGCTCCTCTCATACATTCTTCATTAGTTATTTTTGCTGTCCAGGGGATTCACAACATTCTTATAATAAACCATATCTCTGCTGCTTCCAATGATTTTTGTGCAGACCTGACTATTGTCCATCATTCACTTCAATGATGACGCTACTGAAGTAAATAAATGTAGATGAGGTTACTGAAGTTAATAAATTTTGATGATGCTATTGAAATAAATAAAGTTAGATAATGCTATTGACGTAAATAAAATTCGATGACGCTATAGAAGGAAATACATTTAGATGAATGTATCGAAGTAATCAATTTTAGATGACGTTACGGAAGTAAATAAATGTAGATGAGGTTACTGAAGTTAATAAATTTTGATGATGCTACTGGAGTAAATAATTTTAGATGACACTGTTGGAATAAATAAATTTATATGACGATATGAAAGTAAATAAATTTAGATGACGGTATTGAAGTAAGTAACTTTAGATGACGATATTAGAGTACAGAAATATAAATAATTTTTATGGAATTCTGCGTGCAAGATTTTGCTAGACGGTTTCTCTGGTTACAGATTTGACAAGGTTTGCCTAGCATAATCACTTCAGCACCAACAAGCAGATTAGTCTAAGATGACGTGTAGTTTAATCTTTTTGTCTAACTGTAGCGGTTCCCCGCGGGCGTTAACATTCACGGTTTAGCCGTGTCCTGCGGCTTTACTTTAGGAAGCTGGCATTTAGCAACTTTCGAGTGTTTAATATTTCATCTATTTTTTCTTGCGATCGTTCCGCTCTTTAGCACGGTCTCTTGCATGCCCAGGACAGGTGATTCGAAGCTGCAGACCTGACAGTTTGGGAACAGGTTAACTCGCTCTCTACGAAGAATGCTCTCTCGGTCTTACAGAGCATTGCTGTGACAGTCTGTCACATTGATTTCATAGCCCATTTGTTATTCGGCCAGCCAAGCCATTGCATCCGTGTTCACTTCAATGTCCATTCAAATACTGCAGGCCGTGGTGTCACAATACACTTCCTGTCTTATAAGCTGCCCGTCCATTATGACCTGCTGCACAATTTCAACGTAAAGATGAAGTCATAGAGCTTCGAGTAATGTTGAACAGCTTCATGTGTTTGAAGACGATTAGAGTGACATGTTGTTGAATTCTAGCTTTGCCAGGCAGTGTCATCCGCTGGTCTGTGATGAGAATGTGGCCCGGCCCACTGGTCTGTGATGAGAATGTGGCCCGAGTGACATCTTACCTGTAACATTGCTTGTACCTCAGCCAATCAAAACATTCCTCACTTGGTGGACTCCTTTTATCTACATTCAAGCCCGGATCTAGGGGATAAGTTGTCCTATTATCTACATCCAAGCCCGGACCTATGGGATGATTTGTCCTATTATCTACATCCACGTCCGGACCTACGGGATGATTTGTCCTATTATCTACATCCAAGCCTGGACCAAGGGGATGATTTGTCCTATTATCTACATCCAAGCCCCGACCTATGGGATGATTTGTCCTATTATCTACATCCAAGCTCGGACCTAGGGGATTATTTGTCATATTATCTACATCCAAGCCCCGACCTATGGGATGATTTGTCCTATTATCTACATCCAAGCTCGGACCTAGGGGATTATTTGTCATATTATCTACATCCAAGCCCCGACCTAGCGGATGATTTGTGCTATTATCTACATCCAAGCTTCGACCTATGTGATGATTTGTCATATTATCTAAACCCGGACCTTGGGTCTGATTTTCATATTATCTACGTCGATGCCTGGACCTATGTGATGATTTGTCCTATTATCTACATCCAAGCCACTAACTAGGGGTTGATTAGTCCTATTATCTACTTCCAACTCTGGAACTAGTGGATGATTTGTCCTATTATCTATATCAAAGCCTGGAACTAGTGGATGATTTGTCCTATTATCTATATCAAAGCCTGGAACTAGTGGATGATTTGTCCTATTATCTACATCCAAGCTCGGACCTATGTGATGATTTGTCCTATTATCTATATCAAAGCCTGGAACTAGTGGATGATTTGTCCTATTATCTACATCGAAGCCACTAACTAGGGGTTGATTAGTCCTATTATCTACTTCCAACTCTGGAACTAGTGGATGATTAGTCCTATTATCTATATCAAAGCCTGGAACTAGTGGATGATTTGTCCTATTATCTACATCCAAGCAACTAACTAGGGGTTGATTAGTCCTATTATCTACTTCCAACTCTGGAACTAGTGGATGATTAGTCCTATTATCTACATTCAAGCCTGGAACAAGAAAATGATTTTTGCTATTATCTACACTTATTTTGTTTTTAATCTAAACAATGTATTATAAAATAAAGTGTGAAAAACATAATTACTGTCTGCATTGAAACATATTCGGAAATATCCACGTTTTTGCAGATCAAAAGGGAAAGAAGCATACAGATAAGGATTACTTCCTGTTTTAAAATAACATATTTTGTTTATCTCCAAGAAAATGATAATGTTATATCAGCATTTTGGTAGAATCTGCGAGCTGAAATATGATCAATCTTTTTGTCCTATTACTTAAAGATTACTTCGGATTTTTCTTTCTTTTGTAACGGTAGACCTGCATGAAACCATTACTATAATGTGCTTTAGTAAAGAACAGAATGGGTGAAAGTATAGCTGAGATACATTTGTCATTGAGTGATTTTACCTGATTCTCATAGTTTGCTAACAAATAAGTTCAGTAGTGGCAACTCTAGCGTATTTAGGATTGATGTATCTTCCTGTTACATGGGACCGGTTAGTATTAGACCTGACCCCCTATTTCCTAAAGGAAGTCTCACAGGAAAGGAAGTGTGCGATAAACTAATGTGTCTAGAACTATAGATAATATTATTCTCAGTTTCTGAAGAGATATTCTCTAAAATATATTTTGGTCAGTATTTGACCTGGTAGTAAGACAAATCACTGGATGTATCCACTAAGCGACCTCCGTCTCAGTTATGTATAAAAAGTATGTATGTTCTTATTTATATATAAAGAGTGTGCATCTTCTCATGTGTATATAAAGAGTATGAATGTTCTCAGTCATATTTAAAGAGTATGTAATATCTCAGTAGCAACCAAATGGTCGAGGGTTCGAATCCCCAGCTGAGCGGGATTTTTTTTCCGACCAATACGGCCCTGAGGTCGACCCAGCCTCGTAAAATGGGTACCAGAGAAAATCTGGGAAGTAAAGGCAGCGAGGAAAGGAACTGGTCACCCTACCTCACACGCTGATGACCCAGCATAATGAGGTCTCTAACGCTTCACCCCCTACGGCATTTGAAATGCTATGGGACTATCTTTACTTTAATATCTCAGTTATATATACAGAGTATGTATTATTTCAGTTATATATACTGTTCAAAAAAGAAACGCAATACTACTGTAGTCGTAATGTCACCAAATTTCAAACGTGTATCAACATTTTATTTTACGGGATTAATGTTTGAATCTTGGCATAAAGAAACTTTAAGACTTTAAAAATTAAATGATTTTCATTAAATTTGGTTTGGACTTTTATTCTTTGCAACTGAGGCCTCCCTTTCGGTAAGGTGTATGTCCTCCTCTGACCTGTATCAGAGAACGACATCTCCTTGACATGGATCAGATTAGCCGTTGGATCTGTTGTTGTGGGATGGCTGCCCACTCTTCCCGCAGTGCAAGAGACAACTGTCGGAGATTGGTTGGTGCCACGTCTCGCTGGCGGACTTGTCTGTTGAGTTCATCCCATAAGTGTTCTATTGGGTTCATGTCTGATGACATGGATGGCCACGGAATGGTGTGGACGTTGTTGTCAGCGAAGAACTGAGTGGTGAGTTTTGCCACATGAGGTCGAGCGAAATTTTCATGCTGAAAAATCGACCCTGGTGCAGCCAGAAGTGGAAAGACGTGAGGACGAAGAAATTCAGCGACGTATCGTTGGGCATTCAGGTGTCCTTGAATTTGCACCAGGTCACTTCTTCCCATGAAGTTGATCGTCCCCCACACCAGTACAGCTCCACCACCATGTAGAGGAGCCTCATCAGTTCTGTCCCTAGTGCTCGTAGACTCTGAGGTAAACTCTTCTTCGTATACCGTGTCGCTGGAACAGAAAGAATGATTCATCACTCAACCAAACCCTTCTCCAATCATTCGCAACGGTCCACTGACGATGCTGGTTCGCCCACTGCAGTTGGTTCTGGCGATGCCGGTCCATAAGAACGGGACCTCTGTAGGATCTTCTAGCCCAAAGACCAGAGTCGTGCAGCCGGTTCCTGACCGTTTGATCTGAAATTCGACGAGCTGCTGTCATTGACTGGACTGTTGAGAACGCAGATGCAAATCGATTCCTGAGGTGACGCAGCCGTATGAAGCGGTCTTCGGCAGGAGTTGTGACTATGTGTCTTCCACTGCGCGGCCGGTCTGCAACTGAGCCAGTATCTTAAAATTGTCTCCAAAGGCGACTAATGGTGTTTCTAACCACATTAAATTGTCTGACCACTACACTTTGTGGCTACCCAGTCTGTAAACGTCCAATGATGACGAGTCGTTGTTCTGTAGTGAGATGAGCCATACTTGCGCAATGAATTTTCAAATGAATTGATTCGAGGAGCGTCAATCTTTTATAGGCATTCAATAACATGGTCAGTGAATTTTGTGTTCAGTAAGTTTCACGGGATTCTCGTGAACCTGTCATGAGTTATTGTCAAAAATGCTGTTTTGACTAGTGTCGCTTTTCTGTGCTCATGAATCATCTGCGGAGTACACTTCAGGTCAGTGCGTGAAGTTGATGTCCAAATGAACGTTTCAGGCAATTTGCCCTTGTCTGATCAGCAAACTTCAGTTTAAATCGCAACATCGTATTTGTTGCATTTCTTTTCTTGAACAGTATATAAAGAGTACGTATTATTTCAGTTATATATCAAGAGTATGTATTATCTCAGTTATATATATATATATATATATATATATATATATATAAAAAGAGTATGTATTATTTCAGTTATATATCAAGAGTATGTATTATATATATATATAAAAAGAGTATGTATTATTTCAGTTATATCAAGAGTATGTATTTTATATATATATATATATATTATATATATATATATAAAAAGAGTATGTATTATTTCAGTTATATCAAGAGTATGTATTATATATATAAAAAGAGTATGTATTATTTCAGTTATATATCAAGAGTATGTATTTTATATATATATATATATATATATATATATATATATATATATATATATATATAAAGAATATGTATGATCTAGTGATGGACGAAGTAAGTTACGGAAGGCTGAGTAGGAAATTTCCGAATTGCTGTCCGTACGAAGAGAAAGCCGAAGAAGAAGGGAAGAAAGCCGAATTGAAAAGCTTATCTCAGCCATATATCGGGATAATATCTTGTCAGAGATGACAGTTCAGTGTTGTGTCTTATCATTACAATCAGTATACGAAAGCAGTAAATCAAGTATACGAAAGCAGTAAATCAAGTATACGAAAGCAGTAAATCAAGTATACGAAAGCAGTAAATCAAGTATACGAAAATAGTAAATCAAGTATACGAAAGCAGTAAATCAAGTATACGAAAGCAGTAAATCAAGTATACGAAAATAGTAAATCAAGTATATGAAAGCAGTAAATCAAGTATATGAAAGCAGTAAATCAAGTATATGAAAGCAGTAAATCAAGTATATGAAAACAGTAAATCAAGTATATGAAAGCAGTAAATCAAGTATATGAAAGCAGTAAATCAAGTATATGAAAGCAGTAAATCAATCTCCCACAATGAATGCCGAATACGTTCTCATGCCATCATTTTTTTTTCAAATTATTACACCACCAAACTAAAGATTATAATGCAACAGAACAGCGCAATATCCAACATTAGTTATCACCTGTAGTGTAATATCCAGCAATACCTACCAACTGTAGTGCAATATCCAACACAACTTACCAACTGTAGTGCAATATCCAGCAATACTTACCGAATGTAGTGCTATATCAAAAAATATTTACCAACTGTAGCGCAAGATCCAACAAAATACCTACCAACTGTATTCATTTTTGTATATGAGAAAGCAGAAAGAAAGAGAATTCATGACAAAATTGAGGAAAATGGAGTTGCAACATTTTATGTTTTCATAACTAGCAAACAAGGGATGTTTGATGATTGTTAACATCGTGATTCTACTAGAACCAGGCATAAAACTATCAGCGTTCAGAAATGTCACTTTGAACAAAGCTCCAGGATGTGATGGAATACCCATCTAATTAAACAAATGTGCGACAGAGGCTTGGTTAGCTTCACTTCACAGACTCTGACAACTTACAATAATCATCACAGTACTGGAGAAATTATATATATATATATATATATATATATATATATATATATATATATATATATATACTGTGGGAAATCTTCCAGCATTAAGGAGTTAGTGCACATCTGTTCAACTTATGCAAAAACCTGTACAAAAACAGTCAGCCGGACACTCCGAACAGTTCATCATAAAATATAAAATCTGGAGTGAGGCACGGCTGTAAACCATCTCCATTACCACATAGGACATACATTAACAACAGAAGCTAACACACGTAGTAAAAATTCCACCACCGAACTGTCCAGACAGCAGAACTCCAAAATGATGCCGACAAACTCACCAAGACCCTTTAGAAAATATACCCAGCAGAAGGACCATGAACGAACTCTTTTTGCTGATGATCAAGCACTTTAGCCATATCAGAAAAAAAAACATGCAATAGAACAAGGATAATTTAGCCACATCAGAAAAAAAACATGCAGTACAACAAAGATAATTTAGCCACATCAGTAAAACCATACAATAGAACAAGGATATGTTAGCCACATCAGACAAAAAACATGCAGTACACCAAAGATAATTTAGCCACATCAGAAAAAACATACAATAGAACAAGGATAATTTAGACACATCAGAAAAAGCATACAATAGAACAACGATAATTTAGCCACATCAGAAAAACCAATCAATAGAACAAAGATAATTTAGCGACATCAGAAAAAACATGCAGTGGGACAAGGATAATTTAGCCACATCAGAAAAAACATGCAGTAGAACAAGGATAGTTTAGCCACATCAGAAAAAGCATACAACAGAACAAAGATAATTTAGCCACATCAGAAAACGCATACAATAGAACAAAGATAATTTAGCCACATCAGAAAAAACATGCAGTAGAACAAGGATAGTTTAGCCACATCAGAAAAAACATGCAGTAGAACAAGGATAATTTAGCCACATCAGAAAAAACATACAATAGAACAAGGATAATTTAGCACAGGCATGAAATAAGCAGAGAATATATAAAGATCAGTCCTGAAAAAACTGAGGTCATGATTAAATGGAGGAAAAAAAAACCAAACAAAGATTTTACTGGATATTAAGCCTTTGAAACATTCCTAACATTTCAAACATGTGTACCTATTAGATAGTATCATCTTCTGGGAATATCGATGCCAAAATTGAAAACTGATGCACTAAAGAAATCAGGTCATTGGACAAGTGACAATTTAACTTAGAAACAAGTGCATCACATCTTAAACAACAATAACCCTGTACAACCTACCAGTCATCCTAGCAAATCAATGCTGTCAAACACAGACACTTTCAGCCAAACAAACAGAAGAAAATTCATCAGAAAATAAATCGTCGAGGCATATCAGAACCTCTGTTTGTCTCATCAACACTGAAAGGTATATGAAGAAGGAGACAGCAAGTCAAGACAGTTTGCACAGGCAGTATTCCATCATCAGAGTGGAGATGACATCACAAGACAAGATTGCTGGGATAGCATTTCCTCATCAACATAGAGAAGACAAGACAAGACACGATTGTTTAGACAGCATTTCATCATGAGAGTGGAGACGACAAGACAAGACACGATTGCCTGGATAGCATTTCATCATCAACGTGGTATTTACGAGACAAGACAAGACAAGACAAGATTGCCCGGACAGCATTTCATCATCAACGTAGAGACGATAAGACAAGACAAGATTGATCGGACAGCATTTCTTCATCAACGTGAAGACGACAAGACAAGACAAGATTGATCGGACAGCATTTCTTCATCAACGTGAAGACGACAAGACAAGACAAGATTGCCCAGACAGCAGTTCATCACAAAGTGGAGAGGACAAGACAAGACAAGATAAGATTGCCCGGCACCATATCCTCATGAACGTGCAGACGACAAGGCAGGACACGATTGCCCGGACAGCATTTCCTCATCAACGTGTAGAAAACAAGACAATACAAGATTGCCCGTACAGCATTTCATCCTGAACTTGGAGACGACAAGACAAGACAAGATTGTCCGGATAGTATTTCCTCATCAACATGACAAAACAAAATTGCCCGGAGAATATTTCATCATCAACGTGGAGACGACAAGACAAGACAAGACAAGACAAGATTACCCGGCAGCATAACCTCATGACGACAAGACAGGAGAAGATTGCCCGGACAGCATTTCCTTATCAACGTGGAGACGGTAAGACAAGACAGCATTGCCTGGATAGCATTTCCTCATCAACGTGTAGAAGACAAGACAAGATTACCCGGACAGCATTTCCTCATCAACGTGTAGAAGACGAGACAAGATTACCCGGACAGCATTTCCTCATCAACGTGTAGAAGACGAGACAAGATTACCCGGACAGCATTTCCTCATCAACGTGTAGAAGACAAGACAAGATTACCCGGACAGCATTTCCTCATCAACGTGTAGAAGACAAGACAAGATTACCCGGACAGCATTTCCTCATCAATGTGGAGACGACAAGACAAGACAACATTGCCCGGACAGCATTTCCTCATCAACGTGGAGAAGACAAGACAAGATTAGCCGGACAGCATTTCATCCTGATCTTGAAGACGACAGGACAAGTAAAGATTACACAGACAGCATTTCCTCATCAACTTGGAGACGACAAGACAAGATTTTCCCGTCAGCATTTTCTCAACAACGTGGAGACGACAAAACAAGACAAGATTCCCGTGACAGCATTTCGTCATCAACATGGAGAAGACAATACAAAACAGGATTGCCCGGATAGTATTTCCTTATCAACGTGGAGACGACAAGACAAAACAAGATTGTCCAGACAGCATTTCCTCATCAACGTGGAGATAACAAGACAATACAAGACAAGCTTGCCCGGACAGCATTTCCTCATCAACGTGGAGATGACAAGACAATACAAGACAAGCTTGCCCGGACAGCATTTCCTCATCAACGTTGAGATGACAAGACAAGCTTGCCCGGACAGCATTTCCTCATCAACGTGGAGATGACAAGACAAGCTTGCCCGGACAGCATTTCCTCATCAACGTTGAGATGACAAGACAAGCTTGCCCGGACAGCATTTCCTCATCAACGTGGAGGAGACAAAACAAGATTCCCTAGACAACATTTAATCATGAAGGTTGAGACGACAAGACAAGACTCCTCGGGCACAGTAAAGAAATAGAACACATTAATGTAATAGAACACAGTAATGTAACAGAACACAGTAATGTAATAGACGACAGTAATGTAATAGAACATAGTAAAGGAATAGAACACAGTAATGTAACAGAACACAGTAATGTAATAGACGACAGTAATGTAATAGAACATAGTAAAGGAATAGAACACAGTAATGTAACAGAACACAGTAATGTAATAGACGACAGTAATGTAATAGAACATAGTAAAGGAATAGAACACAGTAATGTAATAGACGACAGTAATGTAATAGAACATAGTAAAGGAATAGAACACAGTAATGTAACAGAACACAGTAATGTAATAGACGACAGTAATGTAATAGAACACAGTAAAGTTAAAGAACATAGTAAAGGAATAGAACACAGTAAAGTAATAGAACATAGTAAAGTGATGTTATTCCATTCTTCTTGCAATGCTTGGACTAAGCGGTGGCAGATTTGAGGAAGAGTTTGTCTTCTTGGCAGCTAAACTGTGTCCAGAATGATTAAACGTTAAAGGAGAATTTTAAAATGTGGTCTTGCACGTCATGTCCGTGTCATTGTTCAGTTCTTTTTGGTGTCAGTTCTTCTCTGGCAGACACTTCTCTTTATAATTAACACTAACTCTTGATCTCTGGCAGACACTTCTCTTTATAATTAACACTGACTCTTGATCTCTGGCAGACACTTCTCTTTATAATTAACACTAACTCTTGATCTCTGGCAGACACTTCTCTTCATGATGAACACTGACTCTTGATCTCTGGCAGACACTTCTCTTTATAATTAACACTGACTCTTGATCTCTGGCAGACACTTCTCTTTATGATGAACACTGACTCTTGATTTCTGGCAGACACTTCTCTTTATGATGAACACTAGCTCCTGATCTCTGGCACTATGACCTCCCTTTCAAATCTATTCTTTTTTATATGTTTTTTCTGCCTGAAGATTTTCACTTGACTCATTTATAGACAAACAAAGAAAATATGAGATTTCTCAATGTTTTGAGTCTTTCCACCGAGATATACCAGACTACATATTAATTTGTTACAGCAGTATTTAATGGCGTTAAAGTCAGTGGTCAACTTTTCTGGACAGTCAACTTCTCGGGATTGTCAACTATCAGGAAAGTCAGTTTCTCAGAACAATCAACTTCTCAAGAGAGTATGTTCTCAAGGTAGTCAACTTTCTAGAACAGTCAAATTTCTAAGAAAGTCAGCTTTCTAGGACAGTCAACTTTCTCAGGACAGTCATCTTTTCTAAGACAGTGAACGTCACATGACAGTCAGCTCTCTATTATAGTCAACATTCTAGGACAGTCAACTCCTTCTCAGGAAGTCAACCTTCTAGGACAGTCAAATCTCTAGGACAGTCAGTCATCTAGACAGTCAACTTCTCAAGAAAGTTAACATTCTATGACAGTTAACTTTCAAGGACAGTCAACTTCTCAGTACAGTCAACTATCTAGGACATTCAACTTTCTATGACAGTTAACTTTTAAGGCACAGTCAAATTACAGTCAAATTCTAAAGACAGTCATCTATCTACGACAGTCAACTTCTCAGGACAGTGAACTTTCTGGGACAGTCAACTCTCTGGGACAGCTTACTTCTCAGGACATTCAACTATCTAGGACAGCAACATTCCGTGAGAGTCAACTTCTCAGGACACTAACTTTTCTAGGACAGTCAAACGTCTAAGACAGTCAACTTTCTAGGACGATGAACTTCACAGGATAGGCAACTTTCTAGGACAGGCAACTTTCTAGGACGATCAACTTCACAGAATAGGCAACTTTCTAGGACGATCAACTTCACAGAATAGGCAACTTTCTAGGACGATCAACTTCACAGAATAGGCAACTTTCTAGGACGATCAGCTTCACAGGATAGGCAACTTTCTACGACAGTCAACTTTCTAGGACGATCAGCTTCACAGGATAGGCAACTTTCTGGGACGATGAACTTCACAAGACAGGCAACTTTCTAGGACAGTCATTTTTCTATTACAGTCAGATTTCTAGAACAGTCAACATTGTAGGACACCAAACGTCTCAGAACAGTCAACTTTCTAAGACAGTCAAATTCCAGGGAAGGTCAACTTCTCGTGGCCGTCAAGTTTCTAGGACAGTCAATTTCTCAGGCCAGGCAGCTTCAAGGACAGTCAAATTCTCAATACAGACAACTTCTCAGGACAGTCAGCTTTACAGGACAGTCAGTTTCTCAGGATAGTCCTCTTCCCAAGCCGGTCAACTTCTCAGGTCAGTCAACTTCTCAGGACAGTCAGCTTTTCAGGACAGTCAGCTTTTCAGGACAGTCAGCTTTTCAGGACAGTCAGCTTCGCACATTTATAAAAGTTTTCAAGGAATTTCTGGAAGATAAATGAAAAAATACTTACTTGCTGAATCCAGGAATAAATGTAACAAAATGCAGACATGAGCAAGAAGAAACCGAACATAAAGATAAAAAGTACTGATAAAACATGAGGCAATATTTTCCTTATTTGTGAACTTATTTTGTAAATGAAGTATGTAAATATTATCTATTTTGTTTATCTGGCCAGTCGTCGTTATTTTCAGAAGTCTATCTATCTATCTATCTATCTATCTATCTATCTATCTATCTATCTATCTATCTATCTATCTATCTATCTATCTATCTATCTGTCTGTCTGCCTGTCTGTCTGTCTGACTCTATGAAGGAAGCTATGTTCTTGACATGATGGTGTATAGTAACTATAATAATGATTAGACGACCTATCTTGCCTGACCGTTATTCTCTTTCAGACTTCTATTTGTCCCATATTTCACACAGGGAACAGACCGACCTGTGTACAAGAACGGCATGCCCCTGTCATCACAATCGATGGAAAAGTCTCTGTACAATCTATCTCGTCTCAGTTTTTATACAATGTGTGAATTACATTCCTTTATATAAGTTAGCTCGGAACTTTCAGACAGACAGTTGTCAACATTTTCTCAACAGATATCAGACAGCTAAGAGATGAGACGTTGATGTGCATAAAGAAAGTGGGGCTGGTTGAAGCTGCAAATTCTCGAACAGAAATGAGAAGAATGTTCAGTTCAGCTTGACATCACACCTGCTCTCCTGCATGATCCGTGTCTTTGTTGATAAAGAAGATAGCTCGAGACCTGGTACCTCCAGTATTAAGTCTGGACTGACCGGGTCATAGTAAAACTGTAGGGACTGGGAGATCATGAACTGAGTTACAGCTCGTTAATGACTGTGCTATATAGTATGAATTACTGGTGAAGTAGGTCATGAAACATTGAAAATAGCAAATAATCAAATAATCATAGCTAGGAGCTGAGACAAGAAGACAAAATAACTGAAGTTTTCTTTCCTTCTGTAAAAATATTTGGGATATTCTAAACATTAAACATTTACTTATTACTGTATTCTTCTTCGTTCGCTTCTACCACCAAGACTGCACCGTGATCCTCCTGAATTTACTCCTGTGGTCCTTGATAGGTCCCGTGTGGTCCCCAAAAGGACCACACGAGATCCCCGAGAAGACCACAAGAGGTTCAGAGTATTGCACGGCTTGAGCCTATATTCTTGGTGGGTCTCTGAAGCGGGATTGCGTGACACCGTGGTTTTCGTTGCACCAGTTTAATCTAGAGTTGGACTTTCTCACCGGAAAACCTCGACGTGTTTTGGATATCAGTATATCCCCGCTGGGTGAGAGGTGGTTGCCCATCTAGCCTAAGGTTGGACTTTCTCATCGGAAAACCTCGACGTGTTTTGGGATACATGTGTATCATTGCCAGGTGAGAGGTGGTTGCCCATCCAGTCCAGGGTTGGACTTTCTCACTGGAAAACATCGACGTGTTTTGGATATCAGTATATCCCCGCTGGGTGAGAGGTGGTTGCCCATCTAGCCTAAGGTTGGACTTTCTCATCGGAAAACCTCGACGTGTTTTGGGATACATGTGTATCATTGCCAGGTGAGAGGTGGTTGCCCGTCCAGTCCAGGGTTGGACTTTCTCACCGGAAAACCAATTATTAGTGTAAAACTTGCGGAAATTAATCGGAGTCCTCAACTTGTCTCTCCTCATTAAATTGGTTGCCTGAGTAGTTAGGAGCTCGGGTCTACTACTCCTGTGGTACCAGGTTCAAGTCCCGTCATTAGGATTTTCTTCTTGCATCACCGCACAAACAGGGCCCCCGGGGCCGCCCAGCCCTCTGAAACTGGGTGCCAGACAAATCTGAGAGGGTAAATGCGCAGGCCGTGATACATCAAACTGTCATGTGCCGAGGGTCTTGACCATGTACGTTTAATACCGTATCCCCGATCTGCTTTAATGTCCTGGATACGGGAATTTTAGCTTTATGTCATTCAAGGGACGGAAATGTCAAATGTGTACTAAAACTGATTACTTACCGCCTGAATGTGACAAACATGGAGAAAGACAGCAAATGATGAAAATGTGCACCAGATATAACTTTTGTAACATGTAGCTGGGGAGGGTGTGCGGTTTTCTCGGCTATTTTCATAAAGTTGACGAGCATATTCTAAACATGAAATATTAGTTATATGAAATTGTTATCAGCAATAACAACATTTAATCCGTGAGTGCAAACGTTCGGTGCAGACGTGCATGTGTTTGTATTCCTCGCATCTCTCAATCATTTTCTGAGGATTACATGCATCTCGTCTCAGGCGTTGTGACATCTTGTCTCAGGCGATGTGACATCTCGTTTCAGGCGATGTGACATTGTCTTTTGTCAGTTCTTCAAGGATTCACTCTGGTTTTTTTTTTTTTTTGCTGAATGACTCAAGGCGACATTTTTATTTCAGTTCTTGCATACCTCGTGTCTAGTTTCACGATCCACCAATATTATCTATGGATGCACAACATTTTTATCTCAGTTGTTGCATACCTCGTGTCTAGTTTCACGATCCACCAACATTATATTTGGATGCACAACATTTTTATCTCAGTTGTTGCATACCTCATGTCTAGTTTCAGCATTCACCAATAATGTCTATGAATGCACAATATTTTTTATCTCTGTTGTTGCATACCTCATGTCTAGTTTCGCGATACACCAATATTGTCTATGGATGCACACTATTTTTATCTTAGTTCTTGCATACCTCATGTCTAGTTTCAGCATCCACCAATAATGTCTATGGATGCAGAACATTTTTATCTCTGTTGTTGCATACCTCATGTCTAGTTTCACGATGCACCCATAATGTCTGTGGATGCACAACATTTATATCGCAGTTGTTGCATACATCATGTCTAGTTTCAGCATCCACCAATAATGTCTATGGATGCACAACAGTTGTATCTCAGTTGTTGGATACATCATGTCTAGTTTCAGCATCCACCAATAATGTCTATGGACGCACAACATTTTTATCTCTGTTGTTGCATACCTCATGTCTAGTTTCAGCATAAATCAATAATGTCTATGGATGCACAACATTTTTATCTCTGTTGTTGCATACCTCATGTCTAGTTTCACGATCGACCAATAATGTCTATGGACGCACAACATTTTTATCTCTGTTGTTACATACCTCATGTCTAGTTTCACGATCCATCAATATTATCTATGGATGCAGAACATTTTTATCTCAGTTGTTGCATACCTCATGGCTAGTTTCAACATCCAACCATAATAACCATGGATGCACGTTTCTTCAATACCTAGTCCAGTTATCTTTCCGTTTAAATCAAAGAATAACTTTTCTGATCATAAACACCTTATAACAACAAAACTAATACTTCAGTACTAAAACCTCAAGATATGTAGTCAAAAGTAAGATGTCATACTTACAGATGTTTTGAGCAATATCTGTGTGTAATTAAAGAAGTAATACAGGTAGAAAGTAAATGCAGGAAAATTACTCAGAATGCCACACAATAGATCACTTGTTGTGAATTAATTTTAGACAAAGACTAATGTAATGTAACAGATCACTTGCTCTGCATTCTATTTCCAGAAGTAAAGAAATGTCATTTAACATGGAACATGTTACTCGTTATGACCTGTAGTTTTATAAGTAAATAAATGCCATTTTGTGAGAGCAGGTAAGCAGTTTTTTTGAGCCACGTCAGACTTGGATTACACAGGCATTTTAGTATCACTCGGATCCAGATAAACAAGAAATTATGTTGATGTTGTAGTTTCTTTCGCTCTACAGATTTGTGCCTTTTTGTTTGGCCAGTGTTTTGTTCTCAGAAGCTAAGACTTCTTTGTTCTTATCTTCTCTCTCTCTCTCTCTCTCTCTCTCTCCTCTCTCTCTCTCTCTCTCTCACTCTCACTCTCCTCTCTCTCAACCTTTTGAAAATAAAGTCTGCACGTTTGTTCTTTCACTATTACAATCTTTTACCATTTCCAGGTCCCACAGCTCATCAACAACTCTCTGAAAGAAACGTCTTAGTTATGAATGAGTCTTGGTTTTATCATCTTATTTATTTGTTTCCTCGTTTACTATTCCTTTTCTCTGGCTCTGGTATTATCCTGTTCTAACAAGTAAACTGAAAGAAAGTCTTGAGCTGCTTCCGATTGTTTTCATGAAGGACGTCAAAGTAGCAGATTACAGCATCTAAATCTTACAATAAGTACTACAAGTTGAAACATAATTTCAGTCTTATGAAAGCATATAATCTGATCTCGTGCTTTTCTGATTGTTTAAAATTCTTTAGTTCAGTGTGAATTTGTGTTCTGTTGAGATAACTAGAAACTAGATATTTTGTGATATTGTGTTTTAAATTTTCTTGCAGTTGGTTCCTGCTTCTTTCATCTTTTCTTTCCAACTCTTGGACTGTTTTAAACTGTTTCGATGTAAGTACGTTCTTTATGTTACTCATCTTGTATAACATTTTATGTGTGGTAAAACAAGCAACTTTCTTTGTTCTGTGATCGAAATTTGCCGTAGTAAACAATTGCGATGTAGGGGCTCATTTCTATGTTGAGTTTTACCAAGATGAAAGTATGAGTGATAGCGATCATTGTTCCGATCTCGTCAGTACAAACGAACTAAACTGTATTATAAAATTTGAACATATGTGTGATACTTGCCGTCTGTAAGCAGATAAACATTTAGAAGGAAAATGTTAAAGTAGAGGAAAGCAAAAAGAAAAAAATAATCAGCATGAAATATATCAAACGAAGAAAAACGAGCTTTTGGCACACAGAGGTCAAGGGTTATCTTGAAATATTATGGCGCACAGAGGTCAAGGGTTATCTTGAAATATTATGGCGCACAGAGGTCATGGGTTATCTTGAAATGTTGGACTGGAAATTTAATTATGTTGTTGTAAAGTGCTGAATTATGCATAAAAGTGTCTTTCTTGAAGTGATGGGTTGGATATTTACCTATGTTTGTGTAATGTTTTCAGTCAGATATAACACTACGTTATCTTGTGGTTGTAAACTGGATTGTTACCTGTCATAACATTTTAACAGCTCGGCTTACTAATAAAGTGGAACATATTTCAGATCCAACCAGTGAATTTTGTTCTGGGACGCATCAAAAAGACCCCGGGGTGCATCCAACCTCAAAAAATTGGTACCAGAAAAATCTGGGAGGGTAACGCAGCCAGGCGTGATACTGACCACATCAGACTCTCGTGTGGCGAAGGTCGAGGACGTGCGGGCCAGGCACTGTATCCCCGATGTGCCTTAATGGCGAGGAAACGGGAACTTGGCCTACTTGTTGCCAGTGTAAGGTAATGAAATAGATATGAGGGTCATACCGAAAGTCGCGAGCAACATGTTTTTTTAAATCATAATTTATAGATAGAGAAAATACAAATGCATCAACTAAGTCTGCATCCTTTTCTTCATTTTTCAACATAATCTCCATTTCTTTGAACACATTTTCCCCATCGCTCTGAAAGTTTGAAAATACCCTCCCGGTAGAATTCCGTTCCAACTGACCGACGGCACAGACGTACTGCTTTCTGGATGTTCTCTGCTGTGGGACCCAGCGGGCACAAACTTTTCTATAGCCTAGGGTTTCAATCATTTCCTGTACTGCATTTTGTCCTATTTCAAGATTTACTGCGATTTTAGATACTGTGACACGTCTGTCTTCCTTAATGATGTCGTCAACCCCTTCCACATTGTGTTCAGTGGAGGCAGTTCGAAGGCGACCGCTGTGAGGCATATCTTGGATGCTCGTGTTTCCATCTTTGAAATGTTTCACCCACCTTCTAACACTGCTAGCACCCATACACACGTCTCCATAAGCAAGTTGAAGTCTTTAGTGAATTTCAGCGGCGGGGATTTCCTCTTTAACCAGGAACTCATTAACAACACGTTGACGAGAGGAAACTTCAGCAACCCCCTCCCCCTTTTCCCATTTTGTTTCTGCTGCGCGTCGTCACGTGACATATGATGGTGACGCCATATGGCCTCTACATGAAGTGCATAGGATGCAGATTAAGCTGATACATTTATGTTTCCTCTATCTGTAAATTATGATTATTTTTAAAAAAAACTTTTGCTCACGACTTTCGGTATTATCCTCTTATAAATCAGTGCCGAAGCGATGAAAAGACAGTGTCTTTATTATGCAGAAAGCCATTTTGAGACAACAAATTGTTGGAGAAAAGTCCTGATTCCAGACATCGTATCTCACTCGATGTGACATTGTCTTTTGTTAGTTCTTCAATGTTTCAACTGAAAAGGTTTTTGTGAATGTTGTAAAGTAATAACTTATAACATTTGTTGGGTACCTCATGTTTAGTTTTACCATCCAGCAATAATGTCCATTGATGCATATGTCTTCAAACTTAGCCCGTTTTCTATCCATCTAAATCAGGAATAACTTTTCTGATCATAAACAACTTATAAATACAACACGAACACGTGTACAACTCCGAACTCCCCAGTTACAGAATCTAAAATAAAATGTTATACTTACAGAAGTCTTTCAGAAAAGCTGTGTAATTAAAGGGGTATTAGATGTGGAAAGTAAATTCAAGAAACTTACTCGAAATTTCACGTAAATAGGTCATCTTTTGTGAACTGTACTTCTCTTCTTATATCCTTCCCGTGCCGTTAAACGTCACATAGGGCTCGCAAAGTAGTTCGCCAATTTTTCTTGTCTTCGGCGAGTCTTTCAACCTCATCAAAGGATTTTATGCCTGTTAATTTGGTTTCTCTTAATAATGTCCTCTTCAGAGTTTCACGCGGTCTGCCTCTTTTTCTTCGGCCTGTTGTGTTCCACTTGATAGCTTGTTTTGGGATTCTCTGATCATTTCTTCTCATTAAGTGACCAACATATGTCCATCTCCTTTTCCTGATCACCCATGAGACTGGTTGTTGTTCAGTCATCTGTCTTATCTCTGCATTGTTCTTGAATTCGTTCCACTTGATGCTGAGTATTTTCCTTAGGCATTTGTTTTCAAAAGAGTCTAATTTCTTTTCTATTTCTTTAGTTGTTTTCCAGCTTTCGCATGCATAAATGAGGGTGGATATTACATTTGAATTGAATAGTCTTAACTTGGTTTTTGTTCTTATAACTTTTGAATTCCATATTTTCTCAAGATTCTTAAAGATTGATGCTGCTTTTGCAATTCTGATCCTAACTTCCTTTCTAGTGTCACCATCCTGGTCTATGTAGCTGCCAAGGTATGCAAATTGATTGACTTCTTCAATATCTGTCCCTTCTATGTGTATTTTTCCATTTTGATTGAGGGGAATTTTCATTATTTTTGTTTTGTCCTTGTTAATTTCAAGTCCTATTTTGCTAGCCAGTGAAGACAGGCTATCTGTTTTTTCTTGCATGGAATTCACGTCATTACTGATAAGAGTTATGTCATCAGCAAAATCAAGATCTTCTAGTTGGGTCCCATGTACCTAGTCATTACCTGTGTTACCTGTGCAGCATTTTTTCATTATGAAGTCTATTGTAATCCCAAAAAGTAAAGGAGACAATATACATCCTTGTTTCACGCCTGTTTCAATCTGGAACCATTCACTCATCCCTTCTTCTGTCTTGACTGCACAAACATATCCATTGTATAAGTCCTTAATGATGTTGACAATTTTATGGTATTCCATATAGACATAAAATTCTCCATAAGGAATCTCTGTGTATGCTATCAAATGCCTTTTTAAAATCTATGAAGTTCAGTATTAATGGTTTCTGCTTTTCCATATGTTCTTCAAGTATTATTCTGAGAGTAAAGATCTGGTCGAGACAGCTTCTCCCTTTTCGAAATCCTGCTTGTTCTGTCTCATTGCAGTATCCACTATATCTTTGAGTCTATTCAAAATGACCTTGCAAAATACTTTTGACACAACTGATATTAAGGTTGCTCCTCTCCAGTTGTTACAGTCACTAAGGTTGCCTTTTTTTTTTGGTATTTTAACAATGATTCATTTCTTCCAGTTAGAAGGGACCTTTTCTTCTTTCTAAATCTTGTTAAACATTCTCTGTAGTTGTCTCATGTTGTCACTTTTGATAGCTTTTAGCATTTCGGCTGTTATTTTATCTTCACCTGCAGCTTTGTTGTTAGCCATTAAATTCACTGCTGATTCAATTTCATGCAATTTAATTTCATTTAGGTTGACATTTAGTTGTGGGGCTGGTAAGTCAGTTTCAAGGTTTAACAATTCTTTTGGGTGTGGTCGATTAAGTATTTCTTGGAAGTGTTCAGCCCATCTTTGCTTTTGGTCTTTGTTTGATGTTACTAGGGTTCCAGTTTTGCTAAGGTTTGGTCTTTCTTTAGATGTAATAGTACCTGTTAGCCTCTTTTGCATGTTATATAAAGTTTTGCTGTCTCCTGTTTTTGCTGCTTTTTCTGCCTCTTTCGCCATATTGTCTATGTATTGTCTTTTATCCCTTCTAGCTGAACTTTTTACTTTCTTGTCTATTTCTTTGTATGTTGCTTTCGCCAGATCTTTTCCAGGATCTGTTTTTGCATTCAACATGTCTAATTTGACTGCTCGTCTTTCATGTATATACTTCCATGTTTTATCTGATATCCATGCTTTTCTATTTGGTTTTTTTTTCAGTCCAGCGCTTGCTTTTACTGCTGTGATTATGGCTGTGCTGTAAGAATTCCATAATTCATCTATACCTATCTCCTCAACTTCACTGTGTGTTTTGGAACGATTGGCAAGTTCCTGATTGAAATTAATGTTAGTATTTTCTTCTTGTAGGCTGTGGCTGTTTATCTTTCTCTGTACTGATTTCTTGTGTTGGCTTTTTCAATTTTAGTTTTATTTTCCCTATGCACAGGTTGTCATCACTGTTGACATCTGCACCCCTATAAGCCCTTACATCTATCAGAGATCTTCTGTATTGCTTTCTAATACAAAAATGGTCTATCTGGTTTCTAGTTCTATCATCGTTGTTTTATGTATCTCTTTGTGTGGGAATATTGTGCCTCCAATAACCATGCATTCTGTTAGACAAATTTCAATTAATCTTTCTCCGTTCTGATTGACCATGTCAATTCCTTCTTGCCCCATCACTTTTTCAACGTTGGTATTATCCTTCCCTACCTTAGCATTGAAGTCCCCCATAGCAATTAGGATGTCGTGTTTAGGGACTTTGTTGATGATTTGTTGTAGTTGGTGATAGAAGTCGTCTTTCACATCATCATCTGCATCATTCATGGGTGCATAACATTGTATTATTGTCATTCTTCCGTGTCGTAGGTTGTATCGTGCTCTTATTATACGACTGTTCACCGGTTCCCATTCTACAAGGCTCTTTGCAGCTACATTTGACATAATGATGCTCACCCCATCCCGGATTTTACCGTCATTTCTGCCTGAATGTATTATTAACTTACCGTTTTCCGCCGATCTTTTACCTGCTTCTGGCCATCGCATTTCGCTGATGCCCAGTATGTCTAGATTGTATCTCTCCATTTCTTTGATGACATGAGTAGTTTTTGTTGGTGCTGCCATCGTTCTCACATTCCAGAAGCCAATCCTTGTCACATGTTTAGGGCCGACGAATGAGCTGTACTTTTAGAACTAAATAAATGCCATTTTGTGAGAGCAGGTAAGCAGTTTTATTGTTCTACATCAGACTCGGATTATTCAAGCATTTTACTATCACTCGGGTCCAGACGAACAAGAAAGTATGTTGATGTTGTAGTTTCTTTCGTTCTACAGTTTTGTGACTTTATGTTTGGCCAGTGTTTTGTTCTCAGAAGGTGAGACTTCTTTGTTCTTATCCTTTCTCTCGCTCTCATTATTACAGTATGCTATCATTTCCATGTCCCACAGCTCATCTTCAACTCTCTGAAAGATAGGCTGGCTATAAATGCGCCTCGGTTTTATCACGTTATTTATTTGTTTCTTCGTTTACTATTCTTTATCTCTGGCACTGGTATTATCCTGTTCTAGCAAGTAAACCTAAAGAAATTCATGAGCTGCTGCCGAGTGTTTTCATGAAGGACGTCAAAGTAGCACATTACAGCATCTAAATCTTACAATAAGTAATACAAGTGAAGCCAACATTTCAGTTTTAGTTAGGTCTATATTCCAATCTAGTCAGTACACACGGACTACATGATATCATAAAAGTTGGACAGATAGCTAACACACGGACTACATGATATCATACAAGTTGGTCAGATAGCTAACACACGGACTACATGATATCATAAAAGTTGGACAGATAGCTAACACACGGACTACATGATATCATAAAAGTTCGACAGATAGCTAACACACGGACTACATGATATCATACAAGTTGGTCAGATAGCTAACACACGGACTACATGATATCATAAAAGTTGAACAGATAGCTAACACACGGACTACATGGTATCATAAAAGTTGGACAGATAGTTAACACTTACTGTCTGTAAGCAGAAAATAAATATATTTAAATGAGAGCGACACATAAAAAAAGACAAGCAATGCAAACAAATTAGAAATATCTGATACCGTGAAAGGTCAAGGCCAGTGTTATCTTGAAGTGATGTAACTGATATTACTTATTGTTATCATTAGATACACAACTATGTTATCATTATATACACAATTATGTTATCATTGGATACACACCTATGTTATCATTAGATACACACCTATGTTATCATTAGATACACACCTATGTTATCATTAGATACACATCTATGTTATCATTAGATACACACCTATGTTATCATTAACGTTGCACTAAATATAAATCTATATCATCATTTTGTGATGGACTGATATGTGACCACGGAATGTTTTAATGGATTTAAACATATATTATCTTGAAATGATGGGCTGAACGTAACAATGATATTCTGAAATGAATGATTAGACATATAGTGCTATTACGAAATGAATGATTGAACGTAAATGAATGTTACTGTGAATTGAATGATTAGATGTAAAGTAATACTATTGTGAAACAGATGATTGGATATAAACGAAAATTTGTGTGCGAAATGAATGATTGGATGTAAGCGACTGTTATTTTGAAATGAATGATTGGAGATAAAAGAATGTTATTTTGAAGTTAGGAGCTAGTGATCAACATCTATTATCGTTATACTAATGAATGTTTATACGCTTCTATTATCACAAAATATTAATGGAATATCATTCATTCATTCATTTGCATGTCCCTAGCGGAACTTTGCCTCCCAAACAGCACTCCTGTAGGCCTCTCGGTTGTGAGCAAGATGGCCTGCTGCTGTTGCATCCATTTCCAGATCGTCAACGATGTCTTGCAGCCATCTTCGTCTTGGTCTTCCTCTTTTTCTTTTTCCCATTATGTATCCTTCCAATACGGTCTTCTCTAAATTATCATGACGTTTAATGTGTCCAAAATATTTCAGTTTTCTCTCTTTAATCCTCTTCACTAGCCAGCCTTCTTCAATATTAAGCTCTTGTAGTATAGATATATTTGTTCTTTTTTGTGTCCACGATATTTGGAGAACTCTTCTGTAGCATTTACATTCAAAGGCATTTATGTGTTTCTCAGCTGTTTTGTTAAGTGTCCAGGTCTCACAGGCATATGTTGCTATGGGAAAGATGCATGCCCTTAAAAATCTTATTTTTGTGGTTCTGTCTGCTCCTCTCCACAGATTCTTTATTTGTTTTACTTTCTGAAGAGCGATAGATGTCCTCCTTTTAATTCCCCTCATTGTATCTCCATTATTAGTTAGTAGCGATCCAAGATATTCAAAACTCTCCACTTCTTCCAGTTTTTCCTCATTGATACATATTTCAGTTGCCTTGTTTGTTTTGTCAGTTGTCATCAATTTAGTTTTCTTTGCATTAAGATAGAGGTTCTGCTCTATAATAGCTGTGTATGGCAAGTTTTGTGCACTAGTACAGTTCTGCGAAGATCGATAGTTCGAAACGGACCTGATTCGTCCAGTCTCCAAGGTATACAAATGTTAGAAATATCAGATATTTTCAATCTCCAAGGTATACAAATGTTATAAATATCAGATATTTTCAATCTCCAAGGCATACAAATGTTAGAAATATCAGATATTTTCAATCTCCAAGGCATACAAATGTTAGAAATATCAGATATTTTCAATCTCCTAAATATAGCAATGAGGACTTGGAGTCTTCTGGAACTCAGGCAGACTAGATTGACCAAACTTGATGCTGACCATACCATCCTCTAGCGTGCTCACTTCATCACCTCCTAGTATGCTACCCGCATCACACTCTAACGTGCTGCCCACATCACTTTCTAGTGTTCTGACCGCATTATCGTCTAGTGTGCTTACCACATCATCCTCTAGCCACATCACTCTCTAGTGTGCTGACCACAACACTCTCTATTGTTCTAACCACATCACTCTAGTATTCTTACCACATCGTTCTCTAGTGTTCTAACCACGTCACTCTCTAGTATTCTGAACACATCACTCTAGTATTCTGACCATATCACTCTCTAGTATTCTGAACACATCACTCTACTATTCTGACCACATCACTCTCTAGTATTCTGAACAAATCACTCTCTACTATTCTGACCACATCACTCTCTACTATTCTGAACACATCACTCTCTACTATTCTGAACAAATCACTCTCTAGTATTCTGAACAAATCACTCTCTACTATTCTGAACAAATCACTCTCTACTATTCTGAGCACATCACTCTCTACTATTCTGAACACATCACACTCTACTATTCTGAACAAATCACTCTCTACTATTCTGAACAAATCACTCTCTACTATTCTGAACACATCACTCTCTACTATTCTGAACACATCACTCTCTACTATTCTGAACACATCACTCTCTACTATTCTGAACACATCACTCTACTATTCTGAACACATCACTCTCTACTATTCTGAACACATCACTCTCTACTATTCTGAACAAATCACTCTCTAGTATTCTGAACACATCACTCTAGTATTCTGAACAAATCACTCTCTAGTATTCTGAACAAATCACTCTCTAGTGTTCTAACCACGTCACTCTCTAGTATTCTGAACACATCACTTTCTACTATTCTGAACACATCACTCTAGTATTCTGAGCACATCACTCTCTACTATTCAGAACAAATCACTCTACTATTCTGAATACATCACTATCTAGTATTCTGAGCACATCACTCTCTACTATTCTGAAAAAATCACTCTCTACTATTCTGAACATCACTCTCTAGTATTCTGAGCACATCACTCTCTAGTATTCTGAACACATCACTATCTACTATTCTGAAAAAATCACTCTCTACTATCTGAACACATCACTATCTACTATTCTGACCACATCACTCTACTATTCTGAACATCACTCTCTACTATTCAGAACAAATCACTCTCTACTATTCTGAACATCACTCTCTAGTGTTCTAACCACGTCACTCTCTAGTATTCTGACCACATCACTCTAGTATTCTGAACAAATCACTCTACTATTCTGAGCACATCACTCTCTAGTATTCTGAACAAATCACTCTCTAGTATTCTGAGCACATCACTCTCTAGTATTCTGAACACATCACTTTCTAGTGTTCTGACCGCATTATCGTCTAGTGTGCTTACCACATCATTCTCTAGTATTCTGAACACATCACTATCTACTATTCTGAGCACATCACTCTCTAGTGTGCTGACCACAACACTCTCTATTGTTCTAACCACATCACTCTAGTATTCTGAACAAATCACTCTACTATTCTGAACACATCACTCTAGTATTCTGAACAAATCACTCTCTACTATCTGAACACATCACTCTAGTATTCTGAGCACATCACTCTCTACTATCTGAACACATCACTATCTAGTATTCTGACCACATCACTCTACTATTCTGAAAAAATCACTCTCTAGTATTCTGAACACATCACTATCTAGTATTCTGAACAAATCACTCTACTATTCTGAAAAAATCACTCTCTAGTATTCTGAACACATCACTATCTAGTATTCTGAACACATCACTCTAGTATTCTGAACACATCACTCTTACTATTCTGAACATCACTCTCTAGTATTCTGAACACATCACACTCTACTATTCTGAACATCACTCTCTATTCTGAACACATCACTCTCTACTATTCTGAACAAATCACTCTCTAGTATTCTGAACAAATCACTCTCTACTATTCTGAACAAATCACTCTCTACTATTCTGAGCACATCACTCTCTACTATTCTGAACACATCACACTCTACTATTCTGAACAAATCACTCTCTACTATTCTGAGCACATCACTCTCTACTATTCTGAACACATCACACTCTACTATTCTGAACACATCACTCTCTACTATTCTGAACACATCACTCTCTACTATTCTGAACACATCACTCTACTATTCTGAACACATCACTCTCTACTATTCTGAACACATCACTCTCTACTATTCTGAACACATCACTCTCTAGTGTTCTAACCACTGCAGTAAAATTGGTTTAAATAATAGGGGTAAATAGAGGTGTATGGTGCAGTTTTACAAAGGGAGGGAGGTAGTGAGTAAAGTGAGAAAAAACGAATAGAAAGTATGAGATTGTATAAATGAAAAACATACAACATCCGATATTTCGGCGTGAGCCTTTTTCAAGCATTACATGCACAAACGAGACAAAAACATATAACTAAACGGAGAACTGATCTTAATATGGCCTCCTCCGGAAGTAAGATACAGAGAAATGCATGTCCACTAGAAGATGCATAGAGACCACGCGGACCACACAAAGGATAAGCCGATAGAGCCAGTCGTAAAGAAGAAGTTGAGAGAGAGGAGGAAAACAAGTGGTTGAAATGGGGGGGGGGGGGGGGGGGGGGGAGGCAATAGAAACATGATAGCCGCTAGAGGAGAAGGTGTCAAGGGGGAGGGAAATGGGAACGCGGAGAGATAGTGAATGAAGAATATAAACACCTGCAGGGAGAAAATGTGAAACTGGTGAATAGGACAAGACCCTATAAACACCAATATGTTGCCAGAGAAGAAAAGAGGGTGGAGGTAGGGAGGGGTAGCTAGGAGAAAGAAAGTAGAATTAAAAAAGGGAAGTGGAAAACTAAATAAGTTACAGAAAGCTGAAGACATTGTTAATTCCAGCTGGGTGGAGACAGCCAGCCTGGAAAATAAGGCGCTGTTCTAAGACCCTCCGACTTGTTCAGCAGAACAAGAGCGGGTCGCACTAACAGAAATGTCGTGTTTTCCCCTGTGATTGCTAAGGCAAACATGTTTAGCTACAGATGCCCAGTCCCACTTAGAAATATCAATAAGATGTTGGCAAAAACGATCTCCTAAGCGTAAACCGATCTCCTCTAAAAACACACCAAAACGTTTGCACATAATAGCATAAATAATATTGCGTGAAGTACACTGACCGTATCACTCTCTTATGTTCTTCTCTCTAGTGTGCGACAACACCACTCTCTAGTGTGCTGACTACATCACCTTCTAGCCACAACACCTTCTATTGTGCTGACCACATCGCTCTCTAGTCTGCTGACCACTTCACTTTCTAGCCACATCACTCTCTAGAATGCTGACCACATCAGTCTCTAGTGTGTTGACCACATTATCCACTGATATTCCAAACTCATCGCCCTCTGTTGCGCTGACCACATCAGGCTCTAGTATTCTGACCACATCACCCTCTATTGTGCTGATCGCATATTCCTCTAGTATCCTGACCACAACTTCTTCTTCTTCGTTCGCTTCTACCACCAAGACCGCCCCGTGATCCTACTAACTTTACTCATGTGGTCCTTGATAGGTCCTGTGGTCCTCCTTTGGTCCCCGAGAGGACCACACGAGATCCTCGAGAGAACCACATGGTGTTCAGAGTAGTGCGGGGCTTGGGCCTGTATTCTCGGTGGATCTCAGATATCGGTTTTCTTTGCTCCACTTTAGACTAGAGTTGGACTTTCTCACTGGAAAGCCTCGACGTGTTTTGGATATCAGTATATCCCCGCTGGGTGAGAGGTGGTTGCCCATCCAGCCTAGAATTGGACTTTCTCACCAGAAAACCTCGCGTAATTAGGATACGCACATACCCCAGTCGGGTGAGAGGTGGCTGCCTATCTAGACTGCCCGGGTCCAGTGTCTCCGACTTCAGCATTTTGTGGTCGTGGCCGATACCCTTCCTAGTTGTGACCATGATAGAGCTTTTGTCCAGGAGGACGAATCCTCGCCACTAGTAAATTTCACCCCTAGGTTAAGCTGGTTTAGACATATTTCACCAGTATGGGTGTATATAAGACCTGGTCGGCCTCTAGAGCAGAGATGCCATGATTTGAGTAGCCCTGACCTCGAGACTAGTGGTTATTTCACTTAATATTTCTTTCACGTATTCCACAGCGGCGCCAAGCGGCAACCCTAATCACATTTTTCTTCATTAGCCGGGAGCTGTTTCACCCTACGCACGGCGGGTGAAGAATCTCGCCAGCAGAGCCTGACCACATCAGCCTCTGGTATCCTGAACATATCATCCTCTATTGTGCTGATCACATCATCTACTAGTATCCTAACAAATTCAGCATCAAGTATGATGATCAGATCAGCCTCTAGTAAACCTACCACATCAAACTCTAATGTACTGACCACATCAGTCTCTAATGAGCTGATGAAATCACCCTACAGTCTGCTGACCACATCAATTTCTACTGTTATATCATATTACTCTCTATATTTTTATAACATCGCATTCCAGCGTTTTGACAACATTATCCACTGATATTCCGAACACATCGCCACCTGTTGTGCAGATAACATCAGCCTCTATTATCTTGAAAACATCACTCTCTAGTATCATTTACCACATCAGCCTCTAGTATCCTGACAACATCAGCCTCTTGTTTCCTGACCACATCAGCCTCTTGTTTCCTGACCACATCAGACTCTTGTTTCCTGACCACATCAGACTCTTGTTTCCTGACCACATCAGCCTCTTGTTTCCTGACCACATCAGCCTCTTGTTTCCTGACCACATCAGCCTCTTGTTTCCTGACCACATCAGCCTCTTGTTTCCTGACCACATCAGACTCTTGTTTCGTGACCACATCAGCCTCTTGTTTCCTGACCACATCAGCCTCTTGTTTCCTGACCACATCAGCCTCTTGTTTCCTGGCCACATCAATCTCTGTATTTTCCTGACCACAACATCCTCTAGTTCCCAGACCACATGAGCCTCTAATATCATGACCACATCAACCTCTAGTATCATGACCAAATCAACCTCTAATATCCTGACGATATAAGCCTCTAGTTCCTGGCCATATCTCCTTCTAGTATTATGACTAGATCAGCCTCTATTGTGTTGACTACATCTCCCTCTAGTATCCTGACTACATCAGCCTCTATTGTGTTGACTACATCTCCCTCTAGTATCCTGACTACATCAGCCTCTATTGTGTTGATCACTCTAGTGTACTGACAGCATCAGTCTCTAACATACTGACAACATCGCTCTCTAGTATGCTTATCATATCACCCTCTGGTGTAATGACCGCAACAGCCTGTAATATTCTGACCATATCACTCTATGTTCTGTTGACCACATGACCCTGCAGTGTACTGACCACATGACCCTGCAGTGTACTGACCACATCACCCTGCAGTGTACTGACCACATGACCCTGCAGTGTACAGACAACATCACCCTGCAGTGTACTGACAACATCACCCTGCAGTGTACTGACCACATCACCCTGCAGTGTACTGACAACATCACCCTACAGTGTACTGACAACATCACCCTGCAGTGTACTGACCACATCACCCTGCAGTGTACTGACCACTTCACTTTGTGATGTAGAGACCACATCACCCTGTGGTGTATTGACCGCATAAGCCTGTATTTTAACAAGAAAATTGAAGAAACTGGTGCCTACAGCGTAGAAAAAAGACTTACTTGACCTTACATTTAACAGAAGAACATGATGGGAGATGATGGGAAATGATGGGAGATGATGGGAGATGATGGGAAATGATGGGAGATGATGGAAGATGATGTTTCTTTTGAATAATAAATAATCATTACGAGCAGAAACATTTTGCCACAGATTAAAATCTACAAACACAACCTTCTGTCCACTTCTACCGCAGTTTTCGTTTAATTTTTATCCTCACTCCCAGAACTACGTCACAAAAAGTGAACAAGAGAACACTTACTTGGTCCTAAGATATCAAGGTTCCATGTGAAAGCAGACCAGATAAAAGACTAAAATTAATTATAATATTCTTGGAATGATACTTTCTTCCAGAATGTTACTTTCAAACAAATTACCTTTCTATATGTTGCTACGTATGCTTTTATTAAGAAATGTATATGTTTGTTGATGACACTTGCATTTAATATTTCCCAGTAATTATTCAAGAAGTATGCATGTCGGGACACAGTCTCTGTATCTCCGTTCTCAGACACGGCCCAGATTTTGTCCACATTTGATGAACTTTGCCTTGTTTTATGTGGAACTCAACGTGACAAAGTCATTAAGATAGCTTCCAGTATACAAACGGATGATACAGACCCTTAAAGACAAAAGTTACAAAATATATAAGCAAAAAAAAAAAAAACGAAAGATGTACCATTTAAAAAAAAAAGTTGATAAATACTGACTTAAGACCGGCGACTGACTTAGAAAAGTACACTAACATCCTAACAAGACTTTTTTATACAGTCTGTGAAGACTTTTAATAATGGCAAATTACACATTTAACAAGTAGATATGGTAGAGGGACATTTCATGTTTTATATGTACATAACGTCTAAACCTGGGCTAGTAGATTTACTTACCCATTTCACGTGCCCTCACTCCACAATATGAAGCCCCAAGCTAGAGAAATGGATGATCTGAAGGAGTTGTGTTGCTGTCCTCCTTTCTACAGTAGAGAGTTTCCTGCATACAGAGCATGGTGATGCCACTGACAGTCGGGAAAGACCGATGGACAGTTGGGAAAGACCGATGGACAGTCGGGAAAGACCGACAGACGCTGGGAAAGACCAGAATCCTCACTGGGAAAGCGTCCCTGAACTGGACTGTCCGGGCCAGCAACCCTGTCAGCCGACATACTATCAAACCTGTCAGCCGTCATACTATCAACACTGTCAGCCGTCATACTGTCAACTCTGTCAGCCGTCATACTATCAACACTGTCAGCCGTCATACTGTCAAACATGTCAGCCGTCATAATATCAAACATGTCAGCGGTCATACTATCAACACTGTCAGCCGTCATACTGTCAACTCTGTCAGCCGTCATACTATCAAACATGTCAGCCGTCATACTATCAAACATGTCAGCCGTCATACTATCAAACATGTCAGTCGTCATACTATCAGATATGTCAGCCGTCATACTATCAAACATGTCAGCCGTCATACTATCAAACATGTCAGCCGTCATACTATCAAACATGTCAGCCGTAATAATATCAGCCCTGTCAACCGTCATACTATCAACACTGTCAGCCGTCATACTATCAACACTGTCAGCCGTCATACTATCAAACGTGTCAGCCGTCATACTATCAAATGTGTCAGCCGTAATAATATCAGCCCTGTCAACCGTCATACTATCAGACATGTCAGCCGTCATACTATCAAACGTGTCAGCCGTCATACTATCAACCCTGTTAGCCGTCATACTATCAAACATGTCAGCCGTCATACTATCAACCCTGTCAACCGTCATACTATCAACACTGTCAGCCGTCATACTATCAAACGTGTCAGCCGTCATACTATCAACCCTGTTAGCCGTCATACTATCAAACATGTCAGCCGTCATACTATCAGACATGTCAGCCGTCATACTATCAAACATGTCAGCCGTCATACTATCAGACATGTCAGCCGTCATACTATCAACCCTGTCAGCCGTCATACTATCAGACATGTCAGCCGTCATACTATCAGACATGTCAGCCGTCATACTATCAAACATGTCAACCGTCATACTATCAACACTGTCACCCATCATACTATCAACCCTATCAGCCGTCATACTATAACCCTGTCAGCCGTCATACTATCAACCCTGTCAACCGTCATACTATCAACCATGTCAACCGTCATACAATCAACCCTGTCAACCGTCATGCTATCAACCCTGTCAACAGTCATACTATCAACCCTGTCAACCGTCATACTATAACCCTGTCAATCGTCATACTATAACCCTGTCAACCGTCATACTATCAACCCTGTCAACCGTCATACTATAACCCTGTCAATCGTCATACTATCAACCCTGTCAACCGTCAAACTATCAGCCCTGTCAATCGTCATACTATCAACCCTGTCAGCCGTCAAACTATCAGCCCTGTCAATCGTCATACTATCAACCCTGTCAACCGTCATACTATAACCCTGTCAATCGTCATACTATCAACCCTGTCAGCCGTCAAACTATCAGCCCTGTCAACCGTCATACTATCAACCCTGTCAGCCGTCAAACTATCACTACAAACTCCTAAAAGAAGAAATGACCCCAGGATTCTCCGAAAGTAGGGTGGGGAGGGAGAAGAATAACGGATCCACAGAAACGACAATGCCCGTCACAATAAATTTGAGTTCAGAACTTCGGATGGAGTATCCATGCACCTGTGGCAGGAAATTTAACACTGAAGATACACAGAACGAAGAAGGGATGTGGTGGTTCCATGCTGCCCAATACTCAACAGTGCACTGTGACGCCAGTCTCAGATAAGACATTAGAAGATCTCTGTCAGGATATAAACCACAGTACAGAGAATATTCAGGCTGAGTCAGGCAGCAGGGAGGCAATGCAGCCCTCGGACGAGACCAGAGACAAGATTAACTTCCCACTAGCAAGTACCAAAAGCGTATGAGAAAACCTGGACACAGGATTATGTAAATATCTGGACAAACAGCTGAGAGGGAAAACCTTGAACAAAAACTGGAAGCATTTGGTAACATCACATATCTTCACTGCTACAAAGAGTTTGGTAACATCACATATCTTCACTGCTACAAAGAGTTTGGTAACATCACATATCTTCACTGCTACAAAGAGTTTGGTAACATCACATATCTTCACTGCTACAAAGAGTTTGGTAACATCACATATCTTCACTGCTACAAAGAGTTTGGTAACATCACATATCTTCACTGCTACAAAGAGTTTGGTAACATCACATATCTTCACTGCTACAAAGAGTTTGGTAACATCATATATCTTCACTGCTACAAAGAGTTTGGAACCAAACAGGCAAAAAAAGAGAAAAAGTGACACCAAGATAGTCCAGAAGACAGAGGAAAATAGAAGCAATAAGACAGCAGAAGAACCATGCCCGGAAAATGTTCAAGAAGGCACATGAATCAGAAAAAGAAGGACTAAGATAGGTTTGGCAGCATCTAAATCCCAGCAGAGTGCCCTTTGCAGATCTGAAAGACTATGTAAAAGGAAAAGGGAAACCAGATATGCAAGAGAGAAGTTCTACAGAGATCCCTTCGGGTTTGCCAAGCAGTTATTTCAACAGCCAAAATCAGGTACGCTGAAAGCAGGTAAGGAGGTGCTCGAGGAACCTCTGAGCAAGACATACACTGATAAAAATCAGCATACACCTCTCGAGCAGATGAAAGGTCAAGTGTGGCACTGTGCACCAGGCAGTAAATTCAAATGCAGCCCACAAACCTGACATCAAGTCGAGAGAATCGTAGGAAAAGCTACAGCCAAATCAGTACCTGGTCCACATAATAATTAATGTATAAGTACACAAGTTTACACGAAACACTGCAATAAAACTATGATACAAAAATGTATAAACTAGGAAAAAAGTAGGAACAGCTTTATTACTTAACGATTACAAAGTTGTGACGTTTCGGCGTGAGCCTTAATCATACAAAAACATACAGGACGAAGAAATAGAGAGAGGAGATAAAGTATAGATTCATATGAATACTATGTTTAAAAAAAAGGAAATAAAATGAATAGAGCACTTAGCTGTAACTTGTAAGAATATGTGGCTTGTCCGATGCTTGTTCAGAAATGGGCATGGTGGAGTGCAGAAAATGTTTGAAAAGAGACTTGTGATGTGTGATAGGTGGGTCGTAACTGAGAGTGGTGGGTGGGGATACCGTGGAGGGGAGAGAGAGTGATACAATGTTAATCTAGCCAGGAGAAGGTGAAATAGATGATTACATTTGGAGTAGAGGGGTTGTAATGTGATGCTGTGATGAGGTTCTGAACTATGTGTAACAAGTGAGAAGAGAATGGAGCTTAGTGGAGAGGGATTATAATTGTTACAGGGGAGAATGTTAGGTGTAGCTGAATAACGAGTTCAAACCGTGTAGTTCCAACGTCCCATAATCCTGAATGTAGCGGTTTCCAAGCGCTAGGCGGCTTGTGTCATCTGCGTGACATTCTTTGATGGATGTTACCATTAAGTCAGATTTGTCTCTGTGGTTGGGGTCATTGAAATTATTTGGGACTGGTTTAGAAGCATGCTGGGCGATAACGTACAGTCGTTTCTGCATGCGGTTCCCCTAATCTGAGGCCAATCTCACCAATATACGTTATATAGGTTAACATTTGTATCACTCTCTCTCCCCTCCACGATTTCCCCACCCACCACTCTCAGTTACAACCCACCTTTTGTACAGAAAAGACCTTAAGCTGGCTGTGGAACATGCGAAACACGCCTGAGAAAGCAACACCTATCACATATCACAAATCTCTATTTAAACATTCTCTACTCTCCACTATGACCATTTCTGAACAAGCGTCGGACAAGCCACATCTTCTTACAAGTTACAGCTAACTGCTCTATTCATTGTATTTCCTGCTTTTTAAACATAGCATTCATGTGAATCTGTACTTTATCTCCTCCCTTCATGTTTATCTGTACTTTATCTCCTCCCTATATTTCTTCGTCCTGGATGTTTATACATGATTAAGGCTCAAGCCAAAACGTCACAAATTCTATAGTCATGGCCCAAATAGCTCCCTGACCTACTGTACAACAGACGGCCTGAAGTGCTAAAGAAGCTCCATAAACTCCTAAAGGCAGTATGGGCCAAGGGACTCATAAGTAAAGAATGGATAAAGACTAACGGAGTATACATCCCAAGGGAGCAGAGTTCCACTGAGGTCAAAGAGTTCAGATCCATCTCACTTCTGAATGTGGAAGGAAAGATATTCTTCTCCGTGATGCCAAGGAGACTAACAACATACCTCCTAGAAAATGATCATGTTGATACACTCGTGGAGACGAGAGGAATAGAGGAGCAGCATTTATTCAAATGTGAGAAGTACAATGATCTGATTGAGCAACTAAGGCATGGGGCAGAAGTCAAGGCAAAAATGATAGCTGTAGAAATGAGGATTTGTAACAACATCAGCGTACGACTTATGGAAGCAACTGGCCATACATGGAAAAGCAAGAGAAAGTACACCGAAAAGCCTTTCAGAAACAGCAGAAAAGGCCTCAAGCTGCTTGTGGAACATGCCAAACAAGCACTGAGAAAGCAGCACTTCACAAGATCTCTGGGAGTCATGACCCTTAGAGTGTCAGGAGTTTAATGGGGCCGAAGTACTTGTCTGAGGGGGAGGGAGTAATTCCTCTGATGAGTTGCGATATTGTTCTGCTCTCTAGAGTAAAGAGTTTCCTACATTGTCTTTAGTGTTGATACTGGTAGTATCTATATCCTGTAGGAGGTCTTAGAGAGACAACGATTTGCTGGGGAAAGTCCAGTATGTTTAGTATGATGTATTCTAAGACTTTCATGTGAATGCCTGCTGACTCTCTGATGTACGCGTCACAAGAAAGCTTACGAGTAGTCGTGCTCTCTGTACATGTAAAGCAGAACATGTTTCTCATCATAAAAACTATTAACAAACAACATCATTACTTGCATTATGTCATCAACTAAAGATGCATAATTCAAAATCAAAAGTCATAAAGATATTTTTCCACAATATCTGTGTGTAGTTACAGAAATAATAGAGGTAGAAAGAAAAGGCAGGAGAATAACATGAAATGTGAAGTAAACAGTTCATTCGGTGTGGATTTAATTTTAGAAATGCATTTAATTTCGTGTAGCAGGACATTTGTTGTGTATCCTATTTCTAAAAGTAAACAAATACCATGCAACGGTTATTTTGTTGTGAAAATTACTTTTAAAATTAAATAAATGTCATTTTATGAGAACAGGTGTGCAGTTTTATTGAGAAACGTCAGACTCGGATTATACAAGAATTTTTCTTATCACTCTGGTCCATATGAACAAAGAAGTATGTTGATGTTGTAGTTTCTTTCGCTCTACAGATTTGTGACTTCGTGTTTGTCCAGTGTTTTGTTCACAGAAGCAAAGACTTCTTTGTGCTGACCTCTCTCTCTCTCTCTCTCTCTTCTCTCTCTCTCTCTCTCTCTCTCTCTCAGTACTGCAATATCATTTCCAGGTCCCAAAGCTCACCAACAAGTCTATGAAAGAAACGTCATAGTTATGAATGGGCCTCGGTTTTATCATCTTATTTATTTGTTTCTTCGTTTACTATTCCTTTTCTCTGGCTCTGGTATTATCCTGTTCTAGCAAGTAGATAGAAAGTCTTGAGCTGCTGCCGAGTGTTTTCATGAAGGACGTCAAAGTAGCACATTACAGCATCTAAATCTTACAAGAAGTACTACAAGTTGAACCATACTTTCAATCTTATGAAAGCATATATTCAGATATCAAGTTTTTCTGACTGTTTAACATTCTTTATTTTAATGTGAATTTGTGTTTTAGTGAGATAACTAGAAATTAGATATTTTGTGATATTGTGTTTTAAGTTTTCTTGCAGTTGGTTCCTGCTTCTTTCATCTTTTCTTTCCAACTCTTGAACTGTTTTAAACTGTTTCTATGTAAGTACGTTCTTTATGTTACTCATCTTGTATAACATTTTATGTGTGGTAAAACAAGCAACTTTCTTTGTTCTGTGATGGAAATTTGACGTAGTAAACAGCTGCGATATAGGGGCTCATTTCTATGTTGAGTTTTACCAAGATGAAAGTATGAGTGATAGCGATCATTGTTTCGATCTAGCCAGTACACACGAACTAAATCATATCATGAAATTTGAACAAATGTGTGATACTTGCCGTCTGTAAGGAGATAAAAATAGAGAGAGAAAAGGAAATTAGACCCAAGCAGGAAAATAAAAAAAATAATACTTGTATGTTAGAGTATTTAAAACATATTATTTTGCGTAGCCAAGGTCAAGTCGAATGATATCTTGAAGTGTTTGGATATTTACTTATATTATGATAAAGCTATGAACCTAAGTTATCTTAAGCTGATAGAAACTGGCAGTATCTAAGTTATCTTAGACTGATAGAAACTGGCAGTATCTAAGTTATCTTAGACTAATAGAAACTGGCAGTATCTAAGTTATCTTAGACTAATAGAAACTGGCAGTATCTAAGTTATCTTAGACTAATAGAAACTAGCAGTATCTGTTTTACTCAGAAGGTCGTTGTCAGATAAGAAATAGCTGAAGACCGGGGATACTCGAGTGGCGGCCATGCTCTTTCTGCTTAATATGCTGATTGTGAGGTCTAAACACGAGTATGCTCAGGTCAAGGTCATACATCAAGGTTTCTGGCATGAAGGACCATCTTCTCCATAAACAGCTGCTGTTGATGGATCGGAACCTGGAGGGAGAGGGCGAGAATACATAAAAAATCAAATTTCAATCTAGATGAGGTGCCTAAAGGTGATGACTGGTTACGGGCACAGGACCGACCTCAGCTAGATGAGGTGCCTAAAGATGATGACTGGTTAGGGGTACAGGACCGACCTCAGCTGACAAAGGATATTATACAGAAGGGCCGTGAATATAGAGACTGGGCACAAGGAGCAGTTGAACTTTGGCTTCAAGATCTCATCCAGCATCACTGTGTGTCTTCCGATACCGTAGTATATACAGATGGCCCAGTGACTTGAAACAGCGGAAGTGGTTGGGGTTTTGTTGTCTACGGAAATGGAAGAGTAGTGGCACGTGGTCTGGGAAATTGTCTAGACACTACATCAAGCGTGTGAATGGAAAGTAATGCTGTGTCAGGCACAGTGGAATGGTTAGTTGCTGATCATGTGATTAATGGTGTCATTCTGACATATTCACAGAGTATGCTTTCTACAAATGAGAAGAAATTGCTTAAAACAAGAATGGGTTCGTCTGTTAAGCCAGTCAAATGTGACAAGTCTAATGAGGCTTTACCGTCCAAGATATGAGGTAGATCATGGCAATGATGTGGCAGATAACTTGCTGGACTGGCTAAAATAAATGGCAGACTGACAATGGACAAGGGGGACATTGCTGTATTAGACAGACTGCGAGAAAATGAAGAGCGGGAATGGAAGAACAATGTGGCTGTGAACAGACTGCTGGAGCTAGGACAGATTAAAGATGCTGGCAGGAAATCTGAACTGTGTTCCAGAAAACTCATGGTAAACAACCAGCACTTGACAGGAACTATTAGCAACCATTCTCTTGGGTGGATGCTGCGGGCTGCGGCGGTGCATGTATGAGGTTGTCCTGAATGCAGTGAAGCCGGCGTCTGAACTTTGAACGTTAAAATTGCACGAGAAAAGGCATGATTTCACACATCTCTTCTCACTCGATGTGTCTTTTGTTTGTTCTTGAAAGCTTTCGACTGAAAAGTTATTTTTGTTTGTAACATCTGAAGTAATATTTTCATCTCATTTGGAGAATTCAAGCTGCTGTACAAAGTCTGTTGTCAGCGGCCGGGATATTTGGCTGTGAACACTATACAAGTTGTTGCAAAAATTTCCCAGTTAGTTCGGGATATGTCTCGGTGGGGGAGCCATCGTGTGGTTGTGTGGACGTGTATGGTTCTTGATATTGATGCATATACAGTGTAATAGTGCCCTGCATTGATTATGTTGTAAGTATACAAGTATATGATAAATGATTGTTCTTGATATTGATGCATATATAGTGTTATAATGTCCTGCATTGATTATGTTAATAAGTATACAAGTATGTGATATATGGTTGTTGGCTATGTTCCCATCGAGGACCTCGGACCCAATCAGGCTGGTTGTGTATGAATTTGGTATGAGGGATAAAGAGAAAGTAGAGTAGACATAATATCTGTAGGCTGAGCTGTTGGCTAAGAAGGATACAAGAACCTCCATGGTTGTGGTCAGATATTCTTAAAGCAGAAGATGGGGTTAGGGGTCAGCAAGTTTTTAGCACTGGGAGAATGTAATTACTTAATTCGAACGCTCATAACTAACTTCTTCTCCTCACTCTCTCCCTTACATAACTCCTTGCTCTCTCCTCACTCTCTCCCTTACATAACTCCTTGATTCTCCTCACTATCTGACTTACATAACTCCTCTCTCCTCACTCTCTCCCTTATATAACTCCTTGCTTCTCCTCACTCTGACTTACATAACTTCTTCTCTCTCTCCTAACTCTCTCTCTTACATAACTCCTTCTCTCTCCTCACATAACTCCTTCTCTCTCCTCACTCTCTCCCTTACATAATTCTTTTCTCCTTTACATAACTCCTTCTCTCTCCTCACTCTCTCCCTTACATAACTCCTTCTCTCCTCACTCTCTCCCTTACATAACTCCTTCTCTCTCTTCACTCTCTCCCTTACAAAACTCCTCTCTCCTCACTCTATCCCTTACATAACTACTTCTCTCTCCTCGTTCTCTCCCTTACATAACTCCTCTCTCCTCACTCTCTCCCTTACATAACTCCTTCTCTCTCCTCATTCTCTCCCTTACATAACTCCTTCTCCTCTTCACTCTCTCCTTTACATAACTCCTCTCTCCTCACTCTGTCCCTTACATAACTCCTTCTCTCTCTTCACTCTCTCCCTTACATAACTCCTCTCTCCTCACTCTCTCCCTTACATAACTCCCTCCTTCTCCTCACTGTCTCCCTTACATAACTCCTTCTCTCTGCTCACTCTCTCCCTTACATAACTCCTTCTCTCTCTTCACTCTCTCCCTTACATAATTCCTTCTCTCTCTTCACTCTCTCCCTTACATAACTCCTTCTCTCTCCTCACTCTCTCCCTTACATAACTCCTTCTCTTTCCTCACTCTCTCCTTACATAACGCCTTCTCTCTCTTCACTCTCTCCCTTACATAACTCCTCTCTCCTCACTCTCTCCCTTACATAACTCCTTCTCTCTCCTCACTCTCTCACTTACATAATTCCTCTCTCCTCACTCTCTCCCTTACATAACTGCTTCTCTCTCCTCACTCTCTCCCTTACATAACTCCTTCTCTCTCTTCACTCTCTCTCTCTCTTACATAACTCCTTCTCTCTCCTCACTCTCTCCCTTACATAACGGCAAGTTTTACCATCCAGCTAACATTTCCATGGCTGCACATTTGTTCACTGTCTAGTCCAGTTCTCTGTCCGTCTAGATCAGGGAATAACATTTCTAAAAATAAACAACTCATAACAAACAACATCAATAATTGCATTATGTCCGAACTCCCAATCTTATAATCTAAAACAAAAGTTCATACTTACAGATTGGTGACAGAATTTCTATGTGTAGTTATAGAAGTAATAGAGGTAGAAAATAAATTTAGGAGAATTACACAGTTTCATGAAAAAAGATCACTTGTTGTTTATTCTAATTTTCGATTAAATAAATGTCATAAAAACACGTCATTTGTGTATTCTAATTTTCCAGAAAATAAAAAAATCATGAAAACATATCACTTGTTGTGTATTCTAAGCTTCGAGTAAATAAATGCTATCCAACAGGGCATTTGTTGTGTATCTCATTTTTAGTAGTTAACAAATGTCATGCAGTAGGTTTTTTGGTATGAAAAGTACTTTCCTAAGAAAATAAATGTCTTTATGTGAGAGCGTGTATGACGCTTTATTGAGCCACGTCAGACTTGGATTGCACAAGCATTTTAGTATCACTCGGATCCAGAAGAACAAAGAATTTTGCTAATGTTGTAGTTTCTTTTGCTCTACAGATTTGTTGCTTCATGTTTGGTCAGTGTTTTGTTCTCAGAAGCTGGGATTTCTTTGTTCTTATCCTCTCTCTGTCTCCCAGGGATCTATTCTTGGTTATCTCCTGTTTACCATCTACATCAATGATCTTCCACATCAACTCAAAAAATCATCTTGTGACCTATTTGCTGATGACTGCACAGTTTACATCAGTGACAATGACTGTATTAACCTTGAGTCAACTCCTCAAATTGAAATATACAGTCTAATTAACTGGATCAACAACAACAGAATGTTCATAAACACCAGCAAAACAAAATCCATGCTCATTACAACAAGACAGAAATTTAAAAATTCACCAACAACACCACAGCTCTATGCTGGAACTTCACAGATAGGGAATGTTAGTGAACATAAAACTCTAGGTCTCATGATTGACCATCACCTCAGATGGAATCATCATGTAGACAATCTAAACAAACTCATTGCACAAAAACGTTCACAGATTTACTAAAATTAAACATTTTCTTGTCATAGACACCAGAAAAATATATGACATATCACAGTTACAAACACACTTGGACTACTGTCCCACAGTCTGGGATGGTTGTTCCATGTCAAACATGAAAAGACTTTACTCACTTCAAAAAACGAGCAGTAAAGCTTATAGATGACAGACATGCAGCACGTATTACAAATAATAACAAATATCTTGATATTCTACCCCTTAAGAAGAGATTTCTTTTCAACAACGCCAAGTTAATTCATAAAACTCTATCGCACAATGCTCCACCCTATCTGTGTTCGTTGTTCAAATCCAACCCAAAACACAGCCAGAGCTTAAGTAATTGTATTCTCCCAATACCAAGGCTTGACTTGTTTAAAGAAAGCTTCTCTTCCTCAGATGCTCACCTTTGGAATCCCCTACAAATTCAAGTAAACTTATAAGTAATATTCGTTCTTATAACTCTCTCTATTTCTCTCTTTGTATTTCTCTCTCTCTCAATTTCTCTCTTTGTATTTCTCTCTCTCTCAATTTCTCTCTTTGTATTTCTCTCTCTCTCAATTTCTCTCTCTCTCTCTCTGTATTTTTCTCTCTTTCTATTGCTCTCTCTCTCTTTCTCTCTCTCTCTGCATTACAATCTGTTATAATTTCCAGGTCCCACAGCTCATCTACAACTCTCTGAAAGAAACGTCATAGTTATGAATGGGCCTCGGTTTTATCATCTTATTTATTTGTTTCCTCGTTTACTATTCTTTTTCTCTGGCTCTGGTATTATCCTGTTCTAGCAAGTAGATAGAAAGTCTTGAGCTGCTGCCGAGTGTTTAGATGAAGGACGTCAAAGTAGCACATTACAGCATCTAAACATTACAATAAGTACTACAAGTGAAGCCAACATTTCAATCTTATGAAAGTATATAGTCTGATCTCATGCTTTCCCGATTGTTAAAAATTCTTTATTTTAATGTGAATTTGTGTTTTATTGAGATAACTAGAAACTAGAAGTTTTGTGATATTATCTTCTTTCCCGCTCTTGAACTGTTTTAAACTGGTTCGATATAGGTACCTTTTTATGTTACTCATCTTGTATAACATTTTATGTGTGGGCAAAACAAGCAACTTTCTTTGTTCTGTGATTGAGATTTGACGTAGTAAATAGTTGCGATGTAGGGGCTCATTTCTATGTTGAGTCTTACCAAGATGAAAGTATGAGTGATAGCGATCATTGTTCCGATCTAGCCAGTACACACGAACTAAATCATATTATAACATTTCAACAGATATGTAATACTTGCCGGCTGTAAGCAGAGATAAATACACAGACAATATCAAATTAGAGCATAGCAGGGAAAAAACATAATATGTTAGAAAATTAGAAAAATCTGATTTACGTAACAAGTGTCAAAACGAATGTTATTTTGATGTGTTTGAATATTTACTTATGGTAAAGTGATGAAATTAGGTTATCTTAAATTGTATGATTATTTAATTATGTTATTGTAATATGATGATAGTATGTTATCTGGAAGTGTTTGGAATTTACTTATAATATGGTAAAGTAATGAACTTATATTATCTTGAAGTGTTTGGGCATTTACTTATAATATGGTAAAGTAATGAACTTATATTATCTTGAAATATTTGGGCATTTACTTATAATATGGTAAAGTAATGAACTTATATTATCTTGAAATGTTTGGGCATTTACTTATAATATGGTAAAGTAATGAACCAACGTTATCTTGAAGTGTTTGGACATTTACTTATAATATGGTAAAGTAATGAACTTATATTATCTTGAAGTGTTTGTACATTGACTTATAATATGGTAAAGTAATGAATCTATATTATCTTGAAGCGTTTGGACATTTTCTTATTTACTGGTAAAGTAATAAACTTATATTTTCTTGAAGTGTTTGAGCATTTACTTATAATATGGTAAAGTAATGAATCTATATTATCTTGAAGTGTTTGTACATTGACTTATAATATGGTAAAGTAATGAACCTATATTATCTTGAAGTGTTTGTACATTGACTTATAATATGGTAAAGTAATGAACCTATATTATCTTGAAGTGTTTGGACATTTTTTTATTTACTGGTAAAGTAATGAACTTATATTTTCTTGAAGTGTTTGGGCATTTATTTATATACTGGTAAAGTAATGAACTTATATTTTCTTGAAGTGTTTGTACATTTACTTATAATATGGTAAAGTAATCAACCTATGTTATCTTGAAATGTTTGGACATTTACTTATATACTGGTACAGTTACAGAACTGTTGCCCTGATTAATCATGCTAGTAAAATTCTGTTAAAAATCATAATGGGTAGACTTCGTAAGAAAATAGAAGAAGTTAATATGGTCCAAGCTAGTTTCAGGCAAGGGAGAGTATCGAGAGATTGTATATTCAATTTAAGATTAATAATAAAGAAATGCAGAGAGTTTAATGTGAATCTATATTTATCTTTTATAGAATATTCAAAGGCATTTGATTATGTACAACACCAGAAATTTTACGAAATAATGGAAAAAAAAGGGATTTCCAACACATTTAATACAATTAACATCACTGCTGTATCTAGACCAAAAAGCAGCAGTAAGAATAAATGGTGAAACAACAACTTGGTTTGACATAAAACAAGGGGTCTGACAGGGGTGCATACTGTCAGCTTACCTACTTAACATGTATGGTGAAAATATAATGATGAGTGTTAGAGAAGATGTAGACTAAGAATATTCCGATGCCATAAAAATTGGAGGTTATGAAATACCAGAGATTAGATATTCTGATGACACAGTGTTACTGTCCACAACACAAAAAGGAATGGAAAAACTAATTATGTCAGTCCGTAAGAATAGTGAAGAGCAAAACCTCTATTTTAATGCAAAGAATATATATATATATATATATATATATATATATATATATATATATATATATCAATGAGAAAAAATTGGAAGAAGTGGAGAGTTTTGAATATCTTGGATCACTACTAACTAATAATGACGATACAATGAGGAGAAACTAAAAGGAGGACATCTATCACTCTTCAGAAAGTAAAACAACTAAAAAATCTGTGACTAGGAACATACAGAACCACAAAAATAAGATTCGTAAGGGCATGCATCTTTCCCATCGCATCATATGCCTGTGAGACCTGGACACTTATCAAAACAGCTGAGAAACACATAAATGCTTTTGAATGTAAATGCTATAGAAGAGTTCTTCAAATATGATGGACACAAAAAAGAACAAATATATCCATACTACAAGACCTTAATATTGAAGAAGGCTGGCTAGTAAAGAGAATTAAACAAAGAAAACTTAAATATTTTGGACACATTAAACGTCAAGATGATCTAGAGAAAACCGTCTTGGAGGGGTACATAATGAGAAAAAGAAAGAGAGGAAGACAAAGGCGAAGATGGTTGCAAGACTATCGTTGATGATCTTCAAATGGATCCATTAGCAGCAAGCCATCTTGCTCACAACCGAGAGGCCTACAGTAGTGCTGTTAGGGAGGCAAAGTTCCGCAAGGGAGATGCACATGATTTAGTGACTGACTGGTGAAGTGATGAAGCTAAGTTATCTTATGATGATAGAAACTAGCAGTATCTGTGTTACTCGGAGCATTGTCAGATAAGAAACAGCTGAAGACCGGATATACTCCAGTAGCGGCCATGCGCTGTCTGCTGGATGTGACACAAGTATGCTCAGGTAGAAGTCATACATCAGGGTTGCTGGCATGAAAGACCATCTTCACTATAAGCAGCTGGTGTTGATAAAGGGAAGAAGCATCAAACAAGGCACATCCTGGATTTCTGAGTCCGAGAATACAATAAAATCAAATTGCAGTCTAGATGACTGGTTACTGATACAGGACCGACCTACGCTAACAAAGGTTATTATACAGGAGGGCCAGGAATGATGAGACTGGGCGTAGGTAGAAGTTGAACTTTGGTTTCAAGATCTCATCAAGCATCACTGTGGGTCTTCTGACACGGTCATATATACAGATGACTCAGTGACTCGGAACATCAGAAGTGGTTGGGGTTTTGTGGTCTACGGAAAAGGAAGAGTAGTGGCACAGGGTTTGGGACTCTCTGAAGTCAGCACATCAAGCACGAGAATGGAAACTGAGGATGTGTCGGCGGCGATGGTTGCTCATGTTGGGGTTAATGATGTTGTTGTGACGGCTTCACAGAGTCTGCTTCGTAAGACATGGACGAAGTTTCCTGGACTTACTGTCCAGAGCATCCTGGAGTACACGGCAAGGACGTGGGAGACAGATTTGCTGAACAGGCTAAAATAAATAGCAGACTGACAATGGACATGTGGGACATTGCTGTATTAGACAGACTGCGAGAAAATGAAGAGCGGGAATGGAAGAACAATGTGGCTCTGAAGAGACTGCTGGAGCTAGGACAGATTAAAGATGCTGGCAGGAAATCTGAACTGTGCGGCAGAAAACGCATGGTAAACAACCAGCACTTGACAGGAACTATTAGCAACCATTCTCTTGGGTGGATGCTGCGGCCTCCGGCGGGGCATGTATAAGGTTGTCCTGAATGCAGTGAAGCCGGAGTCTGAACTTTGAACTTTAAAATTGCACGAGAAAAGGCATGATTTCACACATCACTTCTCACTCGATGTGTCTTTTGTTTTTTCTTGAAAGATTTCGACTGAAAAGTTATTTTTTGTTTCTAAGGACTGAAGTAATATTTTCATCTCAGTTGGAGAATTCAAGCTGCTGTACAAAGTCTGTTGTCAGCGGCCGGGATATTTGGCTGTGAACACTATACAAGTTGTTGCAAAAATTTCCCAGTTAGTTCGGGATATGTCTCGGTGGGGGAGCTATCGTGTGGTTGTGTGGACGTGTTTGGTTCTTGTTATTGATGCATATACAGTGTAATAGTGCCCTTGCTCACAACTGAGAGGCCTTCAGGAGTGCTGTTTGGGAGGCAAAGTTCCGCAAGGGACATGCAAATGAATGAATGAGTGCCCTGCATTGATTATGTTGTAAGTATACAAGTATGTGATATGTGATTGTTGGCTATAATCCCATCGAGGACCTCAGACCCAATCAGGCTGGTTGTACATAAATTTGGTACGAGGGATGATGAGAAAGTAGAGCAGACATAATATCTGTAGGTTGAGCTGTTGGCTAAGAAGGATGTGAGAATCTTGATGGTTGTGATGAGATATTCTTAAAGCAAATGATGGGGTCAGGGGTCACAGCACGATTGTAGCATTGGCAGAATGTAATTACTTAATTAGCGCGCTCATAACTCCCTCCCTCTCCTAACTCTCTCCCTTACATAATTCTATCCCTCTCCTCATTCTCTCCCTTACATAACTCCCTCCCTCTCCTCACTCTCTCCCTTACATAACTCCTTCTCTCTCCTCACTCTCTCCCTTACATAATTCCTTCTCTCTCCTCAATCTCTCCCTTACATAACTCCTTCTCTCTCCTCACTCTCTCCCTTACATAACTCCTTCTCTCTCCTCACTCTCTCCATTACATAACTCCTTCTCTCTCATCACTCTCTCCCTTACATAACGGCAAGTTTTAGCATCCAACTAACATTTCCATGGCTGCACATTTGTTCACTGCCCAGTCCAGTTCTCTGTCCGTCTAGATCAGGGAATAACATTTCTAAAAATAAACAACTCATAACAAACAACATCAATAATTCCATTATGTCCGAACTTCCCAATCTTATAATCTAAAACAAAAATTCATACTTACAGATTTTTGACTGAATTTCTATGTGTAGTTATAGAAGTAATAGAGACAGAAAATAAATTTAGGAGAATTACACGAAATGTCATCAAAGAAAGAAAGATCACTTGTTGTGTATTCTAATTTTCGATTAAATAAATGTCATAAAAACACGTCATTTGTGTATTCTAATTTTCCAGAAAATAAAAAAATCATGAAAACATATCACTAGTTGTGTATTCTAAGCTTCGAGTAAATAAATGCTATCCAACAGGGCATTTGTTGTGTATCTCATTTTTAGTAGTTAAGAAATGTCATGCAGTAGGTTTTTTGGTATGAAAAGTACTTTCCTAAGAAAATAAATGTCTTTATGTGAGAGCGTGTATGACGCTTTATTGAGCCACGTCAGACTTGGATTGCACAAGAATTTTAGTATCACTCGGATCCAGATGAACAAAAAATTATGCTAATGTTATAGTTTCTTTTGCTCTACAGATTTTTTGCTTCATGTTTGGTCAGTGTTTTGTTCTCAGAAGCTGGGATTTCTTTGTTCTTATCCTCTCTCTGTCTCCCAGGGATCTATTCTTAGTTCTCTCCTGTTTACCATCTACATCAATGATCTTCCACTTCATCTTAAAAAATCATATTGCGACCTCTTTGCTAATGACTGCACAGTTTACATCAGTGACAATGACTGTATTAACCTTGAGTCAACTCTTTAAATTGAAATATACAGTCTAATTAACTGGAGCAACAACAGCAGAATGCTCATAAACACCAGCGAAACAAAGTCCATGCTCATTACAAGACAGAAATTAACAAATTTACCAACAACAACACCACAGTTCCATGCTGGAACTTCACAGACAGAGAATGTTAGTGAACATAAAACTCTAGGTCTCATGATTGACCATCACCTCAGCTGGAATCATCATGTAGACAATCTAACCAAACTCATTACACAAAAATCTTACCAATTTACTAAAATTAAACATTTTCTTGTCATAAACACCAGAAGAATAAATTACATATCACAGATACAAATGTACTTGGACTACTGTCCCACAGTCTGGGATGGTTGTTCCATGTCAAACATGAAAAGACTTTATTCACTTCAAAAACGAACAGTAAAGCTGTAAGGACAAACATCTTGATATTCTACCCCTCAAGAAGATTTTTTTTTTAAACAAGACCAAGTTAATTCACAAAATTCTATTGGATAATGCTCCACCCTATCTGTGGTCGTTGTTCAAATCCAACCCAAAACACAGTCAACGTTTAAGCAATTGTATTCTCTCAAAACCAAGGCTTGACTTGTTTAAAAAAAAGCTTCTCTTGCTTAGTTGCCCACCTTTGGAATGCTCTACCAATTCAAGTAACTTATAAGTAATATTCGTTCTTATAACTCTCTCTATTTCTCTCTCTCTCTCTCTCTCTCTCTGTGTTTCTCTCTATCTTTTTCTCTCTCTCTCTCTATTTCTCTCTCTCTGTATTTGTCTCTCTCAATTTCTCCCTCTCTTTGTGTATTTCTCTCTCTCTCTCTCTCTCTCTCTCTGCACTACAATATATTATAATTTCAAAGACCCACAGCTTATCTACACCTCTGTGAAAGAAACGTCATAGTTATGAATGGGGCTCGGTTTTATCATCTTTATTTGTTTCCTCGTTTACTATTTCTATTTATTATCCTGTTCTAACAAGTAAACCAAAAGAAAGTCTTGAGCTGCTGCCGAGTGTTCGTCAAAGGAGCACATTACAGCATCTAAATCTTACAATAAGTAATACAAGTGAAGCCAACATTTCAATCTTATGAAAGCATATATTCCGATCGCATGCTCTTCTGATTGTTTAAAATTCTTTAGTTCAATGTGAATTTGTGTTTTGTTGAGATAAGTAGAAATTAGATATTTTGTGATATTTTGTTTTAAATTGTCATTCACCTTGTTCCTGTCTGTTTCATATTTTCTTTCCCACTCTTGAACTGTTTTAAACTGTTTCGATGTAAGTACGTTCTTTATGTTACTCATCTTGTATAACATTTTATGTGTGGGCAAAACACGCAACTTTCTTTGTTCTGTGATCGAAATTTGACGCAGTAAATAGTTGCGATGTAGGGGCTCATTTCTATGTTGAGTCTTACCATGATGAAAGTATGAGTGATAGCGATCATTGTTCCGATCTCGCCAGTACAAACGGACTAAATCGTATCATAAAATGTGAACATATATGTAATACTTGCCGGCTGTAAGCAGCAAAAATAGAGAGAAAAGCTCAAATTAGAGCAAAGAAGGGAAAAACATAATATGTTAGAAAATTAGAAACATCTGAATGCGTAACAAGGGTCAAGCCGAATGTTAGCTTGAAGTGTTTGGATATTTATTTATACGAGTTATATTAGGCTGATAGAAACTGGCAGTATCTTTGTTATTTTAGGCTTATAGAAACTGGCAGTATCTTTGTTATTTTAGGCTGATAGAAACTCCCAGTATATTTGTTATCTTAGACTGAAAGAAACTGGTAGTATCTTTGTTATCTTAGACTGATAGAAACTGGCAGTATCTAAGTTATCTTAGACTGATAGAAACTGGCAGTATCTAAGTTATCTTAGACTGATAGAAACTGGCAGTATCTAAGTTATCTTAGACTGATAGAAACTGGCAGTATCTAAGTTATCTTAGGCTGATAGAAACTGGCAGTATCTAAGTTATCTTAGACTGATAGAAACTGCCAGTATCTAAGTTATCTGAGGCTGATAGAAACTAGCAGTATCTGTTTTACTCAGAAGGTCGTTGTCAGATAAGAAATAGCTGAAGACCGGGGATACTCGAGTGGCAACCATGCTCTTTCTGCTTAATATGCTGATTGTGAGGTCTAAACACAAGTACGCTCAGGTCAAGGTCATACATCAGGGTTACTGGCATGAAGGACCATCTTCTCCATAAACAGCTGCTGTTGGTGCAGGGAAGACGGGCCAGATCCTGCATGGCTGAGGCGGAAGATACAATAAAGTCAATTTACAGTCTAGATGAGGTGCCTAAAGTTGATGACTGGTTACGGGTACACGACTGACCTCAGATAAATGAGGTGCCTAAAGGTGATGACTGGTTACGGGTACACGACTGACCTCAGCTAAATGAGGTGCCTGAAGGTGATGACTGGTTACGGGTACAGGACTGACCTCAGATAAATGAGGTGCCTGAAGGTGATGACTGGTTACGGGTACACGACTGACCTCAGCTAAATGAGGTGCCTGAAGGTGATGACTGGTTACGGGTACAGGACTGACCTCTGCTAACAAAAGTTATTATACAGAAGGGCCGTGAATGACAAGACTGGGCACATGGAGCAGCTGAATTTTGGGTTCAAGATCTCATCCAGCATAACTGTGGGTCTTCCAGCATCACTGTGAGCCTTCCAGCATCGCTGTCGGTCTTCCAGCATCACTGTGGGTCTTCCAGGATCACTGTGGGTCTTCCAGCATCGCTGTGGGTCGTCCAGCATCACTGTGGGTCTTCCAGCATCACTGTGAGTCTTCCAGCATCGCTGTCAGTCTTCCAGCATCACTGTGGGTTTTCCAGCATCACTGTGGGTCTTCCAGCATCACTGTGGGTCTTCCAGCATCGCTGTCAGTCTTCCAGCATCACTGTGAGTCTTCCAGCATCACTGTGGGTCTTCCAGCATCACTGTGGGTCTTCCAGCATCACTGTGAGTCTTCCAGAATCACTGTGGGTCTTCCAGAATCACTGTGGGTCTTCCATCATCACTGCATGTCTTCCAGCATCACTGTGAGTCTTCCAGCATCACACTGTGGGTCTTCCAGCATCACTGTGAGTCTTCCAGCATCACTGTGGGTCTTCCAGCATCACTGTGGGTCTTCCAGCATCACTGTGAATCTTCCAGCATCACTGTCAGTCTTCCAGCATCACTGTGGGTCTTCCAGCATCACGGTGGGTCTTCTGACACGGTAATATTTATATATGACTCAGTGACTCAGAACAGAAGAAGTGGTTGGGGTTTTCTTGTCTACGGACACAGGGTTCGAGAAAGTCTCACCACATCATCCACGCGAATAGAGTCTGTGTCTGCGGCACTAGAATAGCTAGTTTCTCTTGATGTGGCTAATAGTGTTATTTTGACTGGTTCTTAGTAAGACCTAGATGAAATTGCGTCTCTTTATTGTCCAGGGCATGCGAGAGAGCAATGATGGGGCAGACATACTTGCTAGGCAGGCTAAAATATATGGCAGACTAACAATTGAAATGGGACACATTGCTAAAGCTGTACCGGATAGACTATGTCAAAATGAAGAGTAAGAATGAAAGAATAATGTGGCTGTGAAGAGATTGCTGGAGCTAGGACAAATTAAAGGTGCTGGCAGGAAATCCAAACTGTGTGGCAGACAACGCGTCGTAAACAACCAACATGTGACAGGAACTCTTGGATAGATGATGCAGCACGCAGCGAACTTTGCATAGGCTTGTCCTGAATGCAGTGAAGCCGGAGTATAATTCTGACATGTCAGTATGTCACAAATCTCATCTCACTCGGTGTGACACTCTTTTTTAGTTCTTTAAAGATTTTGGCTGAAAGTTTTTTTTTCTTTCTGAATATAATTTATCTTATGCTTAGTTTTACCATCGAGCAGTAATGTACATGGATACACATTTGTTCAATACATAGTCCAGTTCTCTCCATGTAGATCTGGGAACAACGTTTAAGAAAAATAAACAACTCATAACAAATCACACTAATACTTGTATTATCCGAACCTCCCAATTAAATAATCTAAAACAAAAAGTCTTACTTACAGAGTTCAGGCAGAATGCCTATGTGTTGTTATAGAAGTAATAGAGGTACAACATAAATGCTAGATAATTTCTCGAAATATCATGAAAACATATCACTTCTTATGTGTTTTAATTTTCGAGTAAATAATTATCATGAAAACATATCACTTGTTGTATCTTCTAATGTTCGATTAAATAAATGTCACCCAACAGAACATTTGTGGCGTATCTTATTTCTAAAAATAATCAAATATCATTCAAGAAATTTTGTTTGCTTGTTTGGGAAAACTACTTACTTTCATAATTAAAATAATGTCATTTTGTGAGAGCAGTAAGCAGTTTTATTGATCCATGTCAGACTTGGATTATTCAAGCATTTCAGTATCACTCGGGTCCAGATGAACAAGGAAGTATGTTAATATTGTAGTTTCTTTCGCTCTACAGATTTGTGACTTTATGTTTGGCCAGTGTTTTCTTCTCAGAAGCTAGATATCTGTATTCTTATCTTCTCTCTCTCTCTTTCTCTCCTTCTCTCTCTCTTTCCCTATTTCTCTCTCTCTTTCCCTCTCTCTCTCTCTCTCTCTATATATATATATATATATATATATATCTTATTACAATACAAGTATGTTAACATTCACAGATTCTACTGCTCATCCATAACTCTCTGAAAGATACGCCATAGTTATAAATCCGCCTAGGTTTTTTTTAAGTACATTATGTATTTCCTCGGCTAATATAGTACTCAGAAAACATCAAGGACCGTTTACCAAAGCTCACTATATCGAAAATACAATTATGAGAATTAAATTCTATTTAATCATATTGTTCTGCAGTCATTTCTACGTCGGACTGCGGCATTTTCATAAAGATTACGTATCTAATATGGGGATATTTCCTGGATTCTTCGACGCACCCTTTCTTGTATGGGAATATTTCCTGGATTCTTCGACGCACCCTTTCTTGCATGAGGATATTTCCTGGATTCTTCGACGCACCCTTTTGTTTGAAACGCAGATATGCTGGCAGCTTCATTAAGGATGGTCCGTAACGTGTGTGACCAGCACGAGCATTGACACAAGCCAGTCAAGTTAAAGAGCGCAACATTGTGTGGTATGACTTGAGAAAGTCGTAAACAAAGCACTTGTAGACATGAGAGAGCAAAGCATGGCAAGAGAATTACCCGGGACTCAAACCCCATACTCCGGTAGGACGGCGACGTTGCTTCACGTATAAAAATCAACCTCCTGAGAGTGGGCTGGAGGACGGCCTGCAGGTTACAGCTGGTGGATGGTTAGCTCTTGCTGATGGTCTCAAAGTGTCTTAGACATGCTCCACAAGTTCTGAGATCAGGTGCGAGTGCTGGTAGGCCCATCCTGGTGAGATGGTGCAGGGTTGAGATCAGGTAAGAGTGCTGGTAGGTCCATCCTGGTGAGATGGTGCAGGGTTGAAATCAGATGAGAGTGCTGGTAGGTCCATCCTGGTGAGATGGTGCAGGGTTGAGATCAGGTGAGAGTGATGGTAGGTCCATCCTGGTGAGATGGTGCAGGGTTGAGATCAGGTAAGAGTGCTGGTAGGCCCATCCTGGTGAGATGGTGCAGGGTTGAGATCAGGTGAGAGTGATGGTAGGTCCATCCTGGTGAGATGGTGCAGGGTTGAAATCAGGTGAGAGTGATGGTAGGTCCATCCTGGTGACATGGTGCTGCTGGAGGAAGTCGTTAACAACACGAGCTCTGTGTGTGTGTGTGTGGGGGGTGGTGGTGTAACAGAATAACAATTCTCTACAGAGTGTATTGTGTATAGCCCTGTAGTTGTGGTCTGGTAGACCATATCATCCTCTGGTAGACCACAACTCATCACTGTGTGCCAAGCACGTGGTTCGAGAAAATTCGAAGTCACGTGGTTGAGTTGAGCGGGAGGTATGCATGGGCTGAGAAAGTTAGTCTTGGGGAGAATGTGTTAGAGAAAGGTTGTGTGATTGACTCTAGAATGTGGTAGAGAGAGCCTTACTTGTTTGTTGTAGCAGGAGCTTTATTGGTTGGTGATGTAGGAAGAATTTTAGTAGTTTTATTGCAGATTATAATCTCGTTTAGGAAGAGTTTCTACCATTGGCAATTTGTTGGTAGTGAGATGGAAGAATTAGTTTTTCCCTGTGTTGGTTGAGGTTTTGTTGATAATGTTGTAAGTATTGATTTTTTTGTGTACACTACATTGTAAGGTTTTCGCCCATATGGCGTAGAGTTCGCTCACGCCGGGCACTGTTATTGTAACTCTTGTTCAGCTTGATGGCTATGTTTCCATCATTCATGAGTTCACCCTCATTTTGTCCATTAGTAAATGTGCGTGGTCTGATGATATACTACACCAATTGGCTTTGTTGGAATTCTCATTGTTGACCAATTGTTGTGGTTGGAAGACTGCCAAGTTATGTTAAGCTGTTGTATTTGTATTGTATTTGTGGAGTTGGAAGCCTGGGTGTCTTGTTGTATTTTCTCAGTGTATAATATAGAAAATTAGGTGATTGTTAGAACACCAACAACAAGAAGAAATGTATAAGTTCAAACTGTACTCCACAAGTAGACAATGATCAAATCAGTAGAAAACCATCTTAGTTGGCGCCAATACTATTTCAGGGGTGCCAAAATATAAATAGCAATACCATTACAGGGGGCGGGCGTTGTCATCTTGGAGTACAGCACCTTGGCCAGTAGCCCGAAGTACTGGGAGTAGAAGAGACTGAAGATTATCGTCTCTATATCCAATGCTTCTCAAGCTCTTTTCCACACAATGCAGGGATTTCTATTGTTCATAGCAAAGGCACCTCATACCATGATTAAGGCACCTCATACCATGATTAAGGCACCTCATACCATGATTAAGCCACCCCATACCATGATTGAGCTACCTCCATAGTGATCATTCTTTCTAACTGTGGCATTTTGGAAGCTCTCTCCGAGCGTCTCCACAAAAGCATTCTGTCATCTTTAAACAGCATTGTGAACCTTGACTCTCCGTATGGAGTATCATGGACCAGTGCTGGCGGGTTCGTGCCAGGTGAAGCCAAGATCACGCACAACGAGCAGGGCAACTGGGTTGTGTAAGGCGGGGGAGTGCTGCAGGGCGCGTTGAGTGAAGACTTGGCTCTTGAATTCTGTTGCGAATCGTTTGGTAGCTGACCGTGATGTTTGGTAGCTGACGGTGATGTTTGGTAGCTGACCGTGATGTTTGGTAGCTGACCGTGATGTTTGGTAGCTGACGGTGATGTTTGGTAGCTGACCGTGATGTTTGGTAGCTGACGGTGATGTTTGGTAGCTGACGGTGATGTTTGGTAGCTGGCGGTGATGTTTGGTAGCAGACCGTGATGTTTGGTAGCTGACGGTGATGTTTGGTAGCTGACGGTGATGTTTGGTAGCTGACGGTGATGTTTAGTATCTGACGGTGATGTTTGGTAGCTGAGCGTGATGTTGCTTGTTTCTCGCAGGTACTCCCTGATTGCATTGGGAACTTCTATTCTGTCTCTAAGCAGCCTTTGGACGACGTATCGATTGTGTTACGTGTATCCCAACGACGGCATTTGGGACATGTAGAAGTCTACCTTCTTTCAAAGCTCAAGTGTTGATAAAACGATCTCGCGGTTCTTACTGACCGATCAGGTAAAAGAAAATCGTCTAACAGTCTCCATCGCTGGCTCTAGTTCCTGGAAACATAACATGGCACGCCACCTGTCAGCATCACTAAGTAGTCGTCTCTCTGTACTGTTAACTCAGTCCCACCAACACGACCATAAATACTCTTCTAATCTAACACACTGTTAACTCAGTCCCACCGACACGACCATAAATACTCTTCTAATCTAACACACTGTTAACTCAGTCCCACCAACACGACCATAAATACTCTTCTAATCTAACACACTGTTAACTCAGTCCCACCAACACGACTATAAATACTCTTCTAATCTAACACACTGTTAACTCAGTCCCACCAACACGACTATAAATACTCTTCTAATCTAACATACTGTTAACTCAGTCCCACCAACACGACTATAAATACTCTTCTAATCTAACATACTGTTAAGTCAGTCCCACCAACACGACTATAAATACTCTTCTAATCTAACATACTGTTAAGTCAGTCCCACCAACACGACTATAAATACTCTTCTAATCTAACATACTGTTAACTCAGTCCCACCAACACGACCACTATATTAAATAAGAGAAGAACTTTTTTTCTGATTATAAAAAAACTCATAAAAACTTCGTCAGCACTTGTATTCTGTCCGCACCCCCAGATATTTAATCTAAAATTAAATGTAATTCACAGTTCCGTCCCTTGATCTGTTTGTAAATTAACTGAGTAATAGATGTCGAAAATAAATGCATTAGAATTACTCGAAATGTCATGCAACAGGTCATTTATTGTGTACTAGCTGATTACCCGGCGTTGCTCGGGAACTTATTAATTATTAATACTGCAGAGTGGAGATCGCCATGTTTCTCCCACGGACAACTTTATGTTGCTTGCTGAAGAGTGGGCACACCCAAGAATTTATTTATTCTTGCGCCTGGATGTGAAACTAGAAATGTTGAACATAATTAAGTTTTGAGTTAAATTAATATTATCGTGAATTTGTAAAAGACTTTATAATGCCTCTTCTCTGAGACTTGTTGATCGTGATCGAGAACGCAAGTCTTACTGGAAATTGCAATCTCATGAAGTTAAAAAGGAGATCCGCCGGAATGATTGGTATCCGTGGGATAGAAACTGCTTCAGCGTCTCCTTGTCCTGTTAAGATAGTCGCTTCAACTACATTGCCCACCATCCTCTTTACACACAGCCGTGTGCCGTTGCAAAGTTTTGGCCGGTCGAGGTTCCGTAGTAAAATAATTGTAGATCCCACCCTAATTTTCACCCCCTCTCAACCCCCCCCCCCCCCCATGTCGATGGGGGCTGAACTTGGACGTAAACGGCTTCAGAAGTACTCTCATCTCAGTGAACAGGAAGACTATTGAATCGACACTAATATCGGTCTTTTTCGATTACTTTTACATGCCACCCCATCCAACCCTCACCCCGTTCCAATGGAGGCTGAACATGGACATAAACAGCATCCGGAGTGTCCCTATTCATCGTAGCGACGCAGAAAAAACTATGGACTTGACACTGATATCGGTCGTTTTCGATTACATTTACATATCACACGCACCCCACCCCCACCCCTCTCTCACTCCCAATGCCAATGGAAGCTGACTAAGAAAGCATCAAAATTATTTCGACTTCCATTATCATCATTATCATCATCACCATCATCATCATCCCCATCATCATCATCATCATCATCGCATTTCACTCCCCTGAGAGCATAGGCCACGGATAAAGGTTCTCCAGTCATCCCTGTTCTTGGAATTAAAATCCGCTCCCTTCCACGTGAATCCCTTGTCTCTGGGCACCGTCATCATTTCTCTTCTCCACGTAAGTCTAGGTCTTCGTCGTTTTCTATTTCCTTGAAGATTCCATGTCAGTGCCTGTCTTGTTATGCTGCTGTCGGGTTTCCTCAAGGTGTGGCCAATCCGCTGGTTTTCCCCTCCTTTTTTCTGTAACGCTTCAGTTTTTTTTTCTACAGGGAACAGGTCATCCCCCTATCCCCTGACGTCCCTAGTCGCCTCTTACGACATAAGTAGAAGGTGGCAGTGTTCCTATTCTTTTCTCTCTAGACTTAGATCTGGGCCCTGATAACCACACGAGACTTCCCATGAGATGCTACAACTTCTGCTCTTAGACCAGCACCGCTTTATTTCACGATTATCTCCCTTAGACCAAAAATTTTTCCTTCTTGAATTGAAGGGTGAAAGATGTCATACCTCACAGTACTTTTCTCTATAGTGTAAGTCATATGTGTACCAAGTTTGGTTGAAATTTATCAAAGCGTTAAATAGTTATGCTGGAACATACACACATACACATACATCCATTTTTATATACAATTTATATTTTTGTATACTTGTATATAGATTCTGAAAGCTGGAAATCAATTTAGAAAATAGACAATAAATTAGACTCTTTTGAAAACAAATGCCTAAGGAAAATACTCGGCATCAAGTGGAACGAATTTAAGAACAACGGAGAGATAAGACAGATGACTGAACAACAACCTGTCTCATGGGTGATCAGAAAAGAAGACGGACATATATAGACCATGTGATGAGAATAAACAGTCAGAGAATACCAAAACAAGCTATCAAGTGGAACACAATAGGCCGAAGAAAAAGAGGTCGACCGAGTGAAACTCTAAAGAGGACACTGTTAAGAGAAGCCAAGTTAGTGAGAATAACATCCCTTGATGAAGTTCAAAACTTGCCGAAAACAGGAAAACTTGTCAAACAACTAAGCGAGACCTATGTGGCGTTTAACGGCACGGGAAGGATGTAAGATGTAAGATACAGATTCTATTATTGGAAGAAAACAGATGTCATACAACACTTCGTTCGTTGTGTTTTCACTTAAAGAAGTAAAATAAAAAATGCATGTAACAGGTTATTTCTTGTCAATTTCACTTTTCAATATAAATAAATGCTTTTTGTGAGAGCAGGTATGGCGCTGTATTGATCCACATTAGATTTAGATTACACAAGAATTTTAGTAGCACTCGGATACAGATGAACAATGAATTATGTTAATGTTGTAGTTTCTTTTGCTGCTACAGATTTGTAACAACCACGAGCATTGATACAGTTCAGGCACAGTTGTGTGACCACCACGAACACTGATACAAGTCAAGGAAAGTTGTGTGACCACCACGAACATTGATACAAGTCAGGGAAAGTTGTGTGACCACCACGAACACTGATACAAGTCAGGGAAAGTTGTGTGACCACCACGAACACTGATACAAGTCAAGGAAAGTTGTGTGACCACCACGAACATTGATACAAGTCAAGGAAAGTTGTGTGACCACCACGAACACTGATACAAGTCAAGGAAAGTTGTGTGACCACCACGAACATTGATACAAGTCAAGGAAAGTTGTGTGACCACCACGAACATTGATACAAGTCAAGGAAAGTTGTGTGACCACCACGAACATTGATACAAGTCAAGGAAAGTTGTGTGACCACCACGAACACTGATACAAGTCAAGGAAAGTTGTGTGACCACCACGAACATTGATACAAGTCAGGGAAAGTTGTGTGACCACCACGAACACTGATACAAGTCAGGGAAAGTTGTGTGACCACCACGAACACTGATACAAGTCAAGGAAAGTTGTGTGACCACCACGAACACTGATACAAGTCAGGGAAAGTTGTGTGACCACCACGAACACTGATACAAGTCAGGGAAAGTTGTGTGACCACCACGAACATTGATACAAGTCAGGGAAAGTTGTGTGAACACCACGAACATTGATACAAGTCAGGGAAAGTTGTGTGACCACCACGAACACTGATACAAGTCAGGGAAAGTTGTGTGACCACCACGAACACTGATACAAGTCAGGGAAAGTTGTGTGACCACCACGAACATTGGTACAAGTCAGGGAAAGTTGTGTGAACAACACGAAATGTTGATACAAGTCAGGGAAAGTTGTGTGACCACCACGAACATTGATACAAGTCAGGGAAAGTTGTGTGAACACCACGAACATTGATACAAGTCAGGGAAGTTGTGTGACCACCACGAACATTGGTACAAGTCAGGGAAAGTTGTGTGACCACCACGAACATTGGTACAAGTCAGGGAAAGTTGTGTGACCACCACGAACATTGATACAAGTCAGGGAAAGTTGTGTGACCACCACGAACATTGATACAAGTCAGGGAAAGTTGTGTGACCACCACGAACATTGATACAAGTCAGGGAAAGTTGTGTGACCACCACGAACATTGATACAAGTCAGGGAAAGTTGTGTGACCACCACGAAATATTGACATAAGTCAGAGCAAGATTGTGTGAACACAATGAACATTGCTACTTGTCAGGCAAAGTTGTGTGAACACCATGAGCACTGAAACAGGGTAGGAGAAGCTGTGCAACCACCACTAACATTGATACAAGATAGGGCAACGTTGTGTGAACACCAGGAGCACTGGTACAGTCCAGGCAGCGCTGCCTCACAGATAAAATCTGCCTCTTGATAGTGCGCTAGGTGATCCTCGCCATTCCCGCTCATGCTTTGAAACATCTGGTTCAGGTCACCTGCTGGGAGATAATTCAATCTTTTTGATCGTCCCAAAATGTCCCAGAGATGCTACATAGGGCTGAGATCAGGACAGAGTACGTGACAGTCCATCCCAGTGACATGATGAGGGCAGAGATCAGATGAGAGTGTTGACCAGTCCATCCCAGTGACATGGTGGTGTTGCTAAAGGAAGTCATTAACAACACGAGCTCTGTGGAGACGGGCGTTGTCATCTTGGGGCCCAAAAGCCTGAAGTACTGGGAGTAGAAGTAGGTGAATAGTATGTCTCTATAACTAATACCTGTCAGGTTCCCCTCCACACGATGCAGGTTCACTTGAATGGCACCTCATAGCATGACTGAGCCAGCTACATAGCGAACCTGGTCTCTAACTGTGGCATCTTGGGAGCTCTCACCGGGACGTCTCCACACATGAATCCTGCCATCATTAAACTACATTGTGAATGGTGGATTTGTGCTCCGAATGACTGACAACTAACTACCAAAAATAGCACTAAGATGGACACCACAGGGGAACAGAAGTAAGGGTAGACCAAAAGAGACATGGAGAAGAACAACAGAAAGGATGTTGAGCAATAGAAGGCTCACCTGGGCAAGAGCAGAAAAAAAAGGCAAAGGACAGGCATTTGTGGAAAACCCTTGCGGAAGCCCCATGTGCCTTGGGGACTTAAGGTTCAGAGTGAGAGAGAGAGAGAGGGGGAGGGAGGGAGAGATATAGAGAGAAAGAGAACGACCAATGTGTGTAAGGAGGGGACATACAGCAGAACATCTTGAGGAAGATTTGTCTCTTGAATCATAGCATGAATTTAGTTTGGTCGCTGACAGTGATGTTGCTTGTTGCTGGCAGAAGATCTCTGTTTGCTTGGCCGTGGCTGCACTGTTTCTCAGCGCCATTAGAACGACATTTCCATCTTTCTGTACGTTTGTTACTCTTGGACTCCCAAACTTTCCGGTTTCTGCCAGAGTTCCTGTGATGGTCGTTGGATGACTGAATGGATAACTGCATGTTGTCTGGGGATTTCCCTCAACACCACACCCTTTTCTAATATGTGAGAATATAACAACATAACAATCTACTAAGAACATAACAATCTACTGAGAACATAACAATATACTGAGAACATAACAATCTACTAAGAACATAACAATATACTGAGAACATAACAATATACTGAGAACATAACAATATACTAAGAACATAACAATATACTGAGGACATAACAATATACTGAGAACAAAACAATATACTGAGAACATAACAATCTACTAAGAACATAACAATATACTGAGAACATAACAATATACTGAGAACATAACAATATACTGAGAACATAACAATGTACTGAGAACATAACAATATACTGAGAACATAACAATCTACTGAGAACATAACAATCTACTAAGAACATAACAATATACTGAGAACATAACAATATACTGAGAACATAACAATATACTGAGGACATAACAATATACTGAGAACATAACAATATACTGAGAACATAACAATATACTGAGAACATAACAATATACTAAGAACATAACAATATACTGAGAACATAACAATATACTGAGAACATAACAATATACTGAGAACCTAACAATATACTGAAGACCATAAAAGAAGAAAAGGTAGTTGGGAAAAAGCAAGAGGTACACAGAAATATGGAAAGATAACATATGGAAGCGAACAGAATACAAATTAGTGCGCCATCAAGTCGCGTGAGACAGGAAACTGGAGATTCAGTATCGCCATACTTCGTTCTGGAGAAGGCAAATGATGATGATGATGATGATGATGATACACTTAATTTCCAACGATGTAACTACAGATGCACAGTATGGCAGCAACTTCATAATATTTTTAAAAGTTAATTTGCTCCATCTTTAGAATTAGAAGCATTCCTTTCAGTAGACCCCATCACACAGAAGCTGAAGTAGTTTACACATACTCACCGGCGGGTGTCAGGCCAGCCAACATGGACAGCAGACCGAGTATCAGAGTAATCTTCATGGTTTCAAGGTTCTGTAAGATTTCAAGATTAAACTGTTAGATGCATGACCACAACAGAATCTCCCAGTGTAACAATATTTGTTAGTATAAGATGTTAGTACAACATGTGTTAGTATAGGACGTTAGCATAGCATGTCTTAGTACAAGATGTTAGTATAGCTTGTCTTAGTATAAGATGTTAGTATAGCATGTCTTAGTACAAGATGTTAGTATAGCATTTCTTAGTACAAGATGTTAGTATAGCATGTCTTAGTATAGGATGTTAGTATAGCATGTTTTAATATAGGATGTTAGTATAGCATGTCTTAGTACAAGATGTTAGTATAGCTTGTCTTAGTATAGGATGTTAGTAATGCATGTCTTAGTACAAGATGTTAGTATAGCATTTCTTAGTACAAGATGTTAGTATAGTATGTCTTAGTATAGGATGTTAGTACAGCATGTCTTAGTACAAGATGTTAGTATAGCATGTCTTAGTACAGGATGTTAGTATAGCATGTCTTAGTATAGGATGTTAGTATAGCATGTCTTAATATAGGATGTTAGTATAGCATGTCTTAGTACAGGATGTTAGTATAGCATGTCTTAGTACAGGATGTAAGTATAGCTTGTCTTGGTATAGGATGTTAGTATATATGATAGTATAGAAAGTGTTAGTATGGTAGGTTAGTATAGCACGTTTTACTACAGTATGTTAGTATGGTATGTGTAAGTATAAGATGTTAGTATAAAATGTGATAATATAAGAAGTTACTACAGAATGTGTTAGTAGAGAATGTAAGTATCAAATCTGTTACTATAGAGATTATTGTAATAGGATGGTAGAATAAATTGTGTTAATATAGTTTGGTTGTATAACGTGTGTTAGTATACAATATTATATAACATTTATTAGTAAATGATGATAGTATAACATGTGTTAGTATAGGCTGTCAGTATAACATATGCTAATATATGATGTTAGTGTAGCATGTGTAAGTATAACACATGTTCAGTCAGTTGTTTGCATGTCCCTTGCGGAACTTTGCCTTCCTAACAGCTCTCATGTTGGCCTCTCAGTTGTAAGCAAGATGCCCTGCTGCTGATGCATCCATTTGCAAATTATCAACGATGTCCTGCAGCCATCTTCGCCTTGGTTTTCCTCACTTTCTTTTTCCCATTATGTAACCTTCCAAGACGGTCTTCTCTAAATTATCATGACGTTTAATATGTCCAAAATATTCAATTTTCCTCTGTTTAATTCCCTTCACTAGCCAGCCTTCTTCACTATTAAGTTCTTGTAGTATGGGTATATTTGTTCTTTTTTGTGTCCATGGTATTTGAAGAACTCTTCTGTAGCATCTACATTCAAAGGTATTATGTGTTTCTCAGATGTTTTGTTAAGGGTCCAAATGTCACAGGCATATGTTGCGATGGGAAAGATGCATGCCCCTAAAAATCGTATTTTTGTAGTTCTGTCTGTTCCTCTCCATAACTTCTTTAGTTGTTTTACTTTCTGATGAGCGATAGATGTCCTCTTTTTAATTTCCCTCATTGTATCTCCATTATAAGTTAGTAGTGATCAAAGATATTCAAAACTCTCCACTTCTTCCAATTTTGCCTCATTGATATATATATATATATATATATATATATATATATAAATTTCACGTGTCTTATTTGTTTTGTCAGTTGTCATCAACTTAGTTTTCTTTCCGTTAATATAAAGGTTTTGCTTTTCACTGTTCTTACGGACTGACGTAATTAGTTTTCCCATTCCTTTTTGTGTTGTGAACAGTAATACTGTGTCAATAGCTTATATAATCGCTGATATTTCATAAACTCCATTTGTTATGCCATCGTAATATTCTTTGCCTACATCTTCTCTAACATTCCTCATTATATTTTCAGTATACAAGTTAAATAAGTAAGGCGACAGTATGCACCCCTGACGGATTTCTTGTTTTATTGTTTCACACATGGTAGTACAGGATGTTAGTATAGCATGTCTTAGTATAGGATGTTAGTATAGCATGTCTTAATATAGGATGTTAGTATAGCATGTCTTAGTACAGGATGTTAGTATAGCATGTCTTAGTACAGGATGTAAGTATAGCTTGTCTTGGTATAGGATGTTAGTATATATGATAGTATAGAAAGTGTTAGTATGGTAGGTTAGTATAGCACGTTTTACTACAGTATGTTAGTATGGTATGTGTAAGTATAAGATGTTAGTATAAAATGTGATAATATAAGAAGTTACTACAGAATGTGTTAGTAGAGAATGTAAGTATCAAATCTGTTACTATAGAGATTATTGTAATAGGATGGTAGAATAAATTGTGTTAATATAGTTTGGTTGTATAACGTGTGTTAGTATACAATATTATATAACATTTATTAGTAAATGATGATAGTATAACATGTGTTAGTATAGGCTGTCAGTATAACATATGCTAATATATGATGTTAGTGTAGCATGTGTAAGTATAACACATGTTCAGTCAGTTGTTTGCATGTCCCTTGCGGAACTTTGCCTTCCTAACAGCTCTCATGTTGGCCTCTCAGTTGTAAGCAAGATGCCCTGCTGCTGATGCATCCATTTGCAAATTATCAACGATGTCCTGCAGCCATCTTCGCCTTGGTTTTCCTCACTTTCTTTTTCCCATTATGTAACCTTCCAAGACGGTCTTCTCTAAATTATCATGACGTTTAATATGTCCAAAATATTCAATTTTCCTCTGTTTAATTCCCTTCACTAGCCAGCCTTCTTCACTATTAAGTTCTTGTAGTATGGGTATATTTGTTCTTTTTTGTGTCCATGGTATTTGAAGAACTCTTCTGTAGCATCTACATTCAAAGGTATTTATGTGTTTCTCAGATGTTTTGTTAAGGGTCCAAATGTCACAGGCATATGTTGCGATGGGAAAGATGCATGCCCCTAAAAATCGTATTTTTGTAGTTCTGTCTGTTCCTCTCCATAACTTCTTTAGTTGTTTTACTTTCTGATGAGCGATAGATGTCCTCTTTTTAATTTCCCTCATTGTATCTCCATTATAAGTTAGTAGTGATCAAAGATATTCAAAACTCTCCACTTCTTCCAATTTTGCCTCATTGATATATATATATATATATATATATATATATATATATATATAAATTTCACGTGTCTTATTTGTTTTGTCAGTTGTCATCAACTTAGTTTTCTTTCCGTTAATATAAAGGTTTTGCTTTTCACTGTTCTTACGGACTGACGTAATTAGTTTTCCCATTCCTTTTTGTGTTGTGAACAGTAATACTGTGTCAATAGCTTATATAATCGCTGATATTTCATAAACTCCATTTGTTATGCCATCGTAATATTCTTTGCCTACATCTTCTCTAACATTCCTCATTATATTTTCAGTATACAAGTTAAATAAGTAAGGCGACAGTATGCACCCCTGACGGATTTCTTGTTTTATTGTTTCACACATGGTAGTACAGGATGGTAGTATAACATGTGTTAGTATATGATGGTAGTATAATATGTGTTAGTATAGTATGGTAGTATAACATGTGTTAGTATATGATGATAGTATAACGTGTGTTAGTATAGGATGGTAGTATAACATGTGTTAGTATAGAATGGTAGTATAACATGTGTTAGTATAGAATGGTAGCATAACATGTGTTAGTATATGATGATAGTATAACATGTGTTAGTATAGAATGGTAGTATAACATGTGTTAGTATAGAATGGTAGTATAGCATGTGTTAGTATAGGATGGTAGTATAACATGTGTTAGTATAGGATGGTAGTATAACATGTGTTAGTATAGGATGATAGTATAACATGTGTTAGTATAAGATGATTGTATAACATGTGTTAGTATAGGATGGTAATATAACATGTGTTAGTACAGGATGACAGTATAACATGTGTTAGTATAGGATGGTAGTATAACATGTGTTAGTATAGGATGGTAGTATAACATTTGTTAGTATAGGATGATAGTATAACATGTGTTAGTATAGGATGGTAGTATAACATGTGTTAGTATAGCATGATAGTATAACATGTGTTAGTATAGCATGATAGTATAACATGTGTTAGTATAGGATGGTAGTATAACATGTGTTAGTATAGGATGGTAGTATAACATGTGTTAGTATAGCATGATAGTATAACATGTGTTAGGAGAGATAACATGTGTTAGTATTGGATGGTAGTATAACATGTGTTAGTATAGGATGGTAGTATAACATGTGTTAGTGAAAGATGTTGGTATATGTGTTAATATAGGATGTTAGGAGAGCAATATCTTAGTATAAGATATTAGTATATAATGTGTTTAATCCAGAATGTTAGTATAGCATGAGTCAGTATATCATGTTAGCAAAAGAATGAGTTTTGTATATAATTTTAGTATAACATTTGTTAATGTAGGATGTTTTTATTAGAAAAAATGAGTGAATAATCTTTATTTTTAATGGGTAAAGAATTGAGCACGCAGGCCCGTCTTGCATTCTGCCCTTCATCACTCCATCTTTCATTCTTCTCACACACTTGATTTAGTACAAATATACAAATTAAATTAGGAAAAAACATATCAAAAGAGTGTAAGATTTAACTACTACATTCAAAGTAAAAGAGAAGAAGTAATTAACCTAATAAAATAGCACTCACGCACACATACATATGCAGACATATACATAAACAAAAATACGTTGTAAATACAGATCTTCTAACATATGTTTTTTTACAAACATTAATATAATTTCTAATGATATCTAACAAGTTACTTTTCGAACTATGTTATTTTAGTACTTCATGTTTGGCGAGTCATGGGTAGAGAGAGTGCTGGTTATTCTATGGAGGCATATAATTACAAGCAAGTAAATAATGAAACAGGTTTGAGTTACAGGATGAAGTATTACCAATGGATTTTAAATGGTAGGGGAGTGTGTTCCAGAGCTGTACTGCAGAGTATGCAGGGCTTTTCTTGTACAGATCAACCCTGGGTTTAGGAAGAAGACAGTTTTTTAAACGCTGGCTATGTTTAGTGTTATACGTAAACAGTGACCACAAGTAAGGCGGAGCATTGTGCGACAGAATTCTGTGAGCAAATTTAACTTTGTTACAAAATTACTCTGTATTTGAGGGATAGAATTTTGGGTTATTAGTGTTGATCTACAGTCTTTACTGGGTGTTTGTTACAAATCAGATTTAATGCTCGTTTGCGAAATGAGGGAGCCATTTTGTGTTTGAGACTGACCATTTATCCCAGATTGTGGAACAGTAATCTAAGTGTGTTTGTATGTGTGATATGTAGTATATTTTTCTTGTGTCTCTGTCAATAAAGTGTTTAATTTTGGCTAGTTGGTAAACTTTCTGTGCAATCAAGTTTGTTAGGCTATGTACGTAAGAATTCCAAGTTAAATGTTGATCAATGATGAGTCCTAGGGTTTTATGTTCATTAACATTTTCTATTGTCTTAGTCCTATCACAAAGGCATAATGAGGTTTTTGTTGAATTCTGCAGTTTTTGTCTTGCGATGATGGGTATGGATTTTGTTTTGCTGGCGTTTATCAACATAACATTGTTATTACTCCATTTAATCAAACTGTTTATATCATTTTGAAGCGTTGTCTGTAGGTTATTGATGTCATGGTAAATATTTTAAACAGTACAATCATCAGCAAAAAGATCACATGAAGAGTGCTTTAAATGTAGTGGTAAGTCGTTAATATAGGTAGCAAAGAGAAGAGGACCAAGAATGGAGCCTTGAGGAATACCAGTATCAACCACAGACGAGCCAGATATTTTGTTTCTAAAGCAAACTACTTGTTTTCTACCTGAGAGAAAAGACGTAATAAATTTTGTTAGGTCAGGGTGTAATCTATAACCTTCCAGCTTTTTGGAAGAATTTCATGATCAATCATATCAAAAGTCTATGCGACTGTAGGATGCTAGTTTAGCATGCGTTAGCATAAGATATCTTAGTATAGCATGTGCTAGTGTATAATGATAGTTCACCATGCGTTAGTATAGAATGTGTTAGTATAAATTGTTACTCTAGCATATATTAGTACAGAATGGTTTAGTATAACATATGTTAATATAGGACATTAGCATAGCATATGTTAATACAGGATGTTAGTATAACATCTGTTAATATATGATGTTAGCATAGCGTGTGCTAGAACAGGGAGTTAATATGTGATGTTAGTATAGAATGTGCTAGAATACGGTGTTACTATGCGATATTAGTATAGAATGTGCTAGAATGCGGTGCTAATATGCGATGTTAGTATAGCATGTGCTAGAACAGGGTGTTAATATGTGATGTTAGTATAGCATGTGCTATAAGAGGGAGTTAATATGTTATATTTGTAAGTATAGCATGTGCTATAAGAGGGAGTTAATATGTGATAGTTGTTAGTATAGCATGTGCTAGAACAGGGTGTTAATATGTGATGTTAGTATAGCATGTGCTAGAACAGGGTGTTAATATGTGATGTTAGTATAGCATGTGCTAGAACAGGATGTTAATATGTGATGTTATTATAGCATGTGCTAGAACAGGGTGTTAATATGTGATGTTAGTATATCATGTGCTAGAACAGGGTGTTAATATGTGATGTTAATATAGCATGTGCTAGAACAAGGTGTTAATATGTGATGTTAGTATAGCATGTGCTAGAACAAGGTGTTAATATGTGATGTTATTATAGCATGTGCTAGAACAAGGTGTTAATATGTGATGTTAGTATATCATGTGTTAGAACAGGGTGTTAATATGTGATGTTAGTATAGCATGCGCTAGAAGAGGGTGTTAATGTATGTTTCTTTGCCTGTGCGATCTCCCTGTAAGTGGGAACTGTTTTTCGTCGCAGCCGATGCTGTGGAGATGTTGAGACATGAGAGAGGGTTAAGTCAGCCATTTTTTCAGCCCTGTGCTACAACTAAAAGGCAGGGGCTATGTAACGCTTCTTTAATTGACTCTACCACCGTAGGGACTATGGCGATCCGTGACCAGTTAGTCAGACAAAGCCTGTTACTAGCGGTACCACGGAGGGGTGGCAAAGGGTTTTGGTTCTCTCTGGATCGCTAACCCTGACACTACATTATCAGCTTCGGACAGCTAACCCTCACACTAGATTATCAGCTTCGGACACCTAACCCTCACACTATATTATCAGCTTCGGAAACCTAACCCTTACGCCAGATTATCAGCCTTGAACTGCTAACCCTCACACTAGATTATCAGCTCTGGATCGCTAACCCTGACACTAGATTATCAGCTTTTGACCGTTAACCCTGACACTAGATTATCAGCTTTTGACCGTTAACCCTGACACTAGATTATCAACCTTAGACTGCTAACCCTGACACTAGATTATCAGCTTTGAACCCCTAACACTCACACTAGATTATTAGCTTTGGGTCGCTAACCTTGACACTAAATTATCAGTTTTGGACCGTTAACCCTAAAACTAGATTATCAGCTTTAAGTCGCTAACCCTGACTCTAGATTATCAGCTTTGGGTCGCTAACCCTGACGCTAGATTATTAGCTTTGGACCATTAACCCTGACACTAGATTATCAGCTTTAGACTGCTAACCCTGACACAAGATTATCAGCTTTGGACTGCTAACCCTGACACTAGATTATCTGCTTTGAGTCGCTAACCCTGAAGCTAGATTATCAGCTTTGGATCGTTAACCCTAACACTAGATTATCAGCTTCAAACACCCAATTCTGACATTGGATTATCAGCTTCGGACACCTAACCCTGACACTACATTATCAGCTTCGGACACCTAACCCTCAAACTAGATTATCACCTTCGGATACCTAAACTTGACACTAGATTATCAGCTTTGAACCACTAACCCTCATACTAGATTATCAGCTTTGAGTCGCTAAACCTGACACTAGATTATCAGCTTTGGACCGTTAACCCTCACACTAGATTATCAGATTTAAACTGCAAACCCTGACACTAGATTATCAGCTTTGGATCGCTAACCCTGACGCTAGATTATCAGCTTTAGGTTGCTAACCCTGATGCTAGATTGTCAGCTTAAGACCACTAACCCTTACACTAGATTATCAGCTTTGAGTCGCTAACCCTGACGTTAGAATATCAGCTTTGGACTGTTAACCCTAACACTAGATTATCAGTTTCGGACACCTAACCCTGACACTAGATTATCAGCTTTGAACCGTTAACCCTGACAATAGATTATCAGCGTTGGGTCGCTAACCCTGACACTAGTTTATCAGCTTTGCACCGTTAACACTAACACTAGATTATCAGCTTTAAGTTGCTAACCCTGACGTTAACCCTGATGTTAGATTATCAGCCTTGGTTCGCTAACCCTGACACTAGATTATCAGTTTTGGACCGCTAATCCTCCCACTAGATTATCAGCTTGAGACTAATAACCCTGACACTAGATTATCAGCTTTGGGTCGCTAACCATGACGCTAGATTATCAGCTTTGGTCTGTTAACCCTAACATTAGATTATCAGCTTCGGACACCTAACCCTCACACTAGATTATCAGCTTCGGACATCTAACCCTGACACTAGATTATCAGCTTTAGGTCGCTAACCCTGACGCTAGATTATCAGCTTTGGACCGCTAATCCTGACACTAGATTATCAGCTTTAGACTGCTAACCCTGACTCTAGATTATCAGCTTTGGGTCGCTAGCCCTGACGCTAGATTATCAGCTTCAGACTGCTAACCTTGACACTAGATTTTCAGGTTTGGGTCGCTGATTACCTCATCGGACAAGCGTCTTTAACATTAGGATATTACTGTAACATGTGTTAGTGTATGATGTTACTATAACATGTGTTAGTGTATGATGTTACTATAACATGCGTTAATATATGATGTTACTGTAACATGTGTTAGTGTATGATGTTACTATAACATGTGTTAGTGTATGATGTTACTATAACATGTGTTAGTGTATGATGTTACTATAACATGCGTTAATATATGATGTTACTATAACATGTGTTAGTGTATGATGTTACTATAACATGTGTTAGTGTATGATGTTACTATAACATGTGTTAGTGTATGATGTTACTATAAAATGCTTTAATATATGATGTTACTGTAACATGTGTTAATATATGATGGTACTATAACATGTGTTAGTGTATGATGTTACTATAACATGCGTTAATATATGATGGTACTATAACATGTGTTAGTATTTAATGCTACTATAGTGTGAGTTAGTATATGATGATACTATAACATGTGTTATCGTATGATATTACTACATGTGTTGGTATATGATGTTATTACAACCGATGTTGATGCATGTTTCAGTATATGATATTACTATAACATGGGATGGAATAGGATGTTACTATAACATTTGTTAGCATATGATGTTACTACAACATGTACTAATATATGATAGTATTATAACATCTTTTAGTACATGATGCTACATTACCATGTGTTAGTGTATCATGGTACTATAAGATATGTTTGTATATGATGTTACTATAACATGTGTTAGTATATGATACTTCTATAAAATATGAGAGTAAATAACGCTACTATAACATGTGTTGGTACATGATGCAAATATAGCATGAGTTATTAAATGATATTACTCTCACTCTCTGATGATGGTATCACATATGCTAGAATATGATGCTACTCTAAAATGTGCTACTATGTGATAGTGGTATAACATGTATTAGTATGTGATATTATTATAACATATCTTAGCTTATTATTCTGCTATAGCATGTGTTAATAAATGATGCAACTATAACATGTGTTCGTGTATGATGTTACATAACATATGTTACAATATGATGTTACCATAACATGTGTTAGAATGTATGATGATGGTATACATCTGTTAGTATATAGTAGTACTAGTATATATGTTAGTACATGATGCTACTATAACATTTGAAAGTACATGATGTTACTACAACTTGTTTTAGTACATGATATTATATAACATGTATTAAAATATTATACTACTATTACATGTGTTACATTATGATGCTGGTATAACAAGGGTTAGTATATGATGTTAGTATATAATCTGTTAGTATATGATGGTGGTATAACATGTTGTAGCATATGATCCAAAAACAAGCTATCAAGTGGAACACAACACATCAAAGAAAAAGAGGCAGACCGCGTGAAACTCTGAAGAGGACATTGTTAAGAGAGGCCAAGTTAACAGGCATAAAATCCTTTGATGAAGTTGAAAGACTCGCCAAAGACAGGAAAAATTGGCGAACTACTTTGCGAGCCCTATGTGATGTTTAACGGCACGGGAAGGATATAAGATATAAGATAAGTATACGATGCTACTATAACATTCTTCTTCTTCTTCTGCGTTCGTGGTTGTTGGTCACATCAGATCCTCATCCCTGTCGACAAAGCCGCAGTCCTCTCCAGATCCTCATCCCTGTCGACAAAGCCGCAGTCCTCTCCAGATCCTCATCCCTGTCAACATGGCAAAGCCCGCAGTCCTCTCCAGATCCAGATAGGAGCCCCAAAGCTTTTGTCCCAAGCTTGTGTTCTCTGATCATGTCTCACACCTCAGGTCTGCATATTTTGGCCGCGCTGTTAGAATATGTTCTGAAGTCTGGACTCCACTGCCACATGGACACTCGTCTGTGTGAGAGATTTTGAGTCGATGCAGGTGGCTCAGTAGTCTGAAGTGGCATGTCCTTAGGCAGAAGAGGATGGTTTGCTGATGTCTTTGTAGTGGGTACATTGGATCTGGTTCGTTGTTGCATTTTAGTTGCTTTTTCAGATCTGCACTGGTTACGGATTATGGTTTTCGCCTCTTGGTAGTTTACTGGATGATTTGTTTGATCTTGATTGCTGCCAGTTTTAGACAGGCTGTCAGCTGTTTCACCGTGGGATGGTACCCATTGTAGGGCCATGGTTGTTGACAGTGTAAGGTGCTTAGGTTCTGTTGTGATTTCCTGTATGTTTGCCTGCGGGTTGTTTTTTTGTTTACTAGAAGTGCCCTGCAGTCTGTGAAGAAGGCTATTTTGTGTGGTGGGAGCTGGTTTTCTGTTTTAAGTGTTCTGAGGGCTTCACGGAGGGCTGTTGTTTCTGCCCACTAGTTGGAGGAAATCTTTCCTGTCCCGAAGGCCTTTTTGGTTTGTCTCCCATCTGTGTAACTTATGTAAACACCCCCACCTCCATTTTTTACAGCTTTTTCTGCAGACCCATCTGTGTACACATGTGTCCAATCAGCTGGGTTGTATTTGCTGTCAATCAGTTCCTGGGTCAGTGCCTTCATCTGAAGTTTTGTTAGGTAGTCCTTTTTGTGTACGCCTGGTACCTCTGTGAGGACTGTTATCTTTTCACAGTGAGTGTGCACCTCTACAATTTGGAGTGGTTCAATTTCTTCATGAGATCTTTATAGTGTTATTGCAGTTGTGTTGTCAGATTGTTGAAGCTGGTTCTTTTCGGTCTGTTTTTTGTGGACTCCTGAATTCTTTTGTTCACAGGGTGGGTTATCAGGCGTATTAACTTTTGTTTGAGGATCATTAGTTTTTCTTTGCGCCTGACCTCAAGAGTTTGAGTCCGTGTGTATTTCTCTATCTCCGTGATGGGAGTGCTCTTCCATCTGTGATCAGCCGCAGGTCAGTGTTTTGCACTTTTGTTAGGCGAGTGATGTTTGTGTTGGAGGCTGTAACATCTGTTGGTAGCTGATAATACTATATGTTGCACTATTAAATGGTGTTACTATAACGTGTTATGTATATAATGGTGGTATAACGTGTATTAGTATATGATATTACTATAATTTATGTTAGTGTATCATATCACTATAAAATGTGTTACAATATGGGTTTACTGCTACATGTGTATATGATGTTACTATAACATGTGTTAGTATATGAGGTTACAGTAACATGTATTAGTATATGATGTTATGATAACATGAGTTAGTATAAATTATACAATAACATGTGCGAGTTATGATGTTATTATAACATATGTTAGTACGTTATATTGGTATAACTTGAGTTCGTAAGTGATGTTACATTTTGAACACAGATCGCAAATTCTTAGAGTGAACCTTGCTCATTATCCAAAATATGCGTATTAAAGAACAGTGGGTAGACAACTCACTATCTGCAGTCTGTGTATTAAAGAACAGAGGGGAAATACTCACTATCTGAGGTCTCTATATTAAAGAACAGTAGGTAGATAACTCACTATCTGCAGTCTGTGTATTAAAGAACAGTGGGTAGATAACTCACTATGTGCAGTCTGTGTATTAAAGAACAATGGGTAGATAACTCGATACCGACAGTCTGCGTATTAAAAAACAGTATGTAGATAACTCACAATCTGCAGTCTGCATAGTAAAGAACAGTGGATAGATAACTCACTATCTGCAGTCTGCGTATTAAAGAACAGTAGGTAGATAACTCACTACCTGAAGTCTGAGTATTAAAGAACAGTGAATAGATAACTCACTAAGTGCAGACTGCGTATTTAAAGAACAGTGGGTAGATAACTCACTGCCTACAGTCTACGTATTAAAGAGCCGTTGGTAGATAAATCACTACCCACAGTCGGCGTATTAAAGAAAAGTAGGTAGATACATCACTACCCACATTCTGTCTATTAAAGAACACTAGGTAGACAACTCACTACTCACAGTCTGCTTATTAAAGAACAGTAGGTAGATAAATCACTACCCACATTCTGCCTATTAAATAACATTAGGTAGAAAACTCACTACCCACATATTGCCTATTAAATAACATTAGGTAGATAACTCACTACCCACAGTATGCGTATTAAAGAGCAGTAGGTAGATAACTCACTACCCACAATCTACATATTATAAAACAGTAGATAGATAAATCACTCTTAGCAGTCTGCATATTAAAGAACAGTGGATAGATAACTCACTATCTTTAGTCTGTACATTAAAGAACAATGGATAAATAACTCACTATCTGCAGTTTGCGTATTAAAGAACAGTAGGTAGATAACTCACTATCGGCAGTCTACATATTAAAGAACATTTGATAGATAACTCACTATCTGCAGTCTGCGTATTAAAGAACAGTGGATAGATACCTAACTACCTGCAGTCTTTGCATTAAAGAACAGCACATAGGCAACTCACTACCTGCTGTCTGCGTATTAAAGAACAGCGTATAGATAACTCACTACAGACAGTCTGCGTATTAAACAACAGTGGATAGATAACTAACTACCTGCACTCTGCGTATTAAAGAACAGCGTATAGATAACTCACTACAGACAGTCTGCGTATTAAACAACAGTGGATAGATAACTAACTACCTGCACTCTGCGTATAAAAGAACAGCGTATAGATAACTCACTACAGACAGTCTGCGTATTAAACAACAGTGGATAGATAACTAACTACCTGCACTCTGCGTATTAAAGAATAGTGGTTAGATAACTCACTATCTGCAATATGCGTATTAAAGAACAGTAGGTAGATAACACACTATCTGCAGTCTGCGTATTAAAGAACAGTGGATAGATAACTAAATATCTGCAGTCAGCGTATTTAATAACAGTCAATAGATAACAAACTATCTGCATATTGCGTATAAAAGAACAGTAAGTAGATAACTCACTATCTGCAGTCTGAATTAAAGAACAGTAGGTAGATAACCCAATATCTGCAGTCTGTGTATTAAAGAACAGTAAGTAGATAACTCACTATCTGCAGTCTGAATTAAAGAAAAGTAGGTAGATAAGTCAATATCTGCAGTCTGTGTATTACAGAACAGTGGATAGATAAAGCACTACCCACAGTCTGCGTATTAAAGAACAGTAGATAGATATCTCACTACCCACTGTCTGCGTATTAAATAACAGTAGGTATATAACTCACTAATCAAAGTCTGCTTATTAAAGAACAGTAAATAGATAAATCACTACCTGCACTGTGTATGAAAGAAAAGAAGGTAGATAACTCACTATCTCAGTCTGCGTATTATAGAACAAAAGAACTATAACTCACTACCCAGAGTCTGCATATTAAAGAACAGTAGGTAGATAACTCACTATAAACAGACTGCGTATTAAAGAACAGTAGGTAGATAACTCACTAACGATAGTCTGCGTATTAAAGAACAGTAGGTAGATAAGTCATTACCCGCAGTCTTAACCTTTTTGAAATAAAGATCAATCAATCAATCAATAAATCAGCCAATCAGTCTACTTATTAAAGTACAATATGTAGATAACTCACTATCTGCAGTCTGCGTATTAAAGAACAGTGGATAGATAATTCACTATCTCTCTCTCTCTCTGAACCTTAAGTGCCCAGGGCACATGGGGCTTCCGCAAGGGTTTTCCACAAATGCCTGTCTTTCGCCTTTTTTTCTGCTCTTGCCCAGGTGAGCCCTCTATTGCTCAACATCCTTTCTGTTGTTCTTCTCCATGTCTCTTTTGGTCTACCCTTACTTCTGCTCCCCTGTGGTGTCCATCTTAGTGCTATTTTTGGTAGTGAGTTGTCAGTCATTCGGAGCACATGTCCCAACCATCGCCAGCTTCTTTCCTCAATAATTGTTGTCAGTGGTTTCATCTGCATTTCTGCCAATAAAATGTTATTTCTTATGGTGTTTGGCCAAAATAAATTCACTATCTACAGTCTTCATATTAAAGAACAGTGGATAAATAACTCACTATATGCAATCTGCGTATTAAAGAACAGTAGGTAGATAACTCACCACCCACAGTCTGCATATTACAAAACAGTAGGTAGATAACTCACCACCCACAGTCTGCATATTACAAAACAGTAGGTAGATAACTCACGATCCACAGAATGCGTATTAAAGAACAGTAGGTAGATAACTTACTGCCCGCAATCAGCGTATTAAAGAACAGTAGGTAGATAACTTACTGCCCGCAGTCAGCGTATTAAAGAACAGTAGGTAGATAACTTACTGCCCGCAGTCAGCGTATTAAAGAACAGTAGGTAGATAACTTACTGCCCGCAATCAGCGTATTAAAGAACAGTAGGTAGATAACTTACTGCCCGCAATCAGCGTATTAAAGAACAGTAGGTAGATAACTTACTGCCCGCAGTCAGCGTATTAAAGAACAGTAGGTAGATAACTTACTGCCCGCAATCAGCGTATTAAAGAACAGTAGGTAGATAACTTACTGCCCGCAGTCTGCGTATAAAAGAACAGTAGGTAGATAAATCACTATCTGCAGTCCGCATATTAAAGAACAGTAGGTACATAACTCACTATCCACAGACTGCGTATTAAAGAACAGTAGGTAGATAAGTCATTACCCACAGTCTTAACACTTTTGAAATAAAGATCAATCAATCAATCAATAAATCTATCAATCAGTTTACTTATTGAAGAACTGTAGGTAGATAACTCACTATCTGCAGTCGGCGTATTAAAGAACAGTAGATAGATAACTCATTATCTGGAGTCTGCGTATTAAAGAACAGTGTATAGATAATTCACTATCTACAGTCTTCATATTAAAGAACAGTAGATAGATAACTCATTATCTGGAGTCTGCGTATTAAAGAACAGTGTATAAATAACTCACTATATGCAATCTGCGTATTAAAGAACAGTAGGTAGATAACTCACCATCCACAGTCTGCATATTATAAAACAGTAGGTAGATAACTCACCATCCACAGTCTGCATATTATAAAACAGTAGGTAGATAACTCACCATCCACAGTCTGCATATTATAAAACAGTAGGTAGATAACTCACCATCCACAGTCTGCATATTATAAAACAGTAGGTAGATAACTTACTGCCCGCAGTCTGCGTATAAAAGAACAGAAAGATAGGTAAATCACTATGCAGTCCGCATATTAAAGAACAGTAGGTACATAACTCACTACCTGAAGTCTGAGTATTAAAGAACAGTGGGTAGATAATTTAGAGAAGACCGTATTGGAAGGATACATAATGGGAAAAAGAAAAAGAGGAAGATCAAGACGAAGATGGCTGCAAGACATCGTTGACGATCTGGAAATGGATGCAACAGCAGCAGGCCATCTTGCTCACAACCGAGAGGCCTACAGGAGTGCTGTTTGGGAGGCAAAGTTCCGCAAGGGACATGCAAAGGAATGAATGAATGAATGAATGGGTAGATAACACACTACCCACAGTCTGCGCATTAAGGAACAGTGGGTAGATAAATAACTACCCACAGTCTGCGTATTAAAGAACAGTGCATAGATAAATCACTATCTGCAGTCTGTGTTTTAAAGAACAGTGGATAGATAAATCACTATCTGCAGTCTGTGTATTATAGAACAGTGCATAGATAACTCAATACCCACAGTCTGCATATTAAAGAACAGTGGATAGATAAATCACTGTCTGCAGTCTGCGTATAAAAAACAGTACGTAGATAACCTACTACCTACAGTCTGAGTAGTATAGAATAGTAGGTAGATAAATCACTACACACAATCTGCATATTAAAAAACAGTAGATACATAAATCACTATTCGCAGTCAGCATATTAAAGAGTAGTGGATAGATAACTCACTATCTTCAGTTTGTACACTAAAGAACAATGGATAGATAAATCACTATCTGCAGTCTGTGTATTAAAGAACAGTAGATAGATAACTCACATCCTGTAGTCTGCATATTAAATAAGAGTAGGTAGATAACTCACTATCTGCAGTTTGCGTATTAAAGAACAGAGGGTAGATAACTCACTATTTGCAGTCTGCATATTAAAGAACAGTGGATAGATAACTCACTATCTGAAGTATGCATATTAAAGAACAGTGGATAGATAACTCAATATCTGCAGTCCGCATATTAAAGAACAGTAGGTACATAACTCACTAACTGCTTTCTACGTATTAAAGAACAGTAGGTAGATAACTTACTGCCCGCAGTCTGCGTATAAAAGAACAGTAGGTAGATAAATCACTATCTGCAGTCCGCATATTAAAGAACAGTAGGTACATAACTCACTAACTGCTTTCTACGTATTAAAGAACAGTAGGTAGATAACTCACTACATACAGTCTGCGTATTTAAGAACTGTGGGTAGATAACTCACTACCCATAGTCTACATATAATAAAAAAGTAGGTAGATAACTCAGTACCCGCAGTCTGCGTATGAAAGAACAGTAGGTAGATAAATCACTACATATAGTCTGCATATTAAATAACAGTAGTTAGGTAAATCACTACCATAGTCTACGTATTAAAGAACAGTAGGTAGATAAATCACTACTCACAGTCTGAGTATTAAAGAACAGTAGGTAGATAACTCAGTACCCTCAGTTTGTGAATTAAAGAGCACTAGGTAGATAACTCACTACATACAATCCGCGTTTTAAAGAACGGTAGGTCGATAACTCATTATATGCAGTCAACGTATTTAAGAACAGTGGATGGATAAATCACTATCTGCAGTCCGCATATTAAAGAACAGTAGGTACATAACTCACTAACTGCTTTCTACGTATTAAAGAACAGTAGGTAGATAACTCACTACATACAGTCTGCGTATTTAAGAACTGTGGGTAGATAACTCACTACCCATAGTCTACATATAATAAAAAAGTAGGTAGATAACTCAGTACCCGCAGTCTGCGTATGAAAGAACAGTAGGTAGATAAATCACTACATATAGTCTGCATATTAAATAACAGTAGTTAGGTAAATCACTACCATAGTCTACGTATTAAAGAACAGTAGGTAGATAAATCACTACTCACAGTCTGAGTATTAAAGAACAGTAGGTAGATAACTCAGTACCCTCAGTTTGTGAATTAAAGAGCACTAGGTAGATAACTCACTACATACAATCCGCGTTTTAAAGAACGGTAGGTCGATAACTCATTATATGCAGTCAACGTATTTAAGAACAGTGGATGGATAACTGACTATCTGCAGTTTGCGTATTAAAGAACAGTATGTAGATAACTCACTATCTGCAATCTGCGTATTAAAGAACTGTGGATAAAAAACACACAATCTGCAGTCTTCATATTAAAGAACAGTGGATAGATAACTCACTATCCTCAGTCTGAATATTACAGAACAGTGAATAGAAAACTCAGTATCTGCACTCTTCGTATTAAGAACAGTGGATAGATAACTCACTACACACAGTCTCTGTGTTTTAGAGTATTACGTTTATAAATCAATAACCAAAATCTACGTAATAAAGAACAATAGTTAAATAACTCACTACCTGCAGTCTGCGTAATAAAGAACAGTGGATAGATAACTCACTATCTGCAGTCCGCGTATTAAAGAACAGTAGGTAGATAATTCACTACTCACAGTTTGCGTATTAAAGAACAGAGGGTAGATAACTCACTACCCAAGTCTGCGTATTAAAGAACAGTATGTAGATAACTCACTACCCGCAGTCTGCGTAATAAAGAACAGTGGATAGATAACTCACTACCTGCAGTCTGTGTATTAAAGAACTGTCAGAAGATGCCTCACTATTTGCATTCTTCGTTTTAAAGAACAGTAGGTTGATAACTCACTACCCACAGTATGCGTATAAAAGGACAGTAGGTAGATAAACCATTACCCACAGTCTGCGTATTAATGAAAAGTAGGTAGATAAATCACGACCAACTGTCTGCGTATTAAATACAGTAGATAGATAACTCACTATCTGCAGTCTGCATATTAAAGAACAGTAGATAGATAACTCACTATCTGCAGTCTTCGTATTAAAGAACAGTAGATAGATAACTCACTATCTGCAGTCTGTGAATTAAAGAACAGTATTTAGATAACTCACTATCTGCAGATTGCGTATTAAAGAACAGTAGGTAGATAACTCACTATCTGCAGTCTTTGTATTAAAGAACAGTAGGTAGATAACTCACTATCTGCAGTCTGAGTATTATACAACAGTGGGTACATATCTCACTACGCCCAGTCTGCGTATTACAGATTGATTGATTGATCTTTATTTCAAAAGGGTTAAGAATTGGGCACGCAGGCCCGTCTGACATTCTGCCCTTTATCATACATCTTTCACTCTATTCCAGACATTCTACAAATATGCTGTTCATATAAGAAATATAACTAACATTGAAGCTGAGAGACATAAAATAAAATATAACATTTACGTTTCACTCTTAAACATTCACTCAGTACAGAAGTAACTACATACATTATAAATGACTATCTACTAAACAAAATTTTCGGGACAATACAGAAAACAATTAATTGTATTCGGTGTCTGTAAGAGCAGTTTAAGATAACTTTTAAGTTTTATAATTCATGGAGGCATGTAGTCGACATCAAATAGATACTGGGAAAGCTTGTAGTTGTAGGAAAAAGTATAATTTATATTTTTTATATAGGATGGGAGGGTATTCCAAAGATGAGCAGCAGAATAACTAAAGCTTTTCTTGTAAAGATCAAGTCTAGGTTTTGGAAGACATATGTTGTTCAAGCGTTGGCTGCACTTTGGGCTAAATTTAAACAGGGTCCATAGATAAGGCGGGGCATGCCGTGAAAGAATCTGATGTACTAACTTGGCTTTGTTGAAGAGGAACCTGTTCTTAAGGGGTAGTATTTTGATACAGAACAGTAGGTAGATATCTAACTATCTGCATTCTGTGTATTAAATAACAGTAGATAGATAACTCACATCCTGTAGTCTGCATATTAAATAACAGTAGGTTGATAACTCACTATCTGCAGTTTGAGTATTAAAGAACAGAGGGTAGATAATTCACTATCTACAGTCTGCGTATTAAAGAACAGTAGGTAGAGAACTCACTATCTGCAGTCTGCATATTAAAGAACAGTGGATAGATAACTCACTATCTGCAGTCTGCATATTAAAGAACAGTGGATAGATAACTCAATATCTGCAGTCTGCGTATTTAATAACAGTCGATAGATAACTCGCAATCTGCAGATTGCGTATTAAATAACAATAAGTAGATAACTCACTATCTGCAGTCTGCGTATTAAAGAACAGTAGGTAGTTAACTCAATATCTGCAGTCTGTGTATTACAGAACAGAGGTTGGATAACTCATTATCTGCGATGTGCATATTAAAGAACAGTAGGTAGATAACTCAACACCCGCAGTCTGCTTATGAAAGAAAAGTGGATGGATAACTCACTATCTGCAGTCTGCATATTAAATAACAGTAGATAGATAACTCACTATTTTCAGTCTGCATATTAAAGAACAGTGGAAAGATAAAGCACTACCCACAGTCTGCGTATTAAAGAACATTTGCTGCATATCTCACTACTCACTATCTGCGCATTAAATAGCAGTAGGTAGATAACTCACTACCCACAGTCTGCTTATTAAAGAACAGTAATTAGATAAATCACTACCTGCACTCTGTGTATGAAAGAAAAGTAGATAGATAACTCACGATCTCAGTCTGCGTGTTATAGAACAGAAGGTAGATAACTCACTACCCACAGTCTGCATGTTAAAGAACAGTAGGTAGATAACTCACTATCTGATTTCTGCGTATAAAGGAACAGTATGTAGATAACTCACTATCTGCTGTCTGCATATTAAAGAACAGTGGATAGAAAACACATTATCTGCAGTCTGTGTATTAAAGAACAGTGGATAGATAACTCACTATCTGGAGTCTGCGTATTAAAGAACAGTGTATAGATAACTCACTATCTACAGTCATCATATTAAAGAAAAGTGTATAAATAACTCACTATATGCAATCTGCGTATTAAAGAACAGTAGGTAGATAACTCAATACCCACAGTCTGCATATTATAAAACAGTATGTAGATAACTCACTATCCACAGAATGCGTCTTAAAAAACAGTAGGTAGATAACTCACTACCCGCAATCAACATTTTAAAGAACTGTAGGTAGATAACTCACTGCCCGCAGTCTGCATATTAAAGAACAGTCGATAGATAACTCACTATCTCCGGTCTGTGTAAGAAGGAACAGTAGGTACATAACTCACTAACTGCTTTCTGTGTATTAAAGAACAGTAGGTAGATAACTCACTACATACAGTCTGCTTATTAAAAAACTGTGGGTAGATAACTCACTACCCATAGTCTACGTATTAAAATACAGTAGGTAGATAACTCACTACCCGCAGTCTGCGTATTAAAGAACAGTAAGTAGATAAATAACTACCCATAGCCTGCGTATTAAAGAACAGTAGGTAGATAACTCAGTACCCACAGTTTGTGAAAGAAGAGCACTTGTTAGATAACTCACTACGCGAAATTCGCATATTAAAGAATAGTAGGTAGATAACTCACTATCTGCAGTCTATGTATTAAAGAACAGTGCATAGATAACTCACTATCTGCAGTTTGCGTATTAAAGAAAAGTATGTAGATAACTAACTACCCACAGTCTACGTATTAAAGAACAGTAGGTAGCTAACTCACTATCTGCAGTCTGCGTAGTAAAGAACAATATGTATATAACTGAATATTTGCAATCTGCATATTAAAGAACAGTGAATTGAAAACTCACTATCTGCAGTCTTCGTATTAAAGAATAGTGGATAGATAACTCACTATCTTCAGTCTCATATTAAAGAACATTGAGTAGGTAACTCACTACACACAGTCTGCGTAATAAAGAACAGTGTATAGATAACTCACTATCTGCAGTCTGTATATTAAAGAACAGTGGAAAGATAACTCACTATCTGCAGTCTTTGTATTAAAGAACATTAGGTAGATAACTCACTACTCACAATCTGCGTATTAACGAATAGTGGGTAGATAACTCACTACCCACAGTCCACGTATTAAAGAACAGTAGGTAGATAACTCCCTACCCATAGTCTGCGTATTAAAGAACAATAGGTAGATAACTCAATACCCACAGTCTGTGTATTAAAGAACAGTAGGTAGATAACTCACTATCCGCAGTCTGTGTATTAAAGAACAGTGGGTAGATAACTCACTATCCGCAGTCTGTGTATTAAAAAACAGTGGGTAGATAAATCACTACCACACTCTGCGTATTAAAGAACAGTAGGTAGATAACTCACTACCCACAGTCTTCGTAATAAAGAACAGCAGGTAGATAACTCACTACCAACAGTCTTCTTATTAAAGAACAGTGGGTAGATAACTCACTATCCGCAGTCTGTGTATTAAAAAACAGTGTGTAGATAAATCACTACCCACAATCTTCGTATTAAAGACCAGTAGGTAGATAAATCACTACCCACAATCTTCGTATTAAAGACCAGTAGGTAGATAACTCACTACCCACAGTCTTCGTATTAAAGAACAGTGGATTGATAACTCACTATCTGCAGTCTTTGTATTAAAGAACTGTCAGTAGATACCTCACTATTTACAGTCTTCCTATTGAAGAACAGTAGGTTGATAATTCACTACCCACAGCATGCGTATAAAAGAACAGTAGGTAGATAAATCATTACCCACAGTTTTCGTATTAATGAAAAGTAGGTAGATAAATTACTACCCACTGTCTGCGTATTAAAGAACAGTAGATAGATAACTCACTATCTTCAGTCTGTGAATTAAAGAACAGTGCGTAGATAAATAACTATCTGCAGACTGCATATTAAAGAACAGTAGGTAGATAACTCACTATCTGCAGTCTGTGTATTAAAGAACAGTGGGAAAATAACTCACTATCTGCAGTCTGTGTATTAAAGAACAGAGGGTAGATAACTCACTCTGCGTATTAAAGAACAGTTGGTAGCTAACTCACTATCTGCAATCTGTGTATTAAAGAACAGTTGATAGATAACTCACTATCTGCAGTCTGTGTTTTAAAAAACTGTGTGTAGATAACTCACTATCTGCAGTCTGCGTATTAAAGAACATTGGATAGAAAACTCACTATCTGTAGTCTGTGAATTAAAGAACAGTGCGTAGATAAATAACTATCTGCAGACTGCATATTAAAGAACAGTAGGTAGATAACTCACTATCTGCAGTCTGTGTATTAAAGAACAGTGGGAAAATAACTCACTATCTGCAGTCTGTGTATTAAAGAACAGAGGGTAGATAACTCACTCTGCGTATTAAAGAACAGTTGGTAGCTAACTCACTATCTGCAATCTGTGTATTAAAGAACAGTTGATAGATAACTCACTATCTGCAGTCTGTGTTTTAAAAAACTGTGTGTAGATAACTCACTATCTGCAGTCTGCGTATTAAAGAACATTGGATAGAAAACTCACTATCTGTAGTCAGTGTATTAAAGAACATTAAGTAGACAACTCACTATCTGCAGTCTGCGTATTAAAGAACAGTTGGTAGATAACTCACTATCTGCAGTCTGTTTATTAAAGAACGGTGGGTAGATAAATCACTATCTGCAGTCTGTGTATTAAGAACATTAGGTAGATAACTCACTATCTGTAGTCTGCATATTAAATAACAGTCTATATATAACTCACTATCTGCAGTCTGCGTATTAAGGAACAGTGGTTAGACAACTCACTATCTGCAGTCTGTGTATTAAAGAACAGTGGATAGATAACTCACTATCTGCAGTCTTGGTATTAAAGAACAGTGGATAGATAGCTCACTATCTGCAGTCTGCGTATTAAACAACAGTTGATTGACAACTCACTATCTGCAGTCTGTGTATTAAAGAACAGTGGATAGACAACTCACTATCTGCAGTCTGTTTATTAAAGAACAGTGGATAGAAAACTCTCTATCTGCAGTCTGTGTATTAAAGAACAGTGGATAGACTACTTACTATCTGCAATCTGCTTATTAAAGAACAGTTACTACCAGCAGTCTGTGTATTAAAGAACAGTGGATAGATAACTCACTACCCGCTGTTTGAGTTTTGAAGAACAGTCGGTGGATACTCAGTACCCGCAGTTTTTGTATTATAAGAACATTGGGTAGATAACTCACTACCCGCAGTCTGCGTAATGAAGAACTTTAGATTGAATAACACTAACAGAATTTTGTGAATGTAATTCATATTAGCAGAATTTATTTATACCAAAGTTTAGTGAAAGTTTAGAACTTATTATCAGAGTTTATTTATACCAAAGTATAGTGAAAGTTTAGATCATATTTCACTCTAACAAAACTTGTCGCTGGCAGAATGTTTTATAAAAAAATATATAAAGTGATGTATGGCAGAATTGTATTGTTTGCGTTCCTCAGAGTTGTATGATTAGCATTCCACAGAGTTGTATGGTTAGCGTTCCTCAGAGTTGTATGATTAGCATTCCACAGAGTTGTATGGTTAGTGTTCCACAGAGTTGTATTGTTAGCATTCTACAAAGTTGTATGGTTAGCATCCCACAGAGTTTTATTGTTAGCGTTCCACAAAGTTTTGTATGGTTAGCGTTCCACAGAGTTTTATTGTTAGCGTTCCACAAAGTTTTGTATGGTTAGCATCCCACAGAGTTTTATGGTTAGCGTTCCACAAAGTTTTGTATGGTTAGCATCCCACAGAGTTTTATGGTTAGCGTTCCACAAAGTTTTGTATGGTTAGCGTTCCACAGAGTTTTATGGTTAGCGTTCCACAAAGTTTTGTATGGTTAGCGTTCCACAAAGTTTTGTATGGTTAACGTTCCACATATTTATATGGTTAGCGTTCCACATATTTATATGGTTAGCGTTCCACATATTTATATGGTTAGCGTTCCATAGATAGTAGAGAAGCTACTTTAGATGTGAGAGAAAGACACGTGACAAGATAACTATCTGGGATAGAACCACGGACTCCGACAGGGCGAGACAACACGCTATGCACTTGGCCATATTATGCGATAGTGCATTGGGCTGAGCGTCCAGCTGGAGTCCGTAGTTCGAGTCTCAGGTGATTCTCTTCTCATTTATATTCTCTCACGTCTAAAGCGTTTGTTTCAATGCTAACCATACAAGACAGCGATAAATCACGGTTCTCTAGCAAGGTTTTGTTGTTTCATATCTGACCATTGTGCATCTAAAACTAAGAGATCATCACAGACGGGTTATACTCACATCAGCAGAGTTGATCAGCGAACGTTGAGGTCTTGTGAGAGACTGTGCAGAGGCTCAAGGTTACATTGATGTTTGTACAGTCTATCTTTATTTTCATATTGATGATACTGAATACATTAACTTGATTATCAAGAATCAATATCTTCGTTATCTCAACTGTTGTCAGGCTGGTCACAGATGGTGTTTATTAACTTGCAGAGATTCTCATTTGTACATTTTCGATCTGCGTAAAATAACGTAGGTTGACGTCCCGGACAAAAGGGACATGTAAGATTTCAGTCAGTGGCGTTATCAGACGGAACAAACCTGTCCTGGTTAAATCAAATATCTGGTCAACATACAAGGAATGAGTGAAGTTTGATGGACAAGTGCAGGGAAGATAAACTCTGATAAATATACAATAATATATTCAGGAAGTGAGAAACATGAACGAGGAGTAGGAATAATATTTGACGAACAAACAGCAAGGACAATTGTAGGATATTTGAATATCTCGGACCGAGTCCTGCTAGCCCAACTGAAAAGACGACCAGTAAACATAAATATTATACAAGTGTACGCTCCAACATCTGAAAGTTCTGAAGAAGATGTACAGCTATTCTATAATTGACATAGAGACAGCCCTAACACACAGTCACATGAAGTTACTATATTCATGGGAGATTTTAATGCCAAAGTTGGTAAAGGAAGAACTTCAGACATCGTTGGTGACTATGGACTGGGGGAGAGGAATGACAGAGGTCGTAAATTAATTGAATGGGCAAGAATACACAGCATGGTTGTAGGAAACACCTGGTTTAAACAACATCCTCGAAGACTGGCAACGTGGCGCAGCCCAGACAAAAAATACTTTAACCAGATAGACTACATATTAATCAACAAACGATTCCGCAGTGCATTACTGATAACATAAACCATGCCAGGAGCTGACTGCAATAGTGACCATGACCCACTCTGTGGGAAAAATTAGAATAAAGCTAAAGAAAACATGCAGAAAAGTGAGAAACATCAAACTGAATACAGAACTCCTTAAAAATGAACAAGAACTGCGATAACAATACAAAGTTATTATAACAAATAGATACAATGCAATAGCAAAGATAAATAGTATAGATGAACAATGGGCAATGTTAAGAGATTCTATGAACCAAACTGTTAAGGAGATAATACCACCGAAAAAAGAAGCCCCTAAAATAAATGACGACATCTTAGGACTGATGGACAAGAGAAGGAGGAGTAAAAATAACCAAGAGAAATATAGCAGGATAAATAAAGAAATAAGATGCAAATGCAGAGAAGCAAAGGAAGTGTGGTTAAATGAACAGTGCAGACAAATAGAAAACTCCCATAATAAAGACAGCAAAAACATACACAAACTTATTAGTGAACTCACAGGCAATAGAAGTAAAGATGGACCTATATTTATGCTTCATAGACTACTGTACAGTATTTGATAAAGTGAGACACACAGAAATTATAAGAATGCTGGAAGACATCAACATAGATGGGAAAGATCTGAAACTCATCAAAAACATATACTGGCAGCAATCAGCAGCAATGAAGGTTGAGAACCAAATAGCAGCATTCCAAGACATACAATTGGGAGTGAGGCAAGGATGTGTCCTATCTCCTGACCTCTGCTCCTTGTGCAGCGAAAACATAATGAGAAATATAGAGAACATGCCAGGAATATCAGCTGGCGGGTACAACCTTAACAACTTAAGATATGTAGACAACTGATTGCTAAAAGTGAAGGCGAGCTACAGGCTCTTCTGGACATCGTGGTTCGTGAAAGTAAAAGTAAAGATCTCAGCCTGAACAAAAAGAAGACTAAAATGATGGTCATCTCAAAGAAAAGAATACCACCGAAATGTAGCATTACCATCGATGGCACAACTCTGAAACAAGTTGATAGATTCAAGTACTTAAGAAGGATTATAACAACTGATGGAAAATGTCACAACGATATAAAAAGCAGACGTGCTCAAGCCTAGTCAACATTCCAGACAATGAGAAACATCTTGTACAACAGATCCATATCAGTGGAAACGAGATTCCGAGTACTTAAATGTTACATCGAGCCAATTTTGTTTTATGGGTGTGAAGCATGGTCCATGAATAAGAGAGTACAGCAAGAAATGGAGCCATAGAGATGTGGTTTATAAGAAGGATGTTGAAGATACCATGGATAGCTAAGAAAACCAACGAAGAAGACTTAAGAGAGACTGGAGTTAGAAGGCAAATTATAGCAAAGATCAGAGGCAGACAAGCGAGATTTATGGGACATTTCCTGCGAATAGGATAATTGGAACACACTGTGGCAACTGGAAAAATTGAAGGAAGAAGAGACAGAGTAAGATAGATAGAGAGAGAGAGAGAGAGAGAGAGAGAGAGAGTGAGAGAGAGAGAGAGAGGTTACTGGATGGGCTGTCAGTGTGGCTAGGAAGAAAGTTACCGGCGGATCTCATAATCAGGTCTAAAGACAGGGAATTGTGGAGAGAAATGATCGCCTACGCCACGCGGCACGGCACTTGAATTGACAGCAGGAAGACAAAATATACCACAGGATGCCTGAAATCAAAAGAAGGTAAAATGTTAATGGGAAAAGAAGACATTGTGGACAGGTGGACAGAGTATATCGGTGAGCTATATGGAGGAGAAAGACCAAAATTAACACTACATGCTGAAAACATTGATGGACCACCAATACTTGAAGATGAAATCATAGATGCCATCAAACACATGAAGAAAGGAAAAGCGACTGGGCCTGATAATATAACAATAGAAGAAATAGAGGCACTAGAGGAGACAGGAATAAAAATAATAACCAAGTTACTGAATGACATTTACAACAGTGGTTATATGCCCAGTGACCTGCTTAAATCCACGTTTATAGCACTACCAAAGAAACCAGGTGCAAAGGAATGTGATGACCACCTGACTATCAGCCTCTCATGCCACATAACGAAGCTACTTCTGAGAATTATTATGAGAAGAACAAGGTAAAAATGAAAATAGCAGATGAACAGTTTGGATTTCTTGAAGGAAAAGGAAACACAATGCCATTTATGCTTCACGAACATTAACAGAAAGAGCTTTAGAAGTACAGAAAGATCTCTACTTATGCTTCATTGATTACACCAAGGCATTCGACAAGGTGAAACATAATGAAATTATTAAAATTCTTTAAGACATCAATATAGACGGCAAAGACCTGAGGATTGCAAAACATCCATACTGGCAGCAAGAAGCAGCAGTTCGAGTTGAAAATAAAACTGGAAAATATCAACCTATAAAACAAGGGGTGCGACAGGGATATGTACTGTCTCCAGACCTTTTTTCTCTATACAGCGAGAATATTCTAAGAACGATCATCACAGAACCAGGCATAAAAATTGGAGGATACAATATTAACAACCTTCAGTATGCTGACGACACAGTACTGATAGCTGAGAACCAACAAGACCTGCAAAATCTCTTGGATAAAGTCGTCAAAGAAAGTGAACAGAAAGGCCTTACTTTAAACATCAAAAAGACAGAGGCGATAGTTATATCTAAGAAACGGAATACACCAACATGCAGTATAAAATTAAACGGAACCATTCTAAAGCAGGTGCAGAAATTCAAATACCTTGGAGCTGTAATAACTTTAGATGGGAAATGCAGAACAGAAATTAGGAACAGAATAGGTCAAGCAAAGACTGTATTTCAGAGAATGAGAAACATATGCAACACATCCTTATCAATGAATGTTAGAAAACGAGTCCTAAAATGCTATGCTGAACCTATCTTGTTATATGGAAGTAAATCATGGACAATAGGCAAGTCTGCACAAAAAAATCATTGGAAGCAGCCGAAATGTGGCTTATTAGAAGAATGTTGCGAATCCCTGGAGAGCAAAAATAACTAACGAAGAATGTATGAGAAGAGCTGGAGAGACAAAAAACCTTGTCAAAACAAAAAATAAGAGAGAGACAATGTACTTTCACAGGACATGCAATGAGAAGAGGGGGCATTGAACATATTATAACAACAGGAAAAATAGAAAGAAGAAGATCAAGAGGAAGACCAAGAGAAATGATACTGGACAGTCTGACGGGATGGTGTGGGAAGAGATCACCAACTGAGCTGATGACCTGCATGAAGGATCGGGTACTCTGGAGAAGCATAATAGCCAACGCCAGTCGGCACGGCACCTGATGATGATGATGATTTGGTTAACTTAATATTTTTAGACCTTCATAATTTTCAATGGCCAATGTAATTTACTGTACTGTCACAGTTGTAGTTTAGGCTTTTTTCTTCCGGGTGAAACGATAAATAATTAGTAATAAAGGAAAATGAAGAAAAATAAACAAATAATACATGTATGTTTATCATACCTTATGAACAAAAGCGTTCATGTTTTTATTTTCTGTAGTATGTTTATCATACTTTATCAACCACAGCGTTCATGTTTTTATTTTCTGTAGTAAGTTTATCATACTTTATCAACCAAAGCGTTCATGTTTTTATTTTCTGTAGTATGTTTATCATACTTTATCAGCCAAAGCGTTCATGTTTTTATTTTCTGTATCAGATTTATGGCTGTTTGCGAGTTGATTCTTCAATACAATCAAAGATATTTCTTCAGGAGACACGGACGTTAGTTTAATAGTTGTGAAACACAGATAGAAAAACTGCCGTGATAACTCGTGCACTCACACCTGCTTTTAGCCTAGATACTGGTAACAGGTAGAAAAACTGCCGTGATAACTCGTGCACTCACATCCGCTTTTAGCCTAGATACTGGTAACAGGTAGAAAAACTGCCGTGATAACTCGTGCACTCACACCTGCTTTTAGCCTAGATACTGGTAACAGGTAGAAAAACTGCCGTGATAACTCGTGCACTCACACCCGCTTTTAGCCTAGATACTGGTAACAGGTAGAAAAACTGCCGTGATAACTCGTGCACTCACACCTGCTTTTAGCCTAGATACTGGTAACAGGTAGAAAAACTGCCGTGATAACTCGTGCACTCACACTGCTTTTAGCCTAGATACTGGTAACAGGTAGAAAAACTGCCGTGATAACTCGTGCACTCACACCTGCTTTTAGCCTAGATACTGGTAACAGGTAGAAAAACTGCCGTGATAACTCGTGCACTCACACCTGCTTTTAGCCTAGATACTGGTAACAGGTAGAAAAACTGCCGTGATAACTCGTGCACTCACACTCGCTTTTAGCCTAGATACTGGTAACAGGTAGAAAAACTGCCGTGATAACTCGTGCACTCACACCTGCTTTTAGCCTAGATACTGGTAACAGGTAGAAAAACTGCCGTGATAACTCGTGCACTCACACCTGCTTTTAGCCTAGATACTGGTAACAGGTAGAAAAACTGCCGTGATAACTCGTGCACTCACACCTGCTTTTAGCCTAGATACTGGTAACAGGTAGAAAAACTGCCGTGATAACTCGTGCACTCACACCTGCTTTTAGCCTAGATACTGGTAACAGGTAGAAAAACTGCCGTGATAACTCGTGCACTCACACCTGCTTTTAGCCTAGATACTGGTAACAGATAGAAAAACTGCCGTGATAACTCGTGCACTCACACCCGCTTTTAGCCTAGATACTGGTAACAGGTAGAAAAACTGCCGTGATAACTCGTGCACTCACACCCGCTTTTAGCCTAGATACTGGCAGACACATGTACTGTACACAGCTCTTGTTTCTGTCGCATACTTTTTTGTCCTTCTTGCCTTCTTCTATTGCTTTTTCTTCTCTTCTGTATAATGTTATGTGCCACAGTTAGGCTGATAATTAATGGCTAATACAGTGTAACATTATACATATATGAAGTCTTTTATCTTAGACTATCATAACTCTTTTCATAACAATTATTCACAAATTTGTTTCTAATTTCTTTTATTTTTTTCATCTTATTTTGTAGAAAGAATTTAAAATCATCATCATCATCATCATCGTCATCATCATTATCATCATAATCATCATCATCAGATAAAGCAGTGGAAGATGGCTAAAGCGATTATTTCTCTCTTTACAAGGTTTAAAATTAGCAGCTGACATCATCTTAATACCTTGAGTAAATATATTGCCTGTGTCAGTGACGAACATAGATTCTTTACTACCTGTAGACTGTGTGTGTGCAGGTGAGAAGCATAGATTCTTTACTACGTGTAAACTATATGTACAGGTGAGAATCATAGATTCTTTACTACCTGTAGACTATGTGTACAGATGAGAAGCGTGCACATTCCTTACTAAATGTAGCTTATGTATCAGATGACTGGGCTGATACCTTACCACCAGCAGGTGATGTGTTATAGCAGAATGGGTGGATACTTGGTGAGTAGATAACTCGCTGCCCGCACTCGATGTATGTAAAGATAATGGGTGAATACCCTACCAAAAATGCAGGTCTTTAGTAACAGAAACAGGAACCACCTGAAAGACTTCTAGCTCCACTCCCCTGGACAAGCTGTAGTTTGATACACATGTTCTGAGTTTGTCTGTGCCTAGCGCCCTGGTCATTTGTTAGGTCATGTTAAACCTGCTATGTTGTCACATTCACAAATCTTCCAAGTCAGTTATCCATCACGTGATAAATATCACCTAATATAACCCCTCGTTCCCCCACCCCAGCCCATGAAATGTCCAAGCTAAAATCTTACAGATCTTTCTGTCCAGATTTTGCAGTCTCTCACAAACACAAACATGTAGCTTACACGTGGCAACATGTGTCTCATCTCAGCTTTCTGCTCATGTCGCTTACACGTGGCAACATGTGTCTCACCTCAGCTTTCTGCTCATGTCGCTTACAAGTTTTTCATTCAGTACAAGGTTTCTCAATAAGAGATACTGGGGCCTCAAGTACTGGACTAAAGGGGAACTAGGGTCTCATGGTGTTCTTAGTAATGAGATATTGTTCTTGGTAAAGAGATATTTGGGGTCTGAATTGTTCTTAGTAAAGAGATATTGGGGCCCTCAAGTGTGCATAGTAAAGAGATATTGGATATCACAAGTGTTCTTATTTATGAGATATTGGGGGGGGGGGGGGGTCTCATGTTTTCTTTGTAAAAAGATATTGGAAGTCCAAAGTGTTCTTAGTATAAAGATATTATGTGTCTCTAGTGTTCTTATTAAAGAGATATTGGAGGTCTCAAGATTTATTAATAAAGAAATATTGGGGGTCTAAAGTGTTCATAGTAAAAAGATATTGGGGTCTCAAGTGTTCTTAATAAAGATATATTGGTTGTCTCGAGTGTTATTAGACAAGAGATATTGGGGGTCTCAAGTGATCTTATTAAAGAGATTGGGAGTCTCAATATTCTTATTAAAGAGATTTGGGGTCTCAATGTTCTTATTAAAGAGATTGGGGGGTCTCAAGTGTTCTTATTAAAATGATATTCGAGGTATCAAGTTCTTAGTAAAGATATATTGAGGGTCTCAAGTCTTCTTAGTAAAGAGACATACTCACGGAAAAAAGTAAGTGTGCAATGCTTTAAAAAGTACAATGAACGTGCTCAAGTGATGATTCAGATACAATTTAGCACACATTATGTTTGGTTATCCTATAACAGATAAAATGATAACTTTCAAGCCAGTCACATGTCACAAAAAAGTGCAACAAACTCACTTAATGTGGCTCACCACCCCAAGAAAAGAAAATCAGGGTTTCACTATCGTGTGTGTCCTCCTCGGGCAGCTATCACTGCTTGACACCGCCTTCTCATCGAACCAATGACAAGTTGTATCAATTGTCGAGGCATGGTATTCTATTCTTCTTGCATCTAATTCTGGGCTAATTCTTGGTGGCTTCCAGGACGATTGTGTCGTCTTTGCAACCTGCAGTCCAGTTCATCCCAAATGTGCTCGATATGAGACAGGTCCGGTGAAACTGCTGGCCATGGCAAGACAGTAATCTGATGCTGCTGAAAGTGGTCCCTAACCACACGTGCGACATGTGGACGAGATGTGGAAGAAATATTCGGGGTCTTGAATGTTTTTAGTAAAGAGATATTAGGGGTCTGAAGTAATCATGGAAAAGATATAATGGGAGTGTCAAGTGTTTTTAGTAAGGAGATAACGGGGTATCAGGAGTTCTTATTAAAGATATATTTGGGGTCTCAAGTGTTCTTATTAAAGATATATTTGGGGTCTCAAGTGTTCTTATTAAAGAGATATTTGAGGTCTCAAGTGTTCTTATTAAAGATATATTTGAGGTCTCAAGGGTTCTTATTAAAGACATATTTGGGGTCTCTGTTCTTATTAAAGAGATATTTCAGGTCTCAAGTGTTCTTATTAAAGAGATATTTTAGGTCTCAAGTGTTCTTATTAAAGATATATTTGGGGTCTCAAGTGTTCTTATTAAAGAGATATTTGAGGTCTCAAGGGTTCTTATTAAAGAGATATTTGGGGTCTCAAATGTTCTTATTAAAGAGATATTTGGGGTCTCAAGTGTTCTTATTAAAGATATATTTGGTGTCTCAAGTGTTCTTATTAAAGATATATTTGGGGTCTCAAGTGTTCTTGTTAAAGAGATATTGGGGGACTCAAGTGTTCTTGTTAAAGAGATATTGGGGGACTCAAGTGTTCTTGTTAAAAAGATATTGGGGGACTCAAGTGTTCGTGTTAAAGAGATATTGGGGGACTCAAGTGTTCTTATTAAATAGATATTGGGGGACTCAAGTGTTCGTAATAAAGAGATATATGGGATCTCAAGTGTTCTTAATAAAGAGATATTTGAGGTCTCAAGTGTTCTTATTACAGAGATATTATAGGTCTCAAGTATTCTTATTAAAGTTATAATGGGGGACTCAAGTATTCTTATTAAAGTGATAATGGGGGTCTTATGTGTTCTTATTACAGAGATATTATAGGTCTCAAGTGTTCTTATTAAAGTGATAATAGGGATCTCAAGTGTTCTTATTAAAGAGATATTGGGAGTCTCAGGATTTCGTATTAAAGAGATATTGGGGATCTCAAGTTCTTTTAATAATGACATTTTGGGGATCTCAAGTGTTCTTAATAAAGAGATATTGGGGGTCTCAAGTTCTCTTAATAAAGAGATATTGGAGATCTCAAATGTTCTTAATAAAGAGATATTGGGAGTCTCAAGTTCTCTTAATAAAGAGATATTGGGAGTCTTAAGTAGTCTTAATAAAAAAAAACGAGACAAGTCAGAAAATGCTGCATCTGTGGTAGGAGCAAGCACAGAGCAATAGACTGCTGGGTACACAGGTAGTAAGGAAGAAGCAATACAGAAAAATGTCTGTCCAACAAGAGCCAGTGAGTATACATCACACATCAAGAGCCATGAGTATACATCATACATCAAGAGCCAGTGAGTATACATCATACATCAAGAGCCCGTGAGTATACATCACACATCAAGAGCCATGAGTATACATCACACAACAAGAGCCAATGAGTATACATCACACAACAAGAGCCAGTGAGTATGCATCATACAACAAGAGCCAGTGAGTATGCATCATACAACAAGAGCCATGGGTATACATCACACAACAAGAGCCAGTGAGTATGCATCATACATCAAGAGCCAGTGAGTATACATCACACATCAGGAGCCAGTAAGTATACATCACACATCAAGAGCCAGTGAGTATACATCATACATCAAGAGCCAGTGAGTATATATCACACAACAAGAGTCAGTGAGTATATGTCACACAACAAGAGCCAGTAAGTATACATCACAGAACAAGAGCCAGTGAGCATACATCACAGAACAAGAGCCAGTGAGCATACATCACAGAACAAGAGCCAGTGAGCATACATCACAGAACAAGAGCTAGTGAGCATACATCACACAACCCAAGGGCCTTACAAAACAAAGGTCAGTCAGACACAAACAACTGGCACATGGCAAAGAAACGTACGAGGAGGTCGAATCATCCACCCACGTGGCCTCCGCTCTCGCCAGACTGTCGATTAACCCACACAGTGAACATTAACTCATTTGGAACTGACCATACCATTCCCACAATCGTTGCAAGTAGAACTGTTTATATTTTAACCCTTAAGAAACAAGCTTTTCAGCTGTGTTATTACCTTAACAGACATGAACTTTGTTATAGGTCCTGAACTCCTTATACAAAGTGTTGATACGTCTTTGTTATATATCATTTTGTTTGAAATTGGTTCTAGTTTGATATTCTACAGCTTAAAATGATATTTTCGAATCTGTGCGACTGTATATTCTCAAAATGTTAATAAAGTAAGGAATCAAACTGTAACAAAAATATTGAAAGTACATTTTCACACAGAAGAAAAACAAGGTAATGGAATACTCGAGAACAAAGTGATTGTTTTGTGAAAAGATATAACAATTTCTGCACATTATATTCAAATGTGAAGTCAGTCTAACCAACAATAATTAAATTACAAGGTTTTATTGTCCACTTCTGAAACTTGACTTCAGAACATGCAAACATTTCAGTTTGACATAAATGACCTTATAGAAATGAATAAAACAAAACAAATAACGTAGGTATTGTGTGTCAGACTGAAAATTCTGTGAAATTATTTCATAATTATGTCAGATGACGTACTACCATGTGACACTTCAAAATGTTGTAGCATTATGGTTTATGTTAGAGAGATAAATAATGTCCCCATTTTTGGAAGCATAATTGCCATATTTTTATTATCTAATATTTGTTTTTAATTCTCTTTTATTAATTTGATACCACAGTTTACATTCTTACTTATTATCTGCGATTTCAAGAGCCACTTGCATTGGGAGAAATAAAACTACAGGCTTTGATGTGACAGGCACATTATCATATAATTATCTCCCCTATATTTCCTAACTCTCCAACAAGTTCTCAAGTAAACTCTAAACGTCCATGTTAGTCTCTGCAATTCTGCTATGTCTGGGTTCGTGTTCATTGTGTCCTGAAATAAAAACTATGCATTTAAACTCACAGTGTCTGAAAAAAAAAGAAAATTAAAACGTTTTCCAATATTTATCTGTCATTCTCAAAGCATTATGTTTATAACTTGAACGCTTGTGTCCGCACCACCCACATACTCATAATCCCTGACAAGTTTAGGCTGTCTAACAAATATATCCCTAAATGTATGTTAGTTCTTCTACTAACTAAACAATGTCCATCACTTGTGTGAGTCACTGACGTCAGTGCTACAATCTTGGTATCCCTCCGCCGCCCCCGCTGCACTGTCAGAACTTTATTATTCCCTACCCACCTCATGTCTCCTCTGGCAGGATTCTTCCTTTCAGAAAACACAAGAAAATGTCACATTTTGACATCTAGCATCCGGTACTTATAAGGCGATAACAGTAAGTGTGAAAACTACAGAGGAATATCCTTACTACAGAGAAGTTACAAAATACTAACTGTTATACTTTTAAATATATTAAAACCATACAGCGAGACTATCAAGCAGGTTTTAGGAAGAATAGATCAAACGTAGATCAAATATTTTATCACGTCAAAGAGAAGAAAAGTACTGGGAATATAGAAATATGCAGGAAACTCTCTACCGTAGAAAGCGGAACAACAACACAACTCCTTCAGATCATCAGAGGAAGTACCCCCCCTCAGACAAGTGTTTCGGCCCTTTAAACTCCTGACACTCTAAGGGGGGGAGGGGCCTCTCGGGGTCATGACTCCCAGAGGTCTTGTGAGTTGTTGCTTTTTTTTCCGGTCCCGGGATTGAACCATGCTCTTCCAGTTGCCACTGCACTTTTTTTTTTTTTTTTTTGAAGTGCGTCTTTAGCGATTTAGCTACGGAGGACTGGTACTGGTTGTGGCAAATGAAATTAATTATGTTCTCAATGCGTGTTTCGCATACTCCACAGCCAGCATGAGGCCTTTTCTGCTGTTTCTGAAAGGCTTCTCAATGCCCTTGCTCTTGCTTGTCCCTTTATGCCCAGCTGCTTACATAGGTCATATGCTGATGTTGCTACGAATCCTCTTGCTCCCACTTCTACAGCTATCACTTTTGCCCTAATTCCTGCCCTCTGCCTCAGTTGCTTGACCAGATCATTGTACTTCTCCAATTTGAATAAATGCTGTTCCTCTATTCTAGTTTCGTATGGGACCGTAAGCTCGATCATTATTAATTCCTGATTTTCTGCGGAGTACACTACAATGTCCGGTCGCATTCCTGTGTTCTTGATGGCAGTCGGGTATTCTCTTCTTTCTGGAAGGTTCGCTATCACACCCCAGTCATTTGTACCATCTAGCAGTGATGGTAAGGAAGTGTCCCTGATTTCAATATTCGATGTCGTACCAGCGCCTATGAAGTATTTAGGTGGGACCTCAACTCTTTTGCTGTTATTTGCTTTATCTTTTGCCCTGTCTACGATGGCTACTAGTTCCTGCAACACTCTGTTGTGCCGCCAGGTGTACCGTCCTTGACCTAAAGACACTCTACATGCTGACAACACGTGTTCCAGTGTTTGCCTTTCGTTGCAGAGAGGGCACTTGGCATCTTCTGATACACCCCATTTGTATAGGTTGGAGCCTGTAGGCAGAAGGTCATAAGTAGCTCTGATGATGAAGCTGAGCCTCAAGGGTGCCATTTTCCAGATGTCATTCCGTGTTAGTGATCTCTGCAGGACTTCCTCCCATGTTGTCCATTGCCCTTGTTGTGATTGTTGGACTGCCTTCTGGACCCACTTGTCATCCTCTGAATTCCTTACCTCGCTGATGATCATATCCCTTCTTTCCTTGCAGGATGCCTTTGACCACCATTTGATTTCACGTGACCAAGTCTCCTTCTCTTGGTCTGGGTGTGTCCTATTACTTCTTTCAGCTCCTGTGTTTCCCTGGCTGTGGTCACTTCCTCACCTACTTTCCATTTTCGTCCAGTTTTAAGTGTTGGCTGCATTTCTCGTACCACCGGATCTGTAGATTCTTGTAGCATCATTTGCAAGCCTTGTCTTTCTTACCTTGTATTCTTCAACCACAGATTTGAATGGCAGCTGCAGTTTACTCTTCTTGCAGTACAGCGCTACATCAGTTAATCCTGGCGGTACGCCCAGCCACTTTCTTATGGCTTTATTTATTTTTCTTTCGACTGCCTCTACTGTGCTGGTACTTACTTCGTAAATGAGTAGTGGCCACATCAGTTTTGGAATCAGCATGAACTGGAGGCACCATATTTTGAACTTACCCAGTAGCCTGCTTTTGTCTATGATGCTCAGTCAATTCTGGGCCATTTCTATAACCTGCTTCACAGCACTTGAGTCCTTCATGGATGCATCATATACTCTGCCAATGCTCTTCACTGGCTCTTCCTCTACATTCGGGATTATTTTATTTGCCACTGTGTACGATCTTTCTATCACTTTCCCTTTCATGAGTGACAGGCTTCTTGACTTCTTTGGCTTGAAGCTCATGTGGCACCATATGATAAGGCTGTCCAAACTCTCTAACATCTTTCGTGCCTGTGCTTCACTGGTTGTTATTACTGTTGTGTCATCCATGAATGCTTTTAGTGGTGGCATCTGACATCCATTTCTGAATCTTGGGCCTTCTGCTGCTCCTTCTGGTGCTCTCAGGATTACTTGCATGGCTAGTACGAACAGTATGGGAGATATTGTACAGCCCATTGCAATTCCTACCTGGAGCTCGATCCATCTTGTAGTATATCCTGATGTTCCAAACCTCATGAGGAATCCCGTGAAATACCTTTTCAGCATATTTGTGATATGTTGTTAGTCTTTTTGCCATCACAGAGAAGAATATCTTTCCTTTCACATTCAGAAGTGAGATCGGCCTGAACTGATTGATTTCAGTGGAATTCTGCTCCTTGGGGATGTATACTCCGTTAGCCTTTTTCTATTCTTTACATATGACTTCTTTGGTCCATGCTGTTCGTAGGAGTTTATGGAGCTTCTTTAGTACTTCAGGGCATCTTTTGTATAGTATGTAAGGAACGCCATTTGGGGCTGGTGCTGACTTGCCTTTAACTTTTCTTACAACGCTCTCTACTTCTTGTAAGGTTGGTGGGCTGCATTTGAATTTGCTGCCTGGTGCACAGGGCCTCACTAGACCTTTCATCTGCTCGAGAGGTGTATGCTGATTTTTATCAGAGTATGTGTTGCTCAGATGTTCCTCGAGCACCTCCTTACCTGCTTTCAACGTACCTGATTGATTTTGGCTGTTCAAATAACTGCTTGGCAAATCCGAAGGGATCTCTGTAGAACTTCTCTCTTGCGTATCTGGTTTCCCTCTTCCTTTTACATAGTCCTTCAGCTCTGCAAAGGGCATTGTGCTGGGATTTTAGATGCTGCCAAACCTGTCTTAGTCCTTCTTTTTCTGATTCATGTGCCTTCTTGAACATTTTTCGGGCATGGTTCTTCTGCTGTCTTATTGCTTCTATTTTCCTCTGTCTTCTGGACTTTCTTGGTGTCACTTTTTCTCTTTTTGCCTGTTTGGTTCCAAACTCTTTGTGGCAGTGAAGATATATGATGTTACCAAACTCTTTGTGGCAGTGAAGATATATGATGTTACCAAACTCTTTGTGGCAGTGAAGATATATGATGTTACCAAACTCTTTGTGGCAGTGAAGATATATGATGTTACCAAATGCTTCCAGCTGTTGCTCCAGGTTTTTTCCTCTTAGCTGTTTGTCCAGTTCTTTGCATAATCCTGTGTCTAGGTTTTCCCATATGCTTTTTGCACTTGCTGGTGGAAAGTTAACCTTGTCTCTGGTCTCGTCGGAGGGCTGCATTGCCTCCCTGCTGCCTGACTCAACCTGAATATTCTCTGTACTGTGGATTATATCCTGATAGAAAATAAGTACATACTATTTTCCTTCATTTCAAGAAAGATTATAACAACGTAGGAGCAGCTTATGGAAAATTATGAAATAATTTTTGACATAACTAATAAAATAATCAATTTGACCAGAATATGTATGGAGGAGACACAAAATATAGTAATATATAAAAGAAGAAAGTCAGAACCATTCTATATAAGAACTAGTTCAAACAAGGTGAAACAATATCTCCATTACTATTCAATCTTGTACTAGAAAAGTTATCAGAAAAGTGAAAATAAAAAGAAAGTAGTGCAGAAGAACAAGCTAACATACTAGGATACGCTGATGATATCGACCTGGCGGGGGAAACTATGCACGAAGTCATGCAGCAGGAAAGCAGAAAATGACACACTGTTCTCCCAGTTTCATGACTTTCATCACGCAACTCAGAAATCTGTTGCTGATGTCAGTGAGTCATGCTACAGTGAGCTTTTATGACTGGGTCAAAATCTTAGCCTCAAAGTTTCCAGCATTCACTCTTCTCCTTGCAGCCCAGTCTGTTACCTCATCATCATCATCATGTGCCGTGCCGACTGGCGTTGGCTATTATGCTTCTCCAGAGTACGCGATCCTTCATGCAGGCCATCAGCTCAGTTGGTGATCTCCTCTCACACCATCCCGTCAGACTGTCCAGTATCATTTCTCTTGGTCTTCCTCTTGATCTTCTTCCTTCTATTTTTCCTGTTGTTATAATATTTTCAATGCCCCCTCTTCTCATTGCATGTCATATGAAAGTACATTGTCTCTCTCTTATCTTTTTGACACGGTTTTTTGTCTCTCCAGCTCTTCTCCTACATTCTTCATTAGTTATTTTTGCTGTCCAGGGGATTCGCAACATTCTTCTAATAAACCACATTTCTGCTGCTTCCAATGATTTTTGTGCAGACCTGCCTATTGTCCATGATTCACTTCCATATAACAAGATAGGTTCAATATAGCATTTTAGGACTCGTTTTCTAACATTCATTGATAAGGATGGGTTGGTCAATATGTTTCTCATTCTCTGAATTGCAGTCTTTGCTTGGCCTATTCTGTTCCTAATTTCTGTTCTGCATTTCCCATCTGAAGTTATTACTGCTCCAAGGTATTTGAATGTCTGCACCTGCTTTAGAACAGTTCCGTTTAATTTAATACTGCATGCTGGTGGATTCTGTTTCTTAGATATAACCATAGTCTCTATCTTTTTGATGTTCAAAGTAAGGCCTTTCTGTTCACTTTCTTTGGCGACTTTATCCAAGAGATTTTGCAGGTCTTGTTGGTTCTCAGCTATCAGTACTGTGTCGTCAGCATACCGAAGGTTGTTAATATTGTATCCTCCAATTTTTATGCCTGGTTCTGTGATGATTGTTCTTAGAATATTCTCGCTATACAGAGAAAAAAGGTCTGGAGATAGTACACATCCTTGTCGCACCCCTTGTTTTATAGGTTGATATTTTCCAATTCTATTTTCAACTCGAATTGCTGCTTCTTGCTGCCAGTATAGATGTTTTACGATCCTCAGGTCTTTGCCGTCTATATTGATGTCTTCAAGCATTTTAATAATTTCATTATGTTTCACCTTGTCAAATGGCTTGGTGTAATCAATGAAGCATAAGTAGAGATCTTTCTGTACTTCTAAAGCTCTTTCTGTTAGTGTTCGTAAAGCATAAATGGCATTGTGTGTTCCCTTTCCTTCAACAAATCCAAACTGTTCATCTGCTATTTCCATTTTTATATTTTTCATTGTTCTTCTCATAATTATTCTCAGAAGTAGCTTCGTTATGTGACATGAGAGGCTGATAGTCCGGTGGTCGTCACATTCCTTTGCACCTGGTTTCTTTGGTAGTGCTATAAACGTGGATTTAATCAGGTCACTGGGAATATAACCACTGTTGTAAATGTCATTCAGTAACTTGGTTATTATTTTTATTCCTGTCTCCTCTAGTGCCTCTATTTCTTCTATTGTTATATTATCAGGCCCAGTCGCTTTTCCTTTCTTCATGTGTTTGATGGCATCTATGATTTCATCTTCAGGTATTGGTGGTCCCTCACAGTTTTCAGTATCTGGTATTAATTCTGGTCTTTCCCCTCCATATAGCTCACCGATATACTCTGTCCACCTGTCCACAATGTCTTCTTTTCCCATTAAAATTTTACCCTCTTTCGATTTCAGGCATCCTGTGGTATATTTTGTTTTCCTGCCTGTGAGTTCATTAATTCGTTTATGCATGTTTTTGCTGTCTTTATTATGAGAGTCCTCTATCTGTCTGCACTGCTCATTTAACCACACTTCTTTTGCTTCTCTGCATTTGGGTCTTATTTCTTTATTTATCTTGTTATATTTTTTCTCGTTATTTTTACTCCTCCTCCTCTTGTCCATCAGTCCTAAGATGTCGTCTGTCATCCATTTATTTTTAGGGGCTTCTTTTTTTGGTGGTATTATCTCCTTAACAGTTTGGTGGATAGAATCTATTAACATTGTTCATCTATACTATTTATCTTTGCTATTGCGTTGTATCTATTTGTTATAATAACTTTGTATTGTTCTCGCAGTTCTTGGTCATTTACCTACTACCTGTAAACTCTTCATAACCTCTTTCTAAATGCTGGCCAAATGTAGCTAGTCAAAGAGACCAACTGACCACTTAAGTGCATTATTTAGATTCATTGCTCGTCCCCACAACTAACCTGATATAATATCCGGTATCTTCCACAGAAACATTTGGTGTGAGATCAAACGAGATAAAATACATTTTGCTTAAGTCTGCCTTATTCACAGTCCATGTTCACACCTTCATCTCCACTCTTCTGTCTCTGCTGTCACACCTTCATCTCCACTCTTCTGTCTCTGTTGTCAAACCTTCATCTCCACTCTTCTGTCTCTGCTGTCACACCTTCATCTCCACTCTTCTGTCTCTGCTGTCACACCTTCATCTCCACTCTTCTGTCTCTGCTGTCACACCTTCATCTCCACTCTTCTGTCTCTGCTGGAATGTTATAATTAAATATAGCCAACAGTATAGTAATAACGATATAGAGAATGGGAACAAAAAATCATATTTCTGGATTTAAAAAGCTGTAAATTCCTCTGTTATTTATCATAATAAATTTCTGAATATAAACATTTGCTGGCCTATTCTCCTGGGTCTTGTAAGTTCCTAAATGTGGCAGTGAGATACTTCTGACTCTGATTGTCAAAAAAGAATTTATTCAAGTGAAATAATTGTAGTTATAGGACAGACAGTTTAATTATAAGATTGGTTAATTTCCTAGGAACTTTTTATGTTTTCAGTTAGAAATGTATTATAATGCGTCATGTAATATTACTCTCTGTAGCATCCTTTCTTCCTCAGTAGCCATCATGCAGGCTTCGCTGGCGCTGTTAGGGCTCTTTTGCTCAGCAGTTAGGTCTTGACATTTCTGTCTCACACAACATCTATGAAACAATTTACAAACTGCACCTGGACATTTATGTTCTTCAGTTCTGATTCTTGAAGGCTTGTTTTCCACGTTCTAACAGTTTCTCGGCCAAAACGTGCATGCTTTCTTCTTCTTCTTGTTGAAGTGAATGCATACGTGGCTCTACCACAGATCCAAAGCAAGGTAAGAGTTCTTGTTCCACCTGTGCATACAACTGTTCATTGTTGCACACTAATTGTCCGTAAATAAAATTCAAAACAGCACCAGCTGATAATTGTAACAGTATGCACTTTTTCACTGCATCACCATGGCTGTGGATCAAACAGTACTTATCCATCTGGTCCACCTATTTGTGAATTTTGCCTGCTTTACTGTCAAACAGAAGTATGTCCTTTCGTGGCATGATCAATCAACATAATGTTCATGTTTTTGAATAACTATCAGTTCTTGTGTTGAGTTGATATCCATTTTTTTTTCAGATGTTCGGCTCTATTCGCCATGATTTTTTTATATCCTCTTGAAACACACGATAATCATAATAATTATGAAACAATCACAATAATACACCACTGACTGTTGCAGACAGAAATACTGTATAACAAAGATGTACTTAATTTGGCCGAGCTAAGTCTGGCGACTTATGCCAGTGTCATTAATGTCAATTTGACAATTAAAATCAAGGAAAACGGTTTTTCTGAAAATAATATCGAAACCTCTACATTATCCTTTCCTTCTTCATTACTGGAGGCTCCAGTGTTACAAAAATTTAGCAAAACATAATATGATATTTACATTGTATGTACAAACATAAATTTACTAATAATATTCTTATTCGTTTAATACCGAACCAAATGATCCAGTAATGCAAGTAAAAAAAAAAGACTTGCAGGCACACAGCTCCATTATTTGAAGAGGGACAATAGGTATCTGCATGCCAGGTGGTTGTGTAAGGAGGGGAAAAAGTAAGCAAGCAGTGACCCGGTTTTGATTGGAAATCCCACTGGCCAGAGACGGCCACGTGTGAATGGAAAATCCCCAGGCGTCCGGTCCGGCGATGACGAGGTATATAAGAAAAGGGAGAAGTATAAAGGGGGATAAGTTGAGCTCGCGAAGGTAGCGACCAGTCGTGGACGAAGATGGTCAGTTTCCGAGAGACGGAGGCTGGCGTGTGTATTTTAGTTTGTGCGCCTTTGTAAGCAGTATTGAATTCATATTATTCAAGGAAATTTTATTTGTTTAATATATTTTTTTAGTAACACCCGTTAGAATTATATGGACATCATGTGCATCGGATTTGTGATTTGCGATGTTTTATGGATCAGAGTTTTGTAAAATACAAGAATCGTGAATTTATAAAAAGGATTGTTTTCGTATTCCTGTTATTTTATATGTAAGGTGTGAACGTATGGTAAGGTCATCCTTCCACCACTCAGCACAACGACGGCCAGACAAATATAAAAGATTAAAATAATAATTCACATCAATCTAGAGCCAAAGTAACATATTACCACATGTGGTGACCGTGACCCAACGAACCTTCATTGCATATATATATGTTTCGATATGTCAGCTGACCTGGTTACAAACCATTTGGATTAATACTGGTACATAGGAGGTCACCGTTTGCACTAACAGCGCTGAAAAGAGGCCAGTCAGATTTCCGTGTTTGGCGAGTGTACAGGGGAAATTCCACCACGGAAAGATCAAAGCTCAGCGCCCACGTGCGTGTTATGTAACATCCGGACAGAGGCTCCAACAAGTCTGTGCTTTGAAGAAAAGTTCCCGTATGAAGAAAACCCTACTGAAAGTTCCAGTTAGAGTGGAGCAGTCCTAGGCGGAAGAAATTTGTGTTAGTCGCGGAACGGGCAGGCTGGACAGTAAGTCAGTACGGAGAATCACGTATAGTGCTGCAGTGTGAACAAGCACACAGTATAAAGAAAAATATTTGAAAATCTCGGAAAATATTTCTACAATATTCAACCAATAATCTTCGTCAAAAGGCCAAGTACCATGGAGACTGCAACAAATATCGAACCCAAACTAGAAGCTGACCCGGTCACCACAATGACCGAAGCTTTGAGACAATTAAAGATGACCTTCGCCACTCAAGGTTTACCCTGCCACATCGATACCTACGATGGCGATCCACAGACATTCCAACAATGGATAGAACAGACAGAAAAATATGCGTTTGTGCATAACCTACATGATTCGCAAAAGAAAAACATATTCTTTATTACAGCCAAGGGGAGTGTTTCAGACTTTGTCTCCAGGCGAATTCAAGAGAACTCAGACGAAACATATGCGGATTTTAAGAAAGAACTAGCTAAATGTTTCAGCAAAGGCATCGATCCTCACGCAGCCTTGAGACAAATAAGCAATTTGAAGCAACACAAAGAAGAGCCAATCCAAAACATGGCAGAAACAATGATTAAACTGGCAAAACAAGCCTTCGACAACGACAAGATACATGAACCGGCCACACAGCATTTGCTGGCAAATTTTTTTATAGACGCTGTGTATGACAAAGCAATCAAAACAAAGTTAATCAAGAAAGACCCACAGACATTAAACTCGGCAATCAATGCAGCTATCGAAATAGAGCAGTTCACAAAAAGACTAACATCCCGCATGGACAACAGGGAGACCCCATTCCCGACAACTGAACCAATGACTTCTTCTTTACGCAACGACAGTGCTACACAAAGACAAGCTGCCTCGGAAAGCGCAAGTCAGAGCACGGCCACCGTGGCCCAGGTCTCTTATCAGGACACACAGACGAACATACGATCAAAACCATGTTTCAACTGCGGTATTCATGGGCACATAGCTCGCCAATGCAGATATGAATCTACACCAGTATCAAACAGAAGTTCATGGAGGAGCACGCAGACCAACCATGATTATACACCACCCAGATTCACCAGACCACCTGAGGACAGATACAGAACACCACGAGAATCCTCACCAAAATACAGAGTCTACAGCCAACAGAGAAAACGCTCGGAAAACTTCAACAGAGGTATGGTAAACGGTCCACCCTACCTCTACAAGTAGCAACGGGCCGTATCACAACACTTGAAAACGGCACAAACGCAACTTCCACCATTCCCTTGCAGATAAACAACACCATCATCCACACACTCATCGACACTGGCAGTGAAGTTAGTCTGATCAGACAAAACGTATGGGAAACTATTCGCTCAAACACGGTATTACTGCCCAGCGAAGGCAAACTCTGGACTGTCGATAATTACGAATTACGGGCAAAAGGAATCACATGGATAAACATATGCATAGGAGGACAAAATCATAAACAAAAGTTTATGGTTGTAGACAGAATGTGCAGACCCGCCATACTAGGCAGAGACTTTCTATCTCACACAAAAGCAACGGTGGATTTCGGAAGCACTATCGATTGGAAATACCAAAGTACCTATGAAAAACGAATACGAGATTTGCTCAACGATCAGAGCTACTTGTGACGTCGCAATTAAACCCCAAACAATAACCATCGTACCAGCAAAATTGCAAAGACTTTTACCTGCATTTAAAGACACGGAGTTAATGATCACTATTCACCAGAACAGTGTATTACTTCACGAACCTTGTGCTGAAACTATAGACAGTATCGTTAACCCTGATAAACAAGGAAAATGCCTCGTGACTATAGCCAACAACTCCAACAGGCATTTTAGAATAAAAAAAGGACAAATCATAGCAAGGGCAGAGTTCGGCCTCGACATAAATAATATAACTAAACAACAAACTCAGAACAACGCAAATACCACCAGATCTACTGATAGAATCCAACAACTGCTTGCAGAAATGCAGGTACATCCAGAACACGAGGCCGCTATCAAAACGATAATATACAAGAATCAAGACATTTTCGCAAATAACGACTTAGAATTGGGCAGAACTAATACCGTCCAGCTGCACATAGACACTGGAGCCAACCCACCAGCACACACAAAACCATACCCTACGCCACTCAAACACAGAGGCATTATAGAGAAAGCAATCAAGGATATGCTAGAGGCAAAGATCATAGAACGAGCACCACTATCCAAGTGGAACTCACCGATAGTTATAGTAAGAAAAAAGGACGGAACACATCGCTTTTGCTGCGATTTTAGAGGACTAAACAAAATCACGACTCCCATCACATACCAGATGCCCAACGTGGAAGAAATTATGTCAGTACTCAACGGCGCAAAATACTTTACCACACTGGACGCTAAATCAGGATATTGGAGTATACCCCTAACAGATGACTCTAAAGTGAAGACCAGTTTCACATCCAGTTTTGGAAAGTTCATGTTTACCAGAACTCCGTTTGGTGTCGCAAACGCTGCAGCAGCATTCATGGCATTAATGGATGAAGTACTGTACGGATTATCAGACCACGCCATAGCGTACATAGATGACATACTGATTTTTACTAAGACATCGATTCAGGACCACATCAAACACATACAATCTGTGTTTGACAGGCTAAGACAACATGACGTCAAGTTGAAAATGGCCAAGTGCAACTTCGCACAGAACAAAATCAATTATTTAGGCTTTACCATAAGTAGCCAAGGCATCACACCAGATAAAGAGAAAGTAAAGGCAATGGCAGAGATAGCCACACCAAGGACAATAAAACAAATACGAAGTTTTATAGGAACAATATCGTACTACAGAAGGTTTATAGACAATTTTTCCCACAAGGCAGAGCCTTTAATCGCGCTCACAAGAAAATATAGCCGATTCTCCTGGTCGCCAGAATGTCAAAGGGCATTCGACACACTAAAAAACGACCTCATGCGACAGACCATGCTCGCATTCCCAGATTTAAATAAACCGATGATACTTTACACAGACGCATCAGCAACAACAGTAAGCGCCGTGTTGCTACAAGACAACAGCACAAGACAGAGAGAGGAAAATCTAAAACCAATCTACTTTCTATCCCATAGACTAAGTGAGTCACAAAGCAAATGGCACATCAACGAGAAGGAGGCATACGCCATAGTGTACGCGTTACAGAAACTCCACAAATATGTGTTACACTGCCAGTTAAGCATCCGAACAGACAGTATCGGACTTATAAACCTAATGAACGCCAAGCACAAGAACTTCAAAATACAACGATGGAGTCATTTCATCCAAGCCTACACTACAGACATTCGTCATATCGCAGGAGCACGGAACCTCGCCGACCAGTTTTCTCGGCCAGGAACAGAACAGTGTAAGGACAACAATCACCAGACAGCAGAAACTGTCAACAAGCAGGATAACATGCTTGAAATAAACACCATCAACTCTTCATCCTTTCTGCCAACCGATTTCCCCATGTACGATCCCTTCCCACAACCACAACCAATATCCGAAGTCCTACCAGCCCCCACCGAACAGTTACCCACCCCTCCCATCATGGCAGATGAGCAAGACCTGGACGAGGAGATAAGACAATTAAAAGCAGATATGAAGCACAACCGATTACCAAGAAAAACCAGTGAAAAGTTCAGAATAGTGAATAACGTGCTATACAAAGTAAAAGAAGACGACGACGACTACAGGTTGAGAACCGTCACGCCCCAACATCTACAACAACAGGTGTTATCACAATACCACGATAATAACGGGCATATGGGGACGGAAAAAACGTTGAAAGCCATACAAATAGGATACTATTGGAAGAACATGAGAGAGGACGTAAACCAGCACATAGAGCAGTGCCAAACCTGCAAAACAAGAAACTTGTTACCTATAAAAAATCCGCTAGAAATATCCGATACCCCACCGGCATGCATGCTGAAATTAAGTATCGACTGTTCAGGACCTTATCCAATCACCACATCAGGCAACAAGTACATCGTGCATGTAACAGACGAATATTCCGCATGGACGGAGTGTTTTCCAACGCCAAACATCCAAAGTAAAACAGTAGCTGACTTGGTAATCGACAATATCGTCCCAAGACATGGAGTACCAATTACCATAGTCACAGACAACGGTCCCGAGTTTCGCGGAGAACAATTCCAGACTATGGTGAAACGCTATAACATTCACCATATCTTCACAACACCATACCATCCTCAAGCCAACGGGACAAACGAGAGACAGCATCGCACACTAAATGATATTGTTGCCAAGCTGGTAAACACGGAGGTCAGTAAATGGGACGAGTACTTGACCCAGGCGGTGGCAGCGATGAATATGAACATTTCTAAACGAACAGGATACTCCCCATTTTTCCTCATGTACGGGAGACACCCCATTCTACCCCTGGACGCCATCCTGAGACTACGAACACACTGCCACAGTGAAAATGATTCTATAGAACACACGCTAATGAGACAACATAAGGCTTTTATACAAGTGATAAACCACATAAACAGAACCAAAGACGCACGAAAGCAAAGGTACGATGAACAAAGCACAACTGAGGACATTTATATAGGTGATCCAGTATACTTATTAAACCACCACATGACATCCAAACACGACAGCAAATGGAAAACGGGATTCTTTGTTCTAAAAAAAGTTATCTCCAGTATCATTTATAATAAAGAACCAACTGACAGGGAAAATACAACGAGTCCACGCAAACCATTTGAGAAAGGCCAAACAAGATTGGAATATCCCTACAGACGACAGAAACAATCAGCGCAGACAGGCTACCCTCAGTATAGCACCCAACAACGATGACGACACCGACGATGAGATAGTAGTAGACTCTTCGGAATCAGAGACCGAACCTGACAGTACGCAGGTAGAAATAACGGAGGAAGAAGTCGCATCCACCCCACAGGTAGCAGTAAACAGCGAAGACAGTACCACTCGAACAAGTACATCCTTACTAGTACATGAAAACCAACCACCCGCCGAATCAGAAGACGGAGCTACAGAGCAGAGCGTCGAACAACGAGTAGCACCCTTGCCCACATTACACGACCAAGTACAGTATATGAGAAATACTGCAAGGCACACAAAAGTACAAAAATAGGCCAGACCAACACACCAACAGGCTAACCGGAGGAAGACGACACGCAACTACAGCAACATGTGTACTGGTCCCAAAAAGAAGGACATAAAGACTTTGAGTTCAGGATATGTAACTATTCTACAATGCATATATAAAATTTATTGTATTCCATACAAAAAATTTTGTAAACAAAACCAGGGGGAGTATGTAAGGAGGGGAAAAAGTAAGCAAGCAGTGACCCGGTTTTGATTGGAAATCCCACTGGCCAGAGACGGCCACGTGTGAATGGAAAATCCCCAGGCGTCCGGTCCGGCGATGACGAGGTATATAAGAAAAGGGAGAAGTATAAAGGGGGAAGAAGTTGAGCTCGCGAAGGTAGCGACCAGTCGTGGACGAAGATGGTCAGTTTCCGAGAGACGGAGGCTGGCGTGTGTATTTTAGTTTGTGCGCCTTTGTAAGCAGTATTGAATTCATATTATTCAAGGAAATTTTATTTGTTTAATATATTTTTTTAGTAACACCCGTTAGAATTATATGGACATCATGTGCATCGGATTTGTGATTTGCGATGTTTTATGGATCAGAGTTTTGTAAAATACAAGAATCGTGATTTTATAAAAAGGATTGTTTTCGTATTCCTGTTATTTTATATGTAAGGTGTGAACGTATGGTAAGGTCATCCTTCCACCACTCAGCACAACGACGGCCAGACAAATATAAAAGATTAAAATAATAATTCACATCAATCTAGAGCCAAAGTAACATATTACCACAGTTGATCCCACTTCAGATACGCTTGGTTTTAGTTTGCTGTAACGAGTTATCCAGACAACTCACTAACGCCTTTGACTGTACTCACTTTCTATGAGTTAAACAAACAAGGAGACAGTACGCGTCTATTCCTGATCTTTTTTCTTTAATCAATGGTCTCTGAATGGTTTTATGTTTGATCGTACAACTTTCTTTCCTAGTTTAGTTTCCGTATCTCTCTGATGTCTTCATCATGAACATTTATCTTTTTCAGTCACTTAGTGTTTATTTCTTACATTTGTCAAAGCCTTTGCAAATCAGATATAGGTGGCCATAAATTTACAAAGTATTTTTAAAGTATTAAAAAGAATAATGACCAAGCACTCATATTTAAGAAAGGATATCAATAATCTGTATATTGTAAGTGTAAAATAAACATAAAGCCATGATACATGCAACCAAATAAACACTTTTACAATGTAATTATTGCAACATTCCCACAACTGTTCAGACATGTACTTCTAGGAGCATTTCACCATCTCGTTCTTCACATTAAAGAAACTTTAAGTGTTGTCCATCTAGTACTGAGTGACCTTGTTCAATATCATCATGAGCAAGTAATCTAAGAATTTTGATGGGGAGATTAGGCAGTTTTTATGATAGTTTTTGGAATTATAAATTCATTCTTACAGCGCAAAAACTAGGGAAAAAGTAGGAACAGCTTTATTATTTGACGATCACACACAGCTGTGACGTTCCGGCGAGAGCCTTTATCAAACAAAAACAAGCAGGACGAAGAACTAGAGAGAGAGGACAAAGTACAGATTCACATTAATTTTATGTTAACCAAACAATAAAAATTCAAAAAATTAATGAAAAACGGAAAATGACCTATCTCAGCTACTGGAAGAGCACAGCACCAAAATCGCCTTATTGTCAATAGGAGCACAAACAAATTGCACCGGTTACTATGGAAACAAATCGTTCGTTCTGAAAGGTGCAAAATTGTGCATGGTTGAGTGCTGAAAATGTTAAGACAAGGTTGCGCATAGAAGACACAGAGAATTATTTCAAGAACAGGGATAACTGGAGAGCCTCTATCTATGGCCGGTGCTCTTAAGGGAGTGAAAGGCGATGATGGTGGTGATGGTAGTGAAGGATAGGGATTTGTGATATTTGATAGGAGATGATGGTAGTGAAAGATAGGGATTTGTGATGTTTGATAGGAGATGATGGTAGTGAAAGATAGGGATTTGTGATGTTAGATAGGAGATGATGGTAGTGAAAGATAGGGATTTGTGATGTTTGATAGGAGATGATGGTAGTGAAAGATAGGGATTTGTGATGTTTGATAGGAGATGATGGTAGTGAAAGATAGGGAATTGTGATGTTTGATAGGAGATGATGGTATGGAAAGGATGGCAATCTATTTAGGAGAAGGTGAAATGAGTGATTATGGTTGTGGTAGAGGAATAGTAATGTTATGATGCGTGATGGTACTAAACTGTGTGCAACAAGTGATAATGAGAATGACTGTGGAAGATTAATGTAGCTGAATAACGAGTTAAAACCATGTGGTTCCAGTGTCCCATAATCCTGAATGTAGCGGTTCTCAAGCGTTAGGCAGCTTGTGTCATCTGCGTGACATTGTTTGATGGCTATTACCAGACAATTAGATTTTCCTCTATGGTTGGTGCCACTGAAATGATTACTGACTGGTTTCAAAGCATGCTGGGTGATATCGTACAGATGTTTCTGTATGCGGTCCCCTAGTCTGAGGCCAGTTTCACCAGTATATAACATATCCTGCATCTTTTGCATACGATTACATATATTACATTGCAGGATTCGCACGTGAGTCCCTCATGAAGAGTGAGGATAGTTTTAGGAAAGGTGATTGTTTTCGTTTCCCAGACTACAGGGCAGGTAACACAGCGAGGGCGGTTACGTTTTCTGTTGCCAACATATGTAAGGTTCCGTTTTAAGTGACTGTGGACGAGGATGTCCTTCAGATTTGGCTCACGCTTGTATGCTAATAGGGGTGAATAAAAATATAATATATATAATGCACATGTCCCAACCATCACCTACGTCTTTCCTCAATAATTGCTGTCAGTGGCTTCATCTGAATTTCTTCCAACAAGATGTTATTTGTTATGGTGTTTGGTCAAAATATTTCTTCTAATTCTTGGTAAATATTTAATCTGGAAAGGATTCAATGCAAGAATTCCATGCAAGAAAAAACAGATAGCCTGTCTTCAATGGCTAGCAAAATAGGACTTGAAATTAACAAGGACAAAACAAATATACGAAAATTCCTATTAATCAAAATGGAAAAATACACATAGAAGGGACAGATATTGAAGAAGTCAATCAATTTGCATACCTTGGCAGCTACATAGACCAGGATGGTGACACTAGAAAGGAAGTTAGGATCAGAATTGCAAAAGCAGCACTGATCTTCAAGAATCTTGAGAACATATGGAATTCAAAAGTTATAAGAACAAAAACCAAGTTAAGACTATTCAATTCAAATGTAATATCCACCCTCATTTATGCATGTGACAACTGGAAAACAACTAAAGAAACAGAAAAGAAGTTAGACTCTTTTGAAAACAAATGCCTAAGGAAAATACTTGGCATCAAGTGAAACGAATTCAAGAACAATGCAGAGATAAGACAGATGACTGAACAACAATCAGTCTCATGGGTGATCAGGAAAAGGAGATGGACATATGTTGGTCAGTTGATGAGAAGAATGATCAGAGAATCCCAAAACAAGCTATCAAGTGGAACACAACAGGCCAAAGAAAAAGAGGCAGACCACGTGAAACTCTGAAGAGGACATTATTAAGAGAGGTCAAATTAACAGGCATAAAATCCTTTGATGAGGTTGAAAGACTCGCCGAAGACAGGAAAAATTGGCGAACTACTTTGCGAGCCCTATGTGACGTTTAACCGCACGGGAAGGATATAAGATAAGATAAGAAACTGTAAGCTTTCCTGTACGTAAAACTTCACAATAGTCTACATTTCCTGTAGTATAATCTGGAAATATTATTCATAATATAAAAGTATAGAAATATTACTGGTGGCGTAATTAATAAATATCAATCTTATTTCATTCTGGTGTCTTTTTGTCAAATCTGTATTACTTATAAATTTTCTTCACATAACTGCCATGTCCAGTCTTTCATTTTTTTTTCATTTTTAAACTCTAACTTCTGTATCCTAACTTTGTTAAATATTCACCACCACACATTTTAAAATACTTTGTTCAGAATGCGCATCACATAATCATATCCTCTCTCTCTCTCACACACACACACACACACACATACACATACACACATATCTCCCAATACTAAATCAAGGACACATGAAAGAAAAAAAAAAAGAAATTATTGTTTGTATATGTGTTTGCTTCAGTATGGGGATCATATATGTCCATCAGACCCTACGAGAAATACAATGCCTGAATCTGGTTAAAGAAGCCATATTCATCAGCCAGGCCTTTCAATACTTTTTTTTTAAATGTAGTTCAAGTTTCCCTCACTTTTAGCTCAGATAAAACTCAACATTCTCCGAATGACTGTTAACAATATGCTCATCTCTCTAATTTACTTTATTAACTGTTGTCATTTGCAAAGTTTCTGGTACACATCGTTTTACAAACTGAATTTCTTGGGTTGTGGCCCTCATTTCACTGTTTTCATATAATAGTTCACCTACTCAGAATTATAATTATATACAATTTTCTATTGAACTTTAGTCCCGTTAATATTTTAACAGAAAATATTATAACGAAGGCAGATAACCAGGGTAAATAAATGCGGACGCTATGAATTTCAATGGTTACCTCCCTTAAGGAACTCTTCCCGAGCTCACGTTCGGTAGAAATCAAGCAGACAAGAAAAAAAAATGCAGCAAACGTGAGAAAAAGAGCAGACGATAAACTAGCACAAGAGAAGAGATGTTCTGAAGAGAAGTTTGAAGGACACGGTCAGGACAGAACAAAGACAGAAGATAAACTAGCACACGAGAAGAGATTTTATGAAGAGAAGGTTGAAGACACGATCAGTACAGAACAAAGACAGAAGATAAACTAGCACAAGAGAAGAGATGTTATAAAGAGAAGTTTGAAGGACACGGTCAGGATAGAACAAAGACCAGACGATAAACTAGCACAAGAGAAGAGATGTTATAAAGAGAAGCTTGAAGGACACGGTCAGGATAGAACAAAGACCAGACGATAAACTAGCACAAGAGAAGAGATGTTATAAAGAGAAGCTTGAAGGACACGGTCAGGATAGAACAAAGACCAGACGATAAACTAGCACAAGAGAAGAGATGTTATAAAGAGAAGCTTGAAGGACACGGTCAGGATAGAACAAAGACCAGACGATAAACTAGCACAAGAGAAGAGATGTTATAAAGAGAAGCTTGAAGGACACGGTCAGTACAGAACAAAGACAGACGGAAACAGGTGTAGAACAGGACCAGAGAACAGGCCAGATATCAGACAAGCTTAGATAAGATTATTAGGTCAGGGTGCAATTTATAAGTCTGTATTTTTCTTACAAGAATATCATGGTCAGTCATATCAAATGCCTTTTTAAAGTCGACAAAGATGGCACCACATAGTCTGTCGTCATTTATGTTTACTAAACAGTTTTCTGTCATTTTAGTGAGAGTTGTGTGGCAGGAAAGATTGTGTCTAAAGCCTGACTGACTGTCTATGAGTAAATTGTTCTCTTGCATGTGTCGTAGAGTTATTTTGTGTATGTGTTTTTCGAGTGGTTTTGATAACGACGATAATATGGATATTGGTCTATAGTTGGTAACATTGTTAGATGAGCCAGATTTAAAGCAAGGATACACCTTAGCAGTTTTAAAAGCCTCAGGGAAATAAAATTTTGCAATTCACTGTTTGTAAACATATGTTAGTGTATGTGAAATGACAGGTGCAGCATAATGTAAGATCTTATTACTAATATCATCAAGCCCAGCTGTATTGTTGTTTTTTAAGGTTAAGAGATAACTGTGAACTTCACTGACTGTTAAGAATGGAATGTGTAACTGTTTAAAATCAGTACATCTGCTGTCCAGGAGTGTTTGTAGTTCATGTATGTCGCATACAGGAGCTGATACTGATGATTTAAGAACGTTGATTTCTTCTCTGAAATGTGTACTGATATGTGCGCTAGTGTATGCACGACTGATGGCTTGAAAATCAAATTCTTTTCTTTTATTTGATAGTGTATTTATGGCTTTCCAAATTGATTTACTGTCTGATTTATTCTGTACTAGATTCCTAAAGTAATTTTTTTCTCTTGTCTTATTAAGTATTGAACTTTGTTTCTGAGTGAACGGTAGGTCCTAAAGTCTTGATTTTGTGCGCCGGGTCACGTTCTCTCATGGATTGTAGTATTTCAGGTGTTGTCCAAGGTGACTTCGTCTGGTGTTTTACTCTCACCTCTTTCATGGGGACATGTTTGTGTAATATATCTTTGAAGATCTTTAGCCAATATTCTATTGCTTCATCAGGGTCAGTTAGTTGGTACACGTGTGTAAGTGAAGATTCTTGCAAATCATTAAGGAATAATTCTAGGTTAAATTTTCTGAAGCTTCTAAATTTCATACTGATGTGATTGTGTTTAGGAAGTTTATACCCCTTTCTTGTCCACGTACAACAGACTGGGTAATGATCACTCAACGAGGTATGAGGGATGTTACATTCAATGTTTTCTGGGTAGGCTACATATATATGATCTAATAATGTGGATGATACTTCTGTTACTCTGGTAGGTTTGGTGACAGTTTGGCAAAGATTATAGGATAATATAATATTGCTTCAAGTTGGATATGATTGTGTTAGATCTATGTTGAAATCTCCTAGAATGGTTCTGTCTGCACATTTTTCTTGGTCTCAGTCTACTTATCTGAGTGTCGAGTATCTTAATGTTGAAGTATCTTCGTCGCTGAATGTCTGGTTATCTTCGTCTCAGAGTACTTTGGTGTCAGAGTTTTAGTCCTGCCCCCGAGTCGTTGTGCATATCTCTCTGCACACTTCCCACTCCTGCACCTCCCTTTTAAAAAAGAAAACAAAAAAATATTATTCTCCAGAGCAAGGAATCGTGCAAAAAAGTCTGACTTGGTGGGTTTTATTTCTCTAGGTATTTCTGCTCCGCCTCTAGATGTCCACTGGTTTCTATATATGCCCCGATTGGTTCTCGAGTCATAACCTGCCAGGTTAGTGTTGTCGAATGTCTAACCCCTTGCCTGTGACACTTTTTACCTGTACTTGTTTGATTGTTAGTCCGTTTCTTTATTCGTCGTGTCCAGTTCGCAGACTATCAGTCGCCAACAAGACTTCTGACTTTATTCGTCGTGCCCAGTTCGCAGACTATCAGTCGCCAACAAGACTTCTGACTTTTCTTAATATCCGTCTAACGTCACTGTCCAGTTTATCACTTCTGGCAAGTTGTTCTCGAGCGTTTGCGTTGGACATTAAGAGACTGAAAACATCAAAACAGCGGGCAAGATAAACGAGAAGAGAGGCAGGGGAAGAACAAGAGAAAAAAAATCATGGACAGTCTAACGTGATGGAAAAATAAAAAGTCATAAACTAAGCTGATGGAAAATATCAAGAGATCTATGGAGAATGATGAGCGTCAAGGCTTACCGGTACGGCACATGATAATGATGAAGATGATGATTCAAGGGCTGGCTCATAACGAATGAAGGTAGAATGGCTAATCAAAAGGGTAAATGGGCAGGGGATGGGGGTGTGGAAGGGGGAGGGGAGACTGAGTAAAAGTTTTGCGCTGGCCTACAAACTGTTTCAGAGACCCTATTTGTAACATCAAGTGCACTTTCATGTTTTCTACAATGAACACGGTCTTGAGAAGTTTGCTTGTTTCTACTTTTGCCTGGTTGGTTGATAAAATACTGTAAACACTGCAGATATACCCAGCGGTTTTCAAGTATTTTACAGCTTGTGTCAGTAAACTGAAGGATGATGGAAGCAGGAGTTGAACCCGCTGAAGTGGGCCTTCATTCTTATCATCTCGACCCTTCATGAGTGAAAGACATGACAGCATGGAAGCCATAACTAAGAAAAGTAAGGTAGAGGCTGTCCCGGGGTGGGGTGGTGTAAATTTATAAGACGGTGGAAAATTCCCCCCCCCCCCCCCCCCCCGTACTGATTTACTGATTAGCCATTCTGTTTTCATTCACTACGGACCCCCGCTCTCTCTCCATTGAAACGCTCTGAGCCGCCATCGGGGCCCTGGAGCAATGTACTGACTGGATTTCCCTCCACCTCCCTCCTCCCCCCTCCCCCCAGATCTGATAAATTATTGATCAGCTTATAAAACTCTTCCCCGTGCATTAAAATAATACAATAATTTTACAGCAGTGGTTCTAAACATTTTGTGAGTGCAACCCTGCGCCAACATTGATACGAGACCTGCTACCCCCTAGATCAGAAGAATGTTAGACGACCATATGACCCATGATAAATAAGTTTAAAAATACTTCGATTCAACAACCAAAACAACAACAACAACAACAACAACTTCATAGATAATACAATGTCAATGTTTTTAAAGTGACGTAAATTTGTTACTAATCACAGTAATATAAAAATGTCATCTCGTAATAATTAAATATTTATGAAAATATGTTCTCGTAACACTACTTCCACCCCCCCCCCCCCGCGACCCTAATTTGAGACGTGACCAGAAGTTGAGAACCACTGTCACTATATTTCGCTGTGCTATTTAGGGACTGCTCAATGAGTACACCTGTGTAGACGTCTGCTCTCATAACCTCAAACGACAAGTGGTCGTGCTGCACGTTTTTACCCTGGAACTTAGGAACATCGGTTTAGAGTAGAGCAGCTTTGTGCTGCATCTTTTAGGTAGGAACAAGCTTGAAGTTAGGAGATGTAAGAGGAAGGAAGCGTGAACTAACCACGCAAATAGTGCTTCTTGTTACTGTGCAAGTCTAAAACTGACAAAGTCAGGCATGGCAGAAATCTTGAGCAAGATGTCTTCCTGCTGTAAAAACCGTCTCCTCGGAGAAGCCCTGCTAATATCGGTAAGTAGAATTAATGTCGACACTCGGGAGTTTAGAATAAACCTAAAAACAGAATATATTCCAGTGAAGTACATAGGAACTGCTTTAGCACACGCTAATTATTCATTCATTCACTTGCATGTCCCTTGCGGAACTTTGCTTCCCGCCTGTAGGCCTCTCGGTTGTGAGCAAGATGGCCTGCTTTCCCATGCAAACACCAGTGTTAAACAATTAGGCAAGTGACTTTTGTCCCAACATTATTTTACTTTCATAAATATTACTTATGAAAAGAGTTCGTCATAAAAAAGCTTGATATTCATTGATTACTAAAATTTGAGGAATATTTTAAAAATATTTTTAAAATACTTAAAATTATGATTTTATTCAGGCACACAGCAGAAATGTATTACGTGAACTTGTTTTGTTACACATAACATTGAAAATACAAGAACTCAACAGTTTTTTTTTTCTCCTTATCACCAAGCCACCAACTGGACCTAGAAAGTAGAGGCTGGAAATATTACTGAATTGTTGGCATCTATTCACTGAACATGAATCTTTCTGAAGATAACCTACCCAGCCTATGGAAATGACATCAAAAGAGTTTGCAGAAGGGACTGCCATGTCAAAGAAGATGGGTGCACTTTGAGAAAGGCTGAATCTCAGTTTTGACAGTTCTCAAGTCAATATTAATCTAGAAAACAATATAAAAATTTACAGGGAACTGAGAGATAAGCAGAAGACTTCCATTCCATGTGGCAAACACTCTTGCACCACTTGTTCAAGAATCAACTGCCACAGCCAAGTTGAGTCACCCCTAACCCTTCAGATTCTCAGCCTTCAAGTTCACCCTTATAACCTCTGCTAGTACATCTCCACCCAAGTCCTCTTCACCCAAAAGAGAAGAGTAACATTGAGTTACAGTTCTCAAGATGAGCCTCAGCAGTATATGTCTCCTTCAAACTTTCCCAGTCTATGCTCCTGCTAACTCACCATCTGTACTATATTGACACTTTGTGTCCTGTATGACAGTTTTGAAGTAGACATATATCAGCTGTTGTAGGTTTTGCTGAGCATCATCTTGCTAGAAGCTCATCTCATGGCTGACTTTACCAATGTTAGGCTTGCATTGCTGGCCACAGTAACGCCATTATTATTTTTGCTGCAAGGTCCAGTTTTCATGCACTTGCATCTTGTAGTTTCAGGTTTGGCCCTCATTTCCTCCTAAAATGATGATGCATCTTTGTGCAGAGTCACTCCCCATGTGAGTTTCTTGTGCAAGTTTTTGCCAGACCTCTTACTTCGTAGGAACATCTCACATTAATGAGTTTCTTGTGCAAGTTTTTGCCAGAGCTCTTAGCTCATAGGAACATCTCACATTAATGAGTTTCTTGTGCAAGTTTTTGCCAGACCTCTTACTTCATAGGAACATCTCACATTAATGAGTTTCTTGTGCAAGTTTTTGCCAGAGCTCTTAGCTCATAGGAACATCTCACATTAATGAGTTTCTTGTGCAAGTTTTTGCCAGAGCTCTTAGCTCATAGGAACATCTCACATTAATGAGTTTCTTATGCAAGTTTTTGCCAGAGCTCTTAGCTCATAGGAACATCTCACATTAATGAGTTTCTTGTGCAAGTTTTTGCCAGAGCTCTTAGCTCATAGGAACATCTCACATTAATGAGTTTCTTGTGCAAGTTTTTGCCAGAGCTCTTAGCTCATAGAAAAAATCTCACATTAATGACTTAAAAATATTTTAATATCTTCATTTAGGTCTACTATGTGGCCTCCTTCTTGCAGTAAGTGCTAGGAATTTGGTACCAGACCCGACTGGAAATACAGCTGCTATCCTGTACCATACTTAGTGTCATCATCCACTTAGGCAAGAAAGAAGAAATGTTAAGGTAAGATTATGTGCAGTAAATATTTGTGTTTGTTCTATTTCCATTTATTGAAATGTTGCAGAACAGTATTTTCTGTGTTGTCCTTATGTATGTGCAAGCAAAATAAAGACTATGCTGCTCTCATTTTTACTTTATACCATTGCTCTTTTCCATAGCACAACAGTAAGTCTGTTTGTCTTCACAGCTGGTTCAGGACTTTGATGTTAATGAAATATGCTTTGAATATTTCAACACTTGTGCTTATAGGCAAACATTCACATACAGAAAGTTCTGTGACAAGCTGGTGTTGATACTAGCAAACAACAGCATGTCATCTTCTACACTGATACTTTCTTTACAGCCTTCAGTCATTTCTAATACTTCCAGTCTTTTATATCTTAATTCTCACTACAGTAATTAATTCTCATGCTTAGGATGCCTCAATATGCAATCACTCATACATGAACAAAAGAACATCAGGTGACCCAGATACAATTTTAACTGGAAAAAAAATATATATTAAGAAACACGTGTGAAGGAAGTAAGTCTGAAAAGAACAGAGATAGGTGACCCAAGAATCGTGTAAGAAAGGGTAGAAAGTAAGTAAATCTGTAAAGAAGAGAGATAGGTGACCCAGGTATCATGTAAGAAAGGTAGGAAGTAAGTAAGTCTGCAAAGAGCAGTGTTAGGTGAGCCAGGTATCATATAAGAATGAAACTGTTGGTATGACTGTTTAAAAAAAGAAAGCTGACATTAGCCTGCTTCAAAGTTGTCTCCTTACATGAAAAGTGTCAGTACTAATACTGAAGTCAGCTGTGAAAGAAGGCTGCTATTGAGTAGCTGATGGTTTACTTTTTAATATGGGTTGCACTGTGTGTAACTGCTGTTGAGTAGCTGATGGTTTACTTTTTAATATGGGTTGCGCTGTGTGTAACTGCTGTTGAGTAGCTGATGGTTTACTTTTTAATATGGGTTGCGCTGTGTGTAACTGCTATTGAGTAGCTGATGGTTTACTTTTTAATATGGGTTGCGCTGTGTGTAACTGCTATTGAGTAGCTGATGGTTTACATTTTAATATGGGTTGCACTGTGTGTAACTGCTGTTGAGTAGCTGATGGTTTACTTTTTAATATAGGTTGCGCTGTGTGTAACTGCTGTTGAGTAGCTGATGGTTTACTTTTTAATATGGGTTGCGCTGTGTGTAACTGCTATTGAGTAGCTGATGGTTTACTTTTTAATATGGGTTGCGCTGTGTGTAACTGCTATTGAGTAGCTGATGGTTTACATTTTAATATGGGTTGCACTGTGTGTAACTGCTGTTGAGTAGCAGATGGTTTACTTTTTAATATGGGTTGCTCTGTGTGTAACTGCTGTTGAGTAGCTGATGGTTTACTTTTTAATATGGGTTGCACTGTGTGTAACTGCTGTTGAGTAGCTGATGGTTTACTTTTTAATATGGGTTGTGCTGTGTGTAACTGCATGACACACATTGAATACAATGAAGGATGATTTAGTCAACTATTGTTGATATGACTATTTAGAGATGTATGGCTAAAGCACTGTGATACTCTGAACCCCTTGTGGTCCTCTCGTGGATCTCGTGTGGTCTATTTTGGACCACACAGGGGACCACGGGACCTAACGAGGACCACAGGCGTGAATTCAGTAGGTTCACAGTGTGGTTTTTGGTGGTAGAAGTGAACGAAGAAGAAGAAGAGATGTATGTTCTGACCATAATTATATTGTATTGTCTTTCATTTAAAATTTGTTGATGCTATCATTTTCATTTAAACCTATCTTTAGTGCATTTTACATGGCATGTCTATTTAGCTCTTATTATGCTGCTTATAGATGCTATAACACTCCAGTAAAGAGCAGTTTCCTTGGTGTGATAACAGCTTTAGTAGTATTTGTTCAGTTTTTGTTGGTCCAGGTGTTAAAAGAAATTTTGTAGTTATTTCAGGCTACACTGCTAAATTATTTAACTCTGGGATTTTTGTTCTGTATAGAAAGTTTCCTGCTGTGAGTTTCCCAGATCTTCAGTTTAACTCAGGAGCTGAGTTGAGGTTCTTCCTACAAATCTTCATTAATACATTTTACTTAAAGAGCTTTGGTGACTCAAAGTGAACACTAGGAATTAAGGGAAAGGTACCAGAGAATAGCTCACTCTCTGGGATTTAGGTTGATTGTGATGTTTGCTGTAGGTATTAGGTGTATACTTCTTTGTGTGCTATGATTTAGGGTCATTGTGATGTTTACTGTAGGTATTAGGTCTATACTTCTTTGTGTGCTATGATTTAGGTTGATTGTGATGTTTACTGTAGGTATTAGGTGTATATTTCTTTGTATGCTATGATTTAGGATCAGTGTGATGTTTGCTGTAGGTATTAGGTGTATACTTCTTTGTGTGGTATGATTTAGGATCAGTGTGATGTTTGCTGTAGGTATTAGGTGTATAATTATTTGTATGCTATGATTTAGGATCAGTGTGATGTTTGCTGTAGGCATTAGGTGTATACTTCTTTGTGTGCTATGATTTATGTTCATTGTGATGTTTGCTGTAGGCATTAGGTGTATACTTCTTTGTGTGCTATGATTTATGTTCATTGTGATGTTTGCTGTAGGTATTAGGTGTATACTTCTTTGTGTGCTATGATTTAGGTTGATTGTGATGTTTGCTGTAGGCATTAGGTGTATACTTCTTTGTGTGGTATGATTTAGGATCAGTGTGATGTTTGCTGTAGGTATTAGGTGTATAATTATTTGTATGCTATGATTTAGGATCAGTGTGATGTTTGCTGTAGGCATTAGGTGTATACTTCTTTGTGTGCTATGATTTATGTTCATTGTGATGTTTGCTGTAGGCATTAGGTGTATACTTCTTTGTGTGCTATGATTTGACAAAGGAGCTTGCTTCTTGTGATGCTGCTGGAAAGTCTGTGATTGTTTTGCTGTATGTACTTGAACTGTTTCTGATGTTTTGACTTCCTTTATAGCCCTGTTGTAGACACTGTCATAGCACACCGCTGTCCTCTGGAAGAAAAGATGGTTAAATCAAGGTTCAAACTTCTGAATACATCTGGTCTTCATGATGTGCAGCTGAGTCTCTTTACAGGCATAATCTGTCTAGTCTTTTTACATGCTATGGGGTAGTCTAGTTGACCTTTTTTACACATTACAGAGGATGTCAAACTAGTCTTTTTAACATGCTATGGGGTAGTCTAACTAGGCTTTTTTACTCAAGCAGACAAACCAGTCTTTCTACACAACACAGAGGTTATACAACTAGCTTTTTTACATACTGCATAGTTGGTCAAACTAGCCTTTTTTACACACTACAGAGGTAGTTTAACTAGCCATTTTAACATGCTATAGGGTAGTCTGACTTGGTTTTACACACTATAATCAGACTAGCCTTTTTACAGAGGTAGTCTAACTAGCCTTTTTTAAACACTGCAATGGTAGTCAAACTTGCCTTTTTACACACTACAGAGATAGTAAAATTAGCCTTTTTACAAACTACAGTAGTCGTCAAGCTAGCCTTTTTAATATGCTATGAGGTAGTCAAACTCAACTTTTTACACACTACAGAGGTAGCCAAACTAGACTTTTTTTTTACTTTCCCTTGGTGTCCATCACATGGCTGGGCTTACTTATACTTACTTACTTTATCCCTCTTCTTGTACCATGAGACATTGAGGAGAGATGCAGTTAGTGTTATCAAGGCAAATTGCTGCCTTCAGTGTCTGTCATGCCATAATTAGTGAATGTGTTTCTGATATTATCTATCCATCTCTTTCTGGGGCTTCCTCATGATCTGTATCCTGTAGTGGCTGAACCACTTGATTCTTTGCTTCTTTATCTGTCATAGTCTAACTTGCCTCTTTACACAAAATATGGGCAATAACACCATATCGCTATGTGCCTCTAAGGCATGACAGGATTACCTTTACCTGTATATATATATATATATATAGCTTACACTGTAAGCTATCTGTATCTGATTGTGTTCGACTGATTTTTATCTTAACTGCTTTTGAAGAAGATGGCATCTGTATGGCTTCTAGTTTTTGTAAATCCAATCTGAATTTAAGTTAAATGTGGTTCTGTTACTGGATAGTCTTTTCTCTAAGATCCTGCAAGGTATTTTTTCTGGTATAGGTTATATCTCTCTCTCTATGAACCTTAATTGTGTCCAGGACACATGGAGCTTCTGCAAGGGTTTTCCAAAAATGCCTGTCCTTTGCCTTTTTTTCTGCTCTTGCCCACATGAGCCCTCTGTTGCTCAACATCCTTTCTGTTGTTGTTCTCCATGTCTCTTTTGGTCTACCCTTACTTCTTTTCCCCTGTGGTGTCCATCTTAGTGCTGTTTTTGGTAGTGAGTTGCATTTCATCATTCCCCTGAACACATGTTAGAAGACAGATGTCTTGTGTTATTTTTGTTGATAATTGGCTTCCATGCCTTTCATCATTATCCTGAGTATATGTAAGAAGGTGGATGTCCTCCCATTGAGTTCTATTACTGTGAAAGCTAAACTGATCTCTTTATAACTTGCCAGGCAGTGCCTTGACATCACAGCACTGATAATTTATTAAACTGCTAAAAACAACCTTCATTTTAACAATATCAAACATTTAAGAAGGCACACAAAGAACAATTTATGAGAGCACACAAAGAACAATTTATGAGAGCACACAAAGAACAATCAGCTGTCTTCTCCTATCTCCCTGGAACTTTGATGTTTGTTCTTGCATCTGTTACAATGAAGATGTTGAGGCAAAACATTGTTAGATTGGGCTGATTTATGGTGGAGTTTTTGTTTTTTTTTTTGCAGTCCCCAAGTAGACCAAAAATTGTAGGGAGTTTGGTGTGTGTAATACTTCTTTAACAGACTCCACCACCATGGGGACCGTGCTGATCCCCGCAGTGTTAGCCAAACTAGGCTTGTTACTGGGGGTACCAGCAGGGAGGTGGGACAGGGTCTTGGCTGGCTATGATTCACCAACCTTCATGTTAGTCGTGGGCCACATTGCATAACTCACATCAACTCTGTCAACCCTTCCATCAGACAGAACAACAGAAGCAAGCTGACACTTCAGAGGAATGAAAGTAGTGTATGAACATTTCCAGTAAGAGAAACAATTCATTCATTCCTTTGCATGTCCCTTGCGGAACTTTGGCTCCCAAACAGCACTCCTGTAGGCCTCTCGGTTGTAAGCAAGATGGCCTGCTGCTGCTGCATCCATTTCCAGATCGTCAACGATGTCTTGCAGCCATCTTCGTTTCGGTCTTCCTCTTTTTCTTTTTCCCATTATGTATCCTTCCAATACGGTCATCTCTAAATTATCATGACGTTTAATGTGTCCAAAATATTTAAGTTTTCTCTCTTTAATCCTCTTTACTAGCCAGCCTTCTTCAACATTAAGCTCTTGTAGTATAGATATATTTGTTCTTTTTTGTGTCCACGATATTTGGAGAACTCTTCTGTAGCATTTACATTCAAAGGCATTTATGTGTTTCTCAGCTGTTTTGTTAAGTGTCCAGGTCTCACAGGCATATGTTGCGATGGGAAAGATGCATGCCCTTAAAAATCTTATTTTTGTGGTTCTGTCTGCTCCTCTCCACAGATTCTTTATTTGTTTTACTTTCTGAAGAGCATAGATGTCCTCCTTTTAATTTCCCTCATTGTATCTCCATTATTAGTTAGTAGTGATCCAAGATATTCAGAACTCTCCACATCTTCCAGTTTTTCCTCATTGATACATATTTCAGTTGCCTTGTTTGTTTTGTCAGTTGTCATCAATTTAGTTTTCTTTGCATTAAGATAGAGGTTCTGCTCTTCGCTGTTCTTGCGGACTGACATAATTAGTTTTTCCATTCCTTCTTGTGTTGTGGACAGCAATACTGTGTCATCAGCATATCTAATCTCTGGTATTTCATAACCTCCAACTGTTATGGCATCGTAATATTCCCTGTCTACAATTATATGTGTAAAATAGGAAGATGAAAATCCACATTTTGCTGTTTTGTAGAAATTATCTACTGACCTGAAGTCTGTCATGGTGGCTAATTGTTTGTATGTTTAGTTCTGTGGCGGCTAATTGTTAGTATGTTTAGTTCTGTGGTGGCTAATTGTTAGTATGTTTAGTTCTGTGGTTGCTAATTGTTAGTATGTTTAGTTCTGTGGTGGCTAATTGCTTGTATGTTTAGTTCTGCGGTGGCTAATTGTTTGTATGTTTAGTTCTGTGGCGGATAATTGTTAGTATGTTTAGTTCTGTGGTTGCTAATTGTTAGTATGTTTAGTTCTGTGGTGGCTAATTGCTTGTATGTTTAGTTCTGTGGTGGCTAATTGTTAGTATGTTTAGTTCTGTGGTGGCTAATTGCTTGTATGTTTAGTTCTGTGGTGGCTAATTGTTAGTATGTTTAGTTCTGTGGTGGCTAATTGCTTGTATGTTTAGTTCTGTGGTGGCTAATTGTTAGTATGTTTAGTTCTGTGGTGGCTAATTGTTTGTATGTTTAGTTCTGTGGTGGCTAATTGTTTGTATGTTTAGTTCTGTGGCGGCTAATTGTTTGTATGTTTAGTTCTGTGGTGGCTAATTGTTAGTATGTTTAGTTCTGTGGTTGCTAATTGTTAGTATGTTTAGTTCTGTGGTTGCTAATTGTTAGTATGTTTAGTTCTGTGGTGGCTAATTGCTTGTATGTTTATTTCTTTGGTGGCTAATTGTTAGTATGTTTAGTTCTGTGGTGGCTAATTGCTTGTATGTTTAGTTCTGTGGTGGCTAATTGTCCTGATTCCACACATAGCATACTATGTTATTTAAAATTTTAATTTCAGACCATATTATTAAATGTTGATTTATGGAATTATAACTTCAACTACATCTGTTGTTTCTGAAACAGTAATTTCATCTGTTTACTACTCTATTATAAACATGCGTATAAAACTTTAGAAAATGAAACCAAAGTTTTTACATAAAACACACCCCCCCATCCCCTCTTCCATCAGTGGGGTTTCCATCTTTTCATAGTGGGTGGTTTGGGTGGGGGAGGAAGGTAAGTATGTCAGTGATCCCATGAACTATACCAGCAGTAGTGTAGCTACTGGCACAGTCTCCAAAACCAAGAATGTCAAGGGGAAGTATTCAGACTTAGAGGGACTGTTACTGATCAAAGTGTTTGTCTCCCCTGTATATTATCATCTATTATCAGTTTGGTACTGTGAAGAACTTTCCACCTCCCAAAGAGTAACATTTATTGAAACTAATGTTTTGAACAAACTGGTAACTTTGATTGTGAATCTGTGATCTCAGACCAGTAAAGAAAAGATCTTGAAGTGTAGTAATCATGTTTGACATGTTGTAACAATGTATTTAGTAAGGGGAAATAATTTTGATCCTGAAGTGGATGAAGGAAGCAGGATTCAGAGCAGACATCACCAGGTATAGAAGCTCTGTCCTGTTCTCAGCTTGAAAGTGCTCAATGATCACTTCATAGGAGTGTCATGAAAAGGTATAACAGGGTCTTGACCAGATATTCTTCACTAGCCATGATAATCAGGATGTTTCGAGTTCAGTAATCTTTGCTATCAAAGTGAATGCTTCTAAAAAATTCAACACAATACATTTTTTTTTCATAATGTCACGTCACTGAGAGATTATAGTTTCATTTTCCTTTCTGCATCAGTCTCGGCAGAGATTTCATCTCCAGAGTGAGTTCAACAGATGGTTTTTTGAGTAGGTCAGCCATAGATTCAAGAGCCGTACCTGATGTGGGCTCATACAGTAGCAGTAGCAGTTATCAGAACATGCAGGAAAAGCCATATCAGAACTCATAAGAAAAGTAAAACAGTAACATGAAGCAAACTCAGGGGAGAGAATTTGAAAGAAGATAAAGAGAAGAAAGTAAGAACTGCTCATAAAAGTACCCACAGAAGTAAAATCAGTGCCTAGGTTCTACAGGCAGCAAGGGAAATGTGTTTCTTCATGTGATGCATCATATTCAGAACATTGTCCCTCTCACTGCTTCACTGAATGCAATGCAGTTTTGCACAAGTTGGCCACCATCTTGCAATGATATATTCAGACTTTCCATGATGTCCTGAGTCTACCTGCAGAGAGACTGTCTCTTTTTTTCTTATGCCAGGCACTACGCTTTTACTACCAACTTCTTCTGCAAACCATTGGGTCTCTTGATGTGACTGAAGTAACTCAGCTGTCTAATTTTGATGGTGTTTTCTGTGAATCAATATCTCTCTATCTGGTTTTCTTTCGTCCACGGTGTTCTAAGTGTCCTTCTATAACATTTCATTTCAAACACTGTTATTCTCCTTGCCAGTGGTTAAGAAAACATGTAGAACTATGAAAAAGGGAGGTACAGAAATGAAGATAACAACAGTTAGAAATGATGAGGTGAAGGAGGCAGCAAGAGAAGAGAAACAAATATAAAGAATGGCTGAGATGCAAGCAGGAGCAAGATGACATTGAGTACCAGAACTGCAAAAGATACTCAGACACACTTACTAAGTCACACTTGATCACACAGACACAGATGCACAGACAGAGACAAGCAGATATACAGACAGAGACACATAGAAACACAGACAGACACAAGCAGATATACAGACAGAGACACATAGAAACACAGACAGAGACAAGCAGATATACAGACATAGACACATAGAAACACAGACAGAGACAAGCAGATATACAGACAGAGACATATAGAAACACAGACAGAGACACACACATACTCTGAAACATGGACACAGATACACTGACACAGACACACAAAGATACAGAGGACACATACAGAGAAGCACACACAGGTACACTCTCAGACATCCTCACAGATGCCCACATACAGAGACACACATGGACAAAGAGAAACATACACAGACGCATTTAAACATACAAAGACACACACAGACACACATAGAACAACAGAGACACACAAATAGAGGCAAACATTCAAACACACACACACATGTGCACATAGAGAGGAATATAGAAAAAGGCACACACACAGCAGACACATACAGATAAATACATACAGAGACACAGACAGGCAGACACACACTCAGCCAGACAAACACAGAGGAAGACACACAGACATACAGAGTGACAGACAGACATATGCAGACACAAGACAAAAACTCACATAGACACAGACAGAGACAGACACACAGATACATACAGACACATTCACAGAAACACAGACATACACAGACACACAAAGAATCACAAAGACACACACAGACACACACATGCTCATACACAGAGAGACAGACATAAAAAAACAGATTCTCAGAGACTCCCAGAGAGAAACACAAAGACATAGAAATATGAGAGAAGCACAGGAATACATAGAAGCACAGAGACACACACACACAAACCTACACACAGATACAGTCACAAGCATACAGACACACACACCAACATGCACAGACACACACACATATCAACACGCACAGAGACACACACAACATGCACAGATACATACAAAACACACACACAGATACAGATACACAGAGTGATGCACACAAACACACACAGAGACACAGACAAACACTTAGACACAGACACACACAAACACTCAGACACACACACAGACATAGACACACACAGAAAAACAGACACATATAGAAACAGAGAGACACACTGACACAAAGAAACACATATGCATAGATACACATATGAACACAGACAAACACAGACACATAAACAATCACAAACACACAGACACATACCAACACACACAAAGACACACATGAGCACACGGAGACACACAAAGATGCACACAGACACACACAGATGTACACACAGTCACACATAGACACACATAGACACACACAGAAACACAGAAAATCATACACAGACACACAGAAATGCATATTCAGATGCACACCTAGCTGTATACAGACACACACACAGACACACAGAGACACAGAGAGAGACATACACAGGCACAGACAGAGACACATACAGTGACACAGCTAAAGACAGAGAGATACAGAGAAATAATAACAAACATGCAGAGTAACTCAGACAGGACAGAAAGAGACACACAGAGAAACAGACACAGACTCACAGACATAGAAACAAAAACACAAACAGAGGTATAGACTTACAGACATGCAGACACATGCAGGTGTACATAGACACAGACACACAGACCAAAGACACTCAGACACAGACATATGCAGATGTACATAGACACAGACACAGACCAAAGACACTCAGACACAGACACAAGCAGATGTACATAGACACAGACACACAGACCAAAGACACTCAGACACAGACACAGGCAGATGTACATAGGCACAGGCACACAGACCAAAGACACACAGAGACAGACACATAGACACAAACACAAGCAGATGTACATAGGCACAGACACAAACACAAGCAGATGTACATAGGCACAGACACACAGACCAAAGACACACAGACACATAGACACAAACACAAGCAGAGACACAGAAATACACAACCAGATGGACACAGACATACACACGTGAAATACACACACAGAAAAACATAGAAACAAACACATACACACACAAAGGAACACACAGAGACAGACATACAAAAACACACAGACTTACATAGAGACACAAAGACACACAAAGAGAGACATAGACACAAAGATACACATGGAGACACACAGACACACAAAGGGACACACAGATACACACAGAGAAAGAAACAAAAAACAGACACACACAGAGACATAGGCACACACAGAGACACAGACACGGATACACACAGAGACATAGGCACACACAGAGACATAGGCACACACAGAGACATAGGCACACACAGAGACATAGGCACACACAGAGACACAGACACGGATACACACAGAGACATAGAGACACACAAACAAAGGACAACACCCAGACAAAATCAGAGACTCACATTCATAAGTAACACACAGAAACATGCATGGAGACATACATACATACATGCATAGTGACACACAGTCACACAAAGAAACATACAAACACACAGATACAAACAGACACATACAAACATATATACAGAGATGCACACAGAGACACACCCAGCACACAGAGACACACTCAAGCAAAAACAGACGCATACACAATCATACACATAGAAACACGCAAGGAGACACACAAAAACTCATAGAAACACAGACAAACATACAACACACACACGGAGACACCCACAGACACACAGAGATACACGCAGACACACATACACGCACACAAAGACCCATACAGAGACACACATAAACAAATTGGCACACACAGAGAAACACAGATAGACAAATGAACGTACGCAGAGACGAAAAACAGACACACACAGAGACATATATGGAGACAGGCATACAGACACACAAACACACACAGTCACACATCAACACACTCAGACTCACTGAGACACACAAACACCCACACAGACACAAAAGTGCACAAAGAAAAATAGACACACGGAGATGCACAGAGAGACATACACACAGACACGCAGATACATGTAGACGCAGATGTACACAGAGACACAGATAAAGATCAATACATAGAGAAACACACATATTCAAAAATGATCACATGAAGAAACAAATACAGACACACACACAAACATGTACGAAAACACTGTGGCAAACAGACAAAAGCAGACACACACACAGACATACACATACACAAACACGCACACAGACACGCACAGACTCACATAGACACACAGAAAAAACATACTCAGACACACACACACAGAAACACAGAAAAAATACAGACACACACGATGATGCACAGAGAGAGAGACACACACATAGACATAGACATAGACAGAGACACAGCTAAAGTCAGATATACAGTGAAAGAAACAAAAACATACAGTCACTCATATACCACAGAAAGAGACACACAGACAGACACAGTCATACAGACACAAGCAGACACACAGACACAGAGAAAGACACAGAAAAACAGAGGCACAGCCATATAGAAAGAAACATATACACATACACAGACCAAAGACATACAGAAATAGACACATAGACACAGACACATAGACAAATACACTGACACACACATAGACACAGGAATACAGGCACACAGACACAAAGACACTGACAAACAGGCACAGACACACAAACACAGACACATATAAACAGATGCAGACCCACAGACAAAAACACATAAACAGACACATAGACACAGATGAACAGACAGACACAGATGCACAAACATAGACACACGGACAGAGACATACACACAGAAACAGACAGATATTCGCACACAGGCACACAGACAAACACACAAGCAGACACACATAGGCAGCTACACATAGACAGCCACACACAGACAGACAGACATAAAGACACATACAGATATACACACTCATAGACACACATAGAAACTGACTAATACATACAATACACACAGACACAAATAAATGCACATAGACACAAAAACACACATGGACCCACAAAAATCCACACAGATGCACACAGACATACACAGAACCACAGAGGCACACAAACAGGCACACAGAAGCAAGCACACATACAGATATACACATGCAGGCACACAGACAAACGCCCAGAGGCACAGACAGACAGATGCACAGAGCCGCAGATATAGACATACACGCAGACTCACAGTCACATAAGACACAGACAAACACAGACTCACCCACTTAGGCACACAGACAAACAGAGGCTAACACAGAGAGAGACACACACTCATAGACACACAAAGACATGCACACACACAGAGACACGCAAACACACATACACAGTCAGTTTCACACAGAGACAGACACATACAAAGACATGGAGACACACAGTTAAACAGACACACACACAGTAGCACACACACAGACAGACACAGAAATAGTGAAACGGACACACATAGAGAAACAGAGGCACATGCACAAACACAAACACATATGGAGACACACATACACACATAGAGACAGACAGAGAAACACACAAACATACACAGACAAGCACAGAGACAGATGCACACAGAGACCTATACAGAGAAACACACAGACAAACAGAAACACACACAGACACATACTGAGACACATACATGCATAGACACACACAGAGGCACACAGTAAAACACACACAGACATACAGAGACACAGACGCACATAGATACACACAAAGAGACCTATACAGAAAAACACACAGACAAGAAGAAACAGACACACATGGAGACACAAACACAGAGACAGACACACACATAATCACACAGACAAACACAAACATATAAACATATATAGACGCAAAAAAACACACACTCTAAGACACACACACAGAGACACATGGATATGCAGGGAGATTGATTGATTGATTGATTGGCCTTTATTTCACACAGAGAGAGACAGAGAAACACACAGAGAAACATACAGAGACATTGAGACACACACAGCCACACATAGAGACACACATAGATACAGACATACACAGAAACAGACAGACACAGAAGCATGGGCACACAGACAGAAACATAAACACAGACACAGACCCAAGACACAGAGACTTAGAGATACACAGATACACAAACAGACACACAGACTTAGACACTTAGAACACACAGACTCAGAAAGACAGACAGACACACATGCACGCAGAAACACATAAACACTCATAGACACACAGACAAACATAGACATCCACATACAGGCAGACACGTACAGACAGAGACACACTAATGGACAATCAAAGAAAAAGACGCACACTGACACATACAGACACACGCAGAGATACACAAGGACGCACATATATATGCAGACACAGACATACATGGGCACAGAGAAAAACACAGATGTATACAGACATACACAGACAGACACATACAGAACCACAGAGACACAAATAGAGACACACATTCAAACACAGAAACATGCACAGATACACACAGACACACATAGGCATACTCATAGACACACACAGATGCACTCTGATACACATACATACAAACATGTAGACATATAGAGACATACACAGGCACAGACAGAGACACATAGAGCGACACAGCTAAAGACAGAAAGATACAAAGAAAGAAATACAAACACACAGACAGAGTCACTCAGACATAGGCAAAGACACACAGAAACAGACACATAGACACAGACACAGAGACTCAGAAACACACAGATACAAATATAGACACTATAGACACACAGATACACAACCAGACACACAGAAACACAACCAGACACACACAGATACAAATATAGACACTATAGACACACAGATACACAACCAGACACACACATACACAACTAGACACACACATACACAACCAGACACACAGATAACACATCTAGACACACATATACAGACACACATAGAGAGACACACAGAAACACAGTGATACACACATACACATATAAAGTCACACACAGAGACAAACAAAAATTAAAGAGACACACGCAGATACATGCAGAGAGACACACACAGACTGACAGAGACACAAATACACACATGCAAGCACACAGATACACACAGACAAAGAAACAAAAACACAGAAACTCACAGACACACACAGACAAAAACAGAGACACAGACACTGACATACAGTGAGATGGACACACACCCAGACAAAATCAGAGGCACATACACAGTCAACACAACACACATGGAGATATAGACAGAAACATACAAACACACAGATGTACAAACATAGAAACACACACCACAGGCACACAGAAAAACAAAGCACACAGACACACATAGACATACAGACAGACAAAAACAGACACACACATACCAATCAAACACAGAAACATGCACAGAGACACATACACGCATATAGATACACAGACAAACATACAAACACACACAGACACACACAGACACATAACATACACAGAGACACGCAGAGACATGCATAGACATAGACACACACAGACACAGATGTACACAGAGACACACACAGAAACCCATACACAGACACACAGAGATACACACAGTGAAAGAAAAAATACAGAAATGAACACACGCAGAGACAAACAAAGACACATACGGAGACACAGTCAAGCATACACAAAGACAAAAACAGACACGTACACACATCCACACACAGACACACAAACACGCACACAGATACATACAGACATACATAGAATCACACAGACACACACACATAGACACACAGGAAAACATACCCAGACACACACAGAGAAACGTACAAAGAAAAATACAGACATGCATGGAGATGCATCGATAGAGACAGAGACACACAGACAGAGACACAGTCACAGACAGAGACACAGACACAGCTAAAGACAGAGACACAGCTAAAGACAGAGATACTGACAGAGAATCACAAACACAGAGACACTCAATCATACACCACAAAAAGTGACACGCAGACACACAGACAGACACAGGCATACTGACATAGAAACACAGAGACACAGGAAAACAAGCACACAGTCAAAGACAGAAAGGCACATAAAAACAGAGGCAGAGACAAACAAACACAGACATTTGCACAGATACATATATACAGACACAGACGCACAGAAGAAAGACTACAGAAACAGACACTTAGCCACAGACACACAGACAAATACACCGACACACATAGACACAGGAATACAGGCACAAAGACGCGACACAGACACACGAATATGTACACAGACAAACAGAAAAAGCACACGAAAGCAGACACATAGACAGACGAACGCACAGAAACAGTGACTCAAGACACACAGATATAGACATACACACACAGAAACACGACAGATACAGACACTCGGACACAGTCACACAGACAAACCCACAATGCAGATCCACATAGACAGCTACACACAGACAGATGTAGATGGACAGACACATACAGATAAACACACTCATGGACACACACACACAGAAATGCACAAAGATAGACACATAGAGACACAAATAATTGCATGCAGACACACAAAGACATATATGGACCCACAGAAATACACACAGGCGCACACATATCTACATAAAATAAGAGAACTAGGATTAAACCTCGAAAAAATCGTAGACAAAGCACTTTAGTTGGCTAAGTCAATAGTACGCTGTTCTCTCATGGCTAGACGGCTGCTCGTCCTACCGGAGTCCGTGTTCGAATCCTAGGTAATTCTCTTGTGATTTTTCTTTCTCTCACGTCTCACTAAAGTGCTTTGTCTACGATTTTTTCGAGGTTTAATCCTACAATATTTGTTCTCTTACTTTATCGTACCAAAACCTCGTAGTTTCCTATTTATAAAAAATTGTTCCTTAAAACTATACCTGAAACTAACGTCATGTAATAAGTATTAGTTCGTTTGTTATTGTTGTTCAAGTTTGCACCAGATATGGCAGGAGACCGTGTGTATGTTTGTCTAGTTGGTACCTGCTAGAGAGAATGAATCTAAGCTACGGAATTTCTGTGTGTCACGACCTCGTTTCTTACCGGGTGTCACGATCTCTCATGTATGCTGAGCAGTTACTAAAGACTATGTCAACAAAACACCTTTTTTTGGGGTGCTAGTTGGCTAAGTCGATAGTACGCTGTTCTCTCGTGGCTAGACGGCTGCTCGTCCTACCGGAGTCCGTGTTCGAATCCCAGGTAATTCTCTTGTGATTTTTCTTTCTCTCACGTCTCACTAAAGTGCTTTGTCTACAATTTTTTCGAGGGCACATGGGGCTTCCGCAAGGGTTTTCCACAAATTCCTGTCCTTCGCCTTTTTTTCTGCTCTTGCCCAGGTGAGCCACATACAGATATACACACATGGAACCACAGAGCCACATAAATAGAAACACACATTCAAACACAGATAACACACACAGACAGACAGACAGGCATATAGAAAAAGGCTTATACACAGCAGACACATACAAATAGACAGAAAGACATACACTCAGCCAGACATAAACAGGAGGCAAACACAAAAACAGACACACAATGACACATACACAGACAAACTAATTCACATAGACAGACACAGACTCACACAGACAGACACATATAGACAGACACACATACACGGAAACACGTTGAAAAAACACACACACGGACATACTCACAGACACGCAAAGAGGCACAAAGAGACATGCACAGACACACACACACACACACACACACAGACACATACGCAGAGATACAGACAGAAACAGACAAAAACACACATTCACAGAGACTCCCAGAGAGAAACACAGACACACACATAGAAACACCAAGAGAAACTCAGAAATACACAGACAGACACACACAGAGACACACAGACATACACACAAATACACTCACAGGCACACACAGAGACATACACACTGACACACACAGAGACACAACACTGACACACACAAGGACAGAGACACACACACACATACCTACATGCACACACATAGACACATACAGATACACAAAGTGACCCATACAAATATCACAGACAAACACTTAGACACAGATACACAAAAACACACAAAACAGACACACACAGAGAAACAAACACACACAGACACACATAGAAACACATAGACACACACAGACACAGAAACACAAATATGCACACAAATACACATATGAACACACTGGGACAAACACAGACACACATAAAGACACACATGGGCACATGGAGACACATAAAAATGCACACAGACACACACAGACATAGATAGAATCACACACAAGCAAATGCAGACACACACAGACACAAAAATCATACACAAACATACACAGACACACTTGGACATAAACTCAGACCCATACAGACACATACGGAGACACAGAGGCACACAGGCACACAGAGAGACATGCACAGGCACAGAGAGAGACACATACAGCAACACAGCTAAAGACAGAGAGATACAGAGAAATACAAACACACAGACAGAGTAATTCAGACAGCACAGAAAGAGACATGCAGACACACAGACAGAGAAACAGACATAGATGCAGACGCAGGAATACAGGCACACAGAGACACACAGATTCGCAGACACAGACATAAAGACACAGACATAAAGACACAGACAAATAGAGCTTAGACATGCAGACACAGAAACACATATACAGGCACAGACACACAGACCAAAGACACACAGAAACAGACACAAGCAGAGACACACAGATACAAATAGAGATACACAGATTTAGACACAGACACTCATAGACAGCCACAGACAGACACACAGACACACAAAAGACTGACAGAGAGACAGAGAGACACACAAAGAGAGACACAGACACAGAGACACACACAGAGACACAGACACAAAGAAAAAGAAACAAAAACATACAGACACATACAGACATACACAGAGATAAACAGACACACAGACACGGACACAGTGACAAAGATACACAGAAACACAGAGGCACACGCAGACAAAATCAGAGACACACATATACAATCAACACATAGAATCATACACGGATATACACATACATGCGTAGAGACACAGAGAAATACACAAATACAGAGACACATAGACACCCACAGACACACAGACACCCACAGACACACAAAGAGATACACACAGACACACAAAACCATACACAGACACGCAGAGACACACAAAGACACAGACACATGCAGACACAGACATACACAGACACGCAGAGACACACAAAGACACAGACACATGCAGACACAGACATACACAGACCAGTACACAGACACACTCAGAAACACAGAGATAACACAGAGAAACACACAGATACATAAACGAGACAAAATGATGGCATAAAGAAGTTACAAAAATCTTGTATAAAAGATCAGTGCAGTGAAAAAGTGAGCATGGAGTGCTTCAGCCCAGCAGATTGTGAATGATGTTAATGGTCATCTAGTATCTGAAACAGAGATCCAGTATGTGAAACAGAGAGGATACTACAGAGATGGAGCCGGTACTTAACAGGTTACTCAGTATACCATCTGAGGCATGCCAAACACATAACAACACAGCTGGCCTCATAGAGCTGGAACCAGACGTGCTACACACTGAAATCAGACAAGCCTTCAGAAAGGCCCCAATGAACAGTCTCAGGATGTGATGGAATATCCAGTGAGTTAATCAAATGTGCAAAAGAGGTTGGAATTGCTTGGCTTCACAGACTTTGTAACTTAGTATGGGAAAAACAAGAAACACCACATGACTGGAGAAATGCTATACATATTCCAATATGGAAGAAAAAAGGCAATAAAAGAGACTGCAACCAATATAGAGGCATCTCTTACAAAACCATACTGGAAAAATGTTATGCAAAATTCCAGAGAACAGACAACAACCAGTGACTGAACCACAGTTAAATGAAACTCAAATTTAGACAAAATATCTGCAGGGTATATGAGGAGGGAGAGAGTGAGATAAGAGAGATGAGACCAGCAGCTCTCTGTATCTTAGGATTGTGGAGAACAACAAAAGAAGATGAGAAACAGCTAAGAGTGTTTTTAGAGCAGAGTCTTAGGAAATATCTTTGGTCCTGTCAGCAAGAACAACAATGGAGTCTGGAGTGTCAGAACAAAAAAGAAATGCACAGTTTGTATAAGGAACTGTTAACACTATAATAGGTTTCTGATAAATGGACTGTTAATTTCAGTATTCTCAGAACTGTTTAATCCTGTTTAAATTGCTATAGTTTCAGACAAAATATTTCATACACAGAATCGTACATGTTGATAATTTTGTTAGTGCATATTTTGGCATTTCATATTCAGTATATGTAAAATGCTTTTCTGTTGCTTCTCATTTTTTGCCCTCACACTGAATATCTTGTCAAGATATATATATATATATATATATATATATATATATATATATATATAATTTTTGTATTTTCAATAAGGAAAAACTACAAATAATCAAATACATTTTGGGACTTGCAACTTTCACTGAAGCTATCTGCAGACATAATCTTCCTCTCAGAATTCGTTACAGCCAGATAAAATTTGTTTCAAAGACTGAAAAGTAAATAGTATAATAAACTATGCCAAGAACTAAATCGGTGTGGCAGATCACAGAAGACACTTCAAAATACTGTTTTAATCTATGGTGAGTGAGTATTATAATTCGGCTTTGTGGAAAAAAAATTAGAGGATATAGGAACATCCACCTATATAAATTTCATTCCTCTAAACTCTGCATATACTCAGTATAAAGTGGAACAAATTCAAGAACAACACGCAGATGAGCAAACAACAACCTATCTCATGGGTGATCAGGAAAAGGAGATGGACATACGTAGGTCATATGATGAAAAGAAACAGAATTCTAAAATAATCTATCAAGTGGAACACAACAGGCTGAAGAAAAGAGGTTAACCACATGAAACTCTAAAGAAGATGTTACGAGAGGCCAATATAGTAGGTATAAAATCCCTTGATTAGGTTGAAAAGCTCACAGAAAACAGGAAAACTTGGTAAACTACCATGCAAGCCCTCTATGATGTTTAACGGCTCCAGGAAGGATGTAAGAAACTGTTTTTTTTTTTTTTAAATCTTTATTTCTAACAAAATTTTAACATGTCACTTAAATGACTTTAAATGGAGTTGTACATAAATATACATGCATGATAACATGTTAAAAGTGTACTTGAACTAAACATATGAAGTTGTAATGAGATACAATTTTGATGGATTTAGTATTTTTATTTGGTAGGATTTAGGTGATATTGTGAAGGTCAGTCTATCACCACTCCCATGAGTGAATAAAAGGAGAATAGTCACATGAATATGGAACTGCAAAATAATCTGATGAGGGTGAACTCAAAGACTAAAATTGCCAGTTGTTGCATAGAATTCTCCTTGCAATCTGATCAGAGTTTTCTTTGATATGGTCAGAATCAGTTCTACACCTTTAGTTCTTTTTCCAGTCTTGTCTTTCTCACAGCCTGGAGTCCGGTGGCAGATTGCCGTAGTGAGTAGTGTGTTCAGTGTAATGAATAATGTGCCACTTCTGAAGTCCTGAGAATCCATCTCCATGTTATCCAGTATTTGCCCAATTTTCTTTTGCCCTATAGAATCAGGTTCATTGTTTGAACTGGTGGCACAGTAAATTATTTTTTAGTTTCCTGGGTTAATTATTTGACAGCCATGAGCCATTAAATTTTTTGTAAAATTTAAATATCACAGTTGTATTCTTTGTTCCAGAGTTGGGTATTTGTCATGTCAAAAAGCCATTGATGGTAAAAATATGCATCACATCATTACCTGATAAAATATTGCAGCCAGGTTTGATTTTAAAAAAAAAGAGAATTGTGGATGCGGTTCAGTAGGTACAAGTTAAAGATAGATTTTCTAGAGTCCTCAATTTAATGTGAAAGGTGCAGTCTACTTTCATGATATGCTTCTGTTAGACTGTGTCTATGGCTGCCAAGCCAGAGCTGATGTTGGCTGTTCATAAAGAGCTCATTTATTTTGAGTGGTTTTTTTTTTCATTCAGACTCCACAAAATATTACTGACATGAGATTTATTCTCAAAAAAAAAAAAAGAGTTTTCAGAAGATTGAACATGTTTTTTTAAATGTGACAATATATATTTTGTGACAGTTTAGTTATAACTATTTTGAAACTTTTATGAATGTGACTATAATGGTTTCTGTTAAGTATGCATCAGTGATGAGTTTAAATATGAGATACGTACAAATGTTAGTTTCATTGTTGCTTCTTACTGTTGAGAGCTGATGTGAGTTATGCAATTTGGCAGTCACATGACCCACATCTGACATGAGGGTTGGTGAATCACAGCCAGCCAAGACCCTGTCCAACCTCCCTGCTGTTACCCCCCCCCCCCCCAGTAACAAGCCTAGTTTGGCTAACACTGCGGGAATCAGCACAGTCCCCATGGTGGTGGAGTCTGTTAAAGAAGTACTACATACACCAAACTCCCTGCAGTTTTTGCTACTTGGGAATTGCACCAAAAAAAAAAAGCTCCACCATAAATCACCCCAGTCTGACAATGCTGCGCCTCAACATCTCCACTGTAACAGATGCAATAAAAAACCATCAGTCAAAGTTCCATGGAGTGAGTGAATGAATAATCTTTATTTTTAAAGGTAAAGAATTGGGCATGCAGGGTCATCTTACATTCTGCCCTTCATCACTCTATCTTTCATTCTTCCCACACACTCAGTTTAATACAAGTATACAAATTACGTTAGGGACAAAGCATATCAAAAGAGTGTAAGATTAAACTATTACGCTCAAAGTAAAAGAAGAAGTAACTAACCTAATAAAATAGCGCACACATACGCACACATATATAATCAAAATATATTGTCAGTAAGATCTTCTAACATATGTTTTATAACAAACATTAAAATAATTTCTAACAATATCTAACTAAGGGCTATGATGAAAGTCACGGAAGCCAATTATCACCAAAATTATCAAAGGACATCTGTCTTACTGTATGTGATTTGGGGAATGATGAAAGGCATGGAAGCCATTAGTCACCAAAAATATCAAAGTACACTTATCTTCTTGCATATGCTCAAAGGAATGATGTAAGGAATGGAAGCCAAACACCAAAATTATCACAGGACAGTCGACTTCTTGCATATGCTCAGGGTGATGATTTAAGGCATGGAAGCCAATTATCACTAAATATATAAAAGGTATTCCATCTACTTGCACATACTCAGGGGAATGATGAAAAGTATGGAAGCTAATTATCACAAAAATTATAAAAAAACATCTGTCTTGTTCAGTATTCTCAAGGGAATGGTGAAGGTATGGAAGTCAATTACCACCAGAAATATCAAAAGACATCAGTATTGTTGCATGTGTTCAGGGGAATGATGAAATGCATGGAAGACAATTATCACCAAAAATATCAAAGGACGTCCATCTTCTTACATGTGCTAAGGGCTATGATGTGGAAGCCAATTATCCAAAAAAATATCAAAGGACAACTGTCCTCTGACATGTGCTCAGGGGAATGATGAAAGGCGTGGAAGAAAATTATCACTAAAAAAGTCAAAGGATATTTGTCTTTTTTCATGAAACAGAGGAATGATGAAAAGGATTGAAACCAATTATCACCAAAAATATCGAAAGATATCCATCATATTACATGTGTTCAGGTGGAATGATGAAAGGCATGGAAGCCAATTATCACCAAAATTATCAAAGGTCAGCCGTCTTCTTGCATGCTCTCAGGGTAATGATTTAAGGCATGGAAGCCAATTATCACTAAATATATAAAAGGTATTCCATCTACTTGCACATACTCAGAGGAATGATGAAAAGTATTTAAGCTAATTATCACCCAAAACATCTGTCTTGTTCAGTATTCTCAAGGGAATGATGAAGGTATGGAAGCCAATTACCACCAAAAATATCAAAGGACATCCGATTTGTTGCATGTGTTCAGGGGAATGATGAAAGGCATTGAAGACAATAATAACAAAAATATCAAAGGACAACTGTCTTCTGACATGTTTTCAGCGGAATGATGAAAGGCACGGAAGCCATTTGTAACCAAAAATATCGAAGTAGATTTGACTCCTTGCATATTCTCAAGGGAATGATGTAAGGAATGTTAGCCAATTATCACGAAAAATATGAAAGGTCATCAGTCTACTTGCATATCTTCAGGTGAATGTGACAGCATGGAAGAAAATTATAACCTAAAAGATCAAAGGGCATCCATCTTCTTGTATATGTTCAGGTGAATGATGAAAGGTTTGGAAGCCAGTTATCACCAAAAATATCAAAGGACATCCATCTTCTTGCATGGAGACTGGGGAATGATGAATGGTATGCAAGCAAATTATCACCAAAACTATCAAAGGACATCCATTTTCTTAAATGTGCTAAGGGCTATGAATTAAGGCATAGAAGTAAATTATCACTAAAAGTATAAAATGATATTTGTCTTTTTACTTATAAACAGAGGAATGATGAAAGGCATTGAAACCAATTATTACCAAAAATATCAAAGTATATCTGTCTTCTGACATGTGCTAAGTTGGAATGATGAAATGCATGGAAGTCAATAATCACCAAACTTATTATAGAACATCCATCTTCTTACAGGTGGTAAGGGCTATGATGAAAGGCATGGAAGCCAATTATCCCAAAAAATAACAAAGGACATCTGTCTTCTGACATGTACTGAAGTGAATGATGGCAGCCACAGCAGCCAATTCTCAACAGAAATATCAAAGGACATCCGCCTTCTTGCATGTGCTCAGGGGAATGATGAAAGGCATGTAATACAATTACCACCAAAAATTTAAAAGGACATTCATCTTCTTGCATATGCTCAGGGAAATGATAAGAAGTATGGAAGCCAATTATCACCAAAAAATATCAAAGTACATGTGTCTTTTTGTATGCATAAAGGGGAATAATAAAAGGCATGGAAACAAATAATCAACAAAAATATCAAATGAGATCCATCTTTTTGCATGTGCTCAGGGTGATGATAAAAGGCATGGAAGTGAATTATTACCAAAAATATCGAATGACATCCATCTTGTTGCATGTCCTCAGGAGAATGATAAAAGGCATAGAAGTAAATTATCACCAAAAATATCATAGGACATCAGTCTTCTTGCATATACTCAGGAGAATGATGAAAGGCATGGAAATAAGTTATCACTAAAAATATCAAAGGACATTTGTATTTTTATGTATAAACAAAGGAATGACGAAAAGGATTGAAACAATTATCACCAAAAATATCAAAGGCTATCTGTCTTCTTACATGTCCTCAGGTGGAATGATAAAAGGCATGGAAGCCAATTATCACCAAAAATATCAAAGAACATACATTTTCTTATATGGGTACAGAGGAATGATGAAAGGCATGAAAGCCAATTATCACCATAAATATCAAAGAACATACATTTTCTTATATGAGTACAGAGGAATGATGAAAGGCATGGAAGCCAATTATCACCATAAATATCACATGACATCCATCTTCTTACACATGCTAAGGGCTATGATGAAAGTCATGGAAGACAGTTATCACCAAAAATATCAAAGGACATCCGTCTTAATGTATGTGATCAGAGGAATGATGGAAGGCATGGAAGCCATTTTTCACCAAAAATGTCAAAGTACATTTGTCCTCTTGCATATGCTTAAGGAAATAATGTAAGGAATGGAAGCCAATTATCACCAAAACTAAAAAAAAGTCAACCGTCTTCTTGCATGTTCTCAGGGTGATGATTTCAGGCATGGAAGACAATTATCACCAAATATATAAAAATTATTCCATCTACTTGCATACACACAGGGGAAAGATGAAAAGTAAGGAAGCTAATTATCACCCAAAATATCAAACATCTGTCTTGTTCAATATTCTCAAGGGAATTATGAAAGTTTCATTCATTCATTTACATGTCCCTTGCAGAACTTTACCTCCCAAACAGCACTCTTGTAGGCCTCTTGGTTGTGAGCAAGATGGCCTGCTGCTGCATTATGAAAGTATGGAAGCCAATTATCATCAAAAATATCAAATGAAATCCGTATGTTTGCATGTGTTCAGCTGAATGATGAAAGGCATTGAAGACAAATGTCACCAAAAGTATTAAAAGACATCCATCTTCTTACATATGCTAAGGGGAATGATGAAAGGCATAGAAGGAAATTATCACTAAAAATATAAAAGGGTATTTGTGTTTTTACATATAAACAGTGGAGTGATGAAAGGCATTGAAACCAATTATCACCAAAAATATCTAAAGATATCCATCTTTTTGCATGTGCTCAGGGCAGTGATGAAAGGCATGGTAGACAATTATCACAAAAAATATCAAAGGGCATCCATCTTCTTGCATAATTTCAGGGAAATGATGAAAGGCATGGAAGTTAATTATCACCAAAAATATCACAGGACATCCCAACTCCTGTCATCTGCTATGGGCTAATATGAAAGTCATGGAAGCCAATTATCACCAAAACTATCAAAGGACATCCGTCTTATATGTTCAGAGGAATGATGAAATGTATGAAAGCCATTTGTCACCAAAAACATTCAAAAGACATTTATCTTCTTGCATATGCTCAAGGAAATGATGTAAGGAATGGAAGCAAATTATGATAAAAGGCATGGAAGGAAATTATCACTAAAAATATCAGAGGATATTTTTCTTTTTACATACAAACAGAGGAATGATGAAAGGCATTGAAACCAGTTATCACAAAAAGTATCAAAGGACAACCCTCCTCTTGAAAGAAGATTGGGGAATGATGAATGGCATGGAAGCCAATTATCCCCCAAAATATCAAAGGACGTACATCTTCTTACATGTGGTAAGGGCCATGATGAAAGATACGGAAGCCAATTATCCCCCAAAATATCAAAGGACATCTGCCTTCTGACATGTGCTCAGAGGAATAATGACAGGCGTAGAAGCCAAATATCAACAAACATATCATAGGATATCTGTCTTCTGTGTTCAGTGGAATGATGAAATGCATGGAGCCAATTGTCATAAAAAATATCAGAGGCTATCCATCTTCTAGCATGTGCTATGGGGAATGATGAAGAAGGGCATGGTGGAGAATTATCATCAAAAATATCAAAGGCTATCCATCAGTATTTTCTTGAGTATCCATTATATGCCAGAATGTGTGGCAAGCTTCCGGTCAAGATGGCGGATCCATGACAACAACGTACTGTATTTTCAAGACAGCAGAATTTTTGACATGGATTAGACCCGGTTTCTGCCTTCTTGTGTCATTTTATGTAGTACTTTCGCTGCGATTTTTTATGAGGACGATGCTGGTAGCGGGAACTTATATTCTTCCGTGTCGGCGACCTTGTAGCCACATTTCGCTATGATGTCATGCGAGTCTACGGGACACCCTTGGGCAAGGTGGAGTACCCGTATAGCCCCCCGATCAGGGTGACGTGAAGCCATGGGAGCAGGTGGTGGATGGAATGGGAGAGCAGCTGACAGATAATGTTGGTTATGGTCACCATTCTATGATGGTAGGCAGATGATCTCAATGTAGGGACAATGGCTACGATCACTGACTATTACAGTCACTGCCCGGAAGGAAATCAATGGTAAACTATCTTCTGGAAACATACCAAGAAACCCAAGCAGCAATCATGGAAAGTCAAATAGGAAAAAGATCTGGTGGTGAGTCCCCCAGGCCAGATAGATCTAATTTTCACACTGGGGAAGAGTGTGAGGCAGAGGTCGGTACTAGTAATTGTGATGACGGACAAAATCCTGACGGTGTTACCAAGGAAAACCCCTGTATCAAACTAAAAAGAAAACTAAGAGTAGGAACATGGAATGTAAGAAGTATGTATGAGGGAAAATATCAAGTAATAAGTGCCGAGATGAAAAGAACGCGGATACACATTTTGGGAATCTGCGAACATCGATGGAAAGGGTCAGGACACTTTAAGAGCGAGAATGATAATATATTTATATATTCTGGCGGAGAAGCAGGAGGAAAGAATGGAGTGGCTTTTTATTTGGACAAATCAACATCAAAAGCATTACTAGGCTACAATCCAGTAAGTGATAGAATCCTAACAATCAGACTTAAGGGCATTCCTAGAAATGTAACAGTCATCCAGGTATATGCACCTACATCAGCAGCAGAAGAAGATGAAGTAGAACATTTTTATAACACACTGCAGACGACAATGGACCAGGTACGGAAAAATGATATTGTATTTATAATGGGTGATTTTAATGCAAAAATTGGTACAGAAAGAGCAGAAGATGAAGGACATGTTGTAGGGAAATTTAGCATAGGACACAGAAATGAGGCAGGTGACAATCTAATGGCGTTTTGTATGGAAAATGAGCTAATGATCGCTAACACACTTTTTAAACAACATCCAAGAAGACTTTACACATGGACATCACCTGATGGGAAAACCAGGAATCAAATAGATTACATTTTAGTGCAGAGAAGGTGGAAGTCAAGCATAACATCAGCAAAAACTTTACCAGGTGCTTATTGTGACACGGACCATGAGTTATTAATAGCAGACATGAAGATAAAGATAAAAAAGATAGTTATGGGATCAAGACCACTCCGCTTTGACCTTACAAATATACCAGAACAATACGGTATAGAAGTGAAGAACCGTTTCGAAATCCTGATGGCTGTACAGGAAGAGATGACACCAGATGAATTGGCTACGCAGGCCAAAGATATCTTAGTAACAACAGCTAAAGACATGGTTCCAGTAAAGAAAACACAAAGGAATAGATGGATCACAGCAGGTACACTAGAACTGAAAAAAAAATGTAGAGAAATGAAGACGCAATGGAGAGTGACAAACAACAACAAAGATAAATATAAAACTTTAACAAAAGAAGTACGAAGAAACATAAGAAAAGACAAAAAACAATACATATAAGATTGTTGTGAAAGAATAGAACAACATCAGAGATGTGGAAGAGATAGTGAAATGTTTAAAGAAATGAAGACATTGACGAGAAATGTCACACCTAAGCTAAATGTAATTTGTGATGAGATGGGGAATACCCTGACAGAGACAGAGGAAATTCTGGAAAGATGGAAGTAATATTGCAAAAGAATGTATGAAACAACCGACTGTGGAAGCAGAAATCAACAGTGTGAATTATTATTGGATGAGAAAGAACCCGAGCCGACAATGGAAGAAGTTTTATGGGCAATAAGGAGTCTGAAAAATGGTAAATCACCGGGTATGTGATGAGATAACCGCTGAATTTATTAAAGCAGGAGGAAAGGAGTGTGCAACAATCTATCATGCACTATGTGAAAAGATATGGCATTCAGGTATTTGGCCAAAAGAATGGAAAAGAACTGTATTCATACCACTGCCAAAAAAGGGTAACCTGAAATTATGCACCAACTACAGAACTGTTGCCCTGATTAGTCATGCCAGTAAAATTCTGTTAAAAATCATAATGGGTAGACTTCGAAAGAAAATAGAAGAAGTCAATATGGTCCAAGCTGGCTTCAGGCAAGGAAGAGGATCAAGAGATCATATATTCAATCTAAGATTAATAATAGAGAAATGCAGGGAGTTTAATGTGAATCTATATTTATCCTTTATAGACTACTCAAAGGCATTTGATTGTGTACAACACCAGAAACTTTGGGAAATAATGGAAAAAATGGGATTTCCAACACATTTGATACAATTAACATCACTGCTGTATTTAGACCAACAAGCGGCAGTAAGAATAAATGGTGAAACAACAAGTTGGTTTGACATAAAACAAGGGGTCCGTCAGGGGTGCATATTGTCACCCTACTTATTTAACTTGTATACTGAAAATATAATGAGGAATGTTAGAGAAGATGTAGACAAAGAATATTACGATGCCATAACAGTTGGAGGTTATGAAATACCAGAGATTAGATATGCTGATGACACAGTATTGCTGTCCACAACACAAGAAGGAATGGAAAAACTCATTATGTCAGTCCGCAAGAACAGCGAAGAGCAGAACCTCTATCTTAATGCAAAGAAAACTAAATTGATGACAACTGACAAAACAAACAAGGCAACTGAAATATGTATCAATGAGGAAAAACTGGAAGAAGTGGAGAGTTTTGAATATCTTGGATCACTACTAACTAATAATGGAGATACAATGAGGGAAATTAAAAGGAGGACATCTATTGCTCTTCAGAAAGTAAAACAAATAAAGAATCTGTGGAGAGGAGCAGACAGAACCACAAAAATAAGATTTTTAAGGACATGCATCTTTCCTATCGCAACATATGCCTGTGAGACCTGGACACTTAACAAAACAGCTGAGAAGCACATAAATGCCTTTGAATGTAAATGCTATAGAAGAGTTCTCCAAATATCGTGGACACAAAAAAGAACAAATATATCTATACTACAAGAGCTAAATATTGAAGAAGGCTGGCTAGTAAAGAGGATTAAAGAGAGAAAACTTAAATATTTTGGCCACATTAAACGTCATGATAATTTAGAGAAGACCGTATTGGAAGGATACATAATGGGAAAAAGAAAAAGAGGAAGACCGAAACGAAGATGGCTGCAGGACATCGTTGATGATCTGGAAATGGATGCAGCAGCTGCAGGCCATCTTACTCACAACCGAGAGGCCTACAGGAGTGCTGTTTGGGAGGCAAAGTTCCGCAAGGGACATGCAAAGGAATGAATGAATGAATCCATCTTCTAGCATGTGCTATGGGGAATGATGAAGAAGGGCATGGTGGAGAATTATCATCAAAAATATCAAAGGCTATCCATCTTCTAGCATGTGTTAAGGGGAATGATGAAAAGTATGGAAGCCAATTATCACCAAAAATATCAAAGGGCATCCGTCTTCATGCATGTGCTGAGGGCTGTGATGAAAGTCATGGAAGCTTTTTATCACCAAAAATTTCAAAGGACATCCATCTTCTACAATGTGCTCAGGGGAATGATGAAAAGTATGGAAGCTAATTATTACCAAAAATATCAAACCACATCCATCTTCTTGCATTTGCTCAGGGGAATGATGAAAGATATGGAAGAGAATTATCACCATATATATATATCAAAGGGCATCCGTCTTCTTGCATATGCTCAGGGGAATGATGAAAAGTATGGGAGCTAATTATCACCAAAAATATCAAACCACATCCATCTTCTTCCATGTGCTAAGGGTTATGATGAAAGTCATGGAAGCCATTTATCACCAACAATGTTAAAGGACATCTTCTTATATGTGCTCAGTGGAATGATGAAAGCCATGGAGGAAAATTATCACTAAAAATATCAAAGGATTTTTGTCTTTTTACATATAAACAGAGGAATGATGAAAGACATCGAAACCATTTATCACCAAAAACATCAAAGGATATCCATCTTCTTACATGTGCTCAGGTGGAATGATGAAAGGCATGGAAGCTATTTGTCACCAAAAACATTCCAAGAAAAAAACCTTGTACTAGCAGTGTTGATAGACCTGAAGAAAGCCTTTGATAAAGTCCTATTTACACAATAGAAGAGCTAGTTTAGTAATGGATGGACACAAAAGCCAGAAAGTACTGTTGCTATATGGTGTACCACAAGCAGAACTCCTTTCACCTACACTATTCCTAGTATTCATTAATGACCTGGTCAAGGAACTTCCCTATGGAATCAAAGCGGCACTGTACGCAGATGATCTGATCATGTGGTGTACAGATGAATACTTGACAGCTGCTACACAGAGACTCCAAAGAGCAGCAGACATCTTGACATCATGGACAAACAAATGGTGTGTAAGTATCAATACAGAGAAATCAAGTACCACTCTGTTCACTCTCTCATATAAACAGAAAGCAGGTAAGATCTTTGTAAATGAAATATCCTTAAGGATGGACAACCAACCCACTTACTTAGGAGTGACTCTTGACTCAAAACTGACCTGGAAGTAACACATCAACAGTGCAGAAGCAAAAGCCAGAAGAAAACTAGCCATATTAAGAAAATTGAGTGGAGCCACATGGGGAGCTAGTGAAAGAATCCTCAAGAATGTATATCAGCAAAGTATTCTACCACATTTAGAATATGGCTCAACATCTTGGTGCACAGCATCAAACACTACGCTGCATAATCTAGACAAGGTACAAAATCAGTCACTAAGGATTATCACAGGTGCCATGATGTCCACATCAGTAGTAGAAATGCAGAAAATAGTTGGTGTTAAGCGCTAAAAGAATGTAGAGACAAAAAAGTCATGACCTTGGGAAATAAATTCCTCAGCTTTGTAAGCCATCCCCTGAAGGAGAGATTCAATAACTTGGCATTAGGATGGCTTAAAAGATGCAGCTTCATTCATCAGGCCAAGCGTATGCGTAAGCTGATATCTGACCTTCCAACTATAGTCGCTCCATTATCATCTGTACCAGAGCATACGCCATGGAAAGAAACAGATTTTACACAAATAACTATTCAGACTGAAGTGAAAGGTGTACAGAATGGTGAGATGCATAGCAGTCTTGTAAGATCAACAGCCACACTTAGTGTTCTAGATGACAAATATCCATATGACACCTGGATATGTGTGTATACAGATGGATCTGCACACATTGCCATAAAGAATGGAGGGGCAGGAGCACATATTGAAAATCCATACAACAGCACTGACAAGATTTCCATACCCACTGGAAAATACTGCAACAACTTTGATGCAGAAGTTAGGGCAATTATTGCTGCAGCTGAAAAACTATCAGACTCCAGAATTGATACATGCCCCGTAGTAATTCTCACGGATGCAAGATCAGTACTGGAAGCTATTCAGTGCAACAATCTACCAGACCTTAAGAATGCCGTGTCAAAAACTGGCTTACAACATGGAGTCATTTTGCAGTGGATTCCCTCCCAGGATACCAGGCAATGAGAAAGCTGACCATCTGGCCAAAGAGGGCACTGAAATGGAACAACCAGACATACCACCAATCACCTATAACCATAAGAAAAACATGATAAAAACCTACAGGAAGCCACAAACACCACCACATGATGACTATCACATGCTAAACAGAAAGGAACAAGTCATCATTTTCTGTCTCCGAACAGGACACAGCCGACTCCGAAGTCATATGTATATAAAGTTTAAGTTGGTACTACTAATCTTTGTACATGTGGCCAGGTGCCCCAAACTGTGGAACATGTCCTCCAAAACTGCACCAGCTATGAGACACTGAGAAATAATTACTGCCCCCAGTGAACCCACTAAAGAAGATAAGCTTTGTGGTTCCATACATGAATTACAAAAAACAGTGAAATTTGTCCAAGGACTGCAGATATAGACAGACAGTGCAAATGAAAAAGAAGAAGAAGAGAGACCAAAATTATCAAAGGACAACTGTCTTCTTGCATGTGCTCTGGGGAATGATGAAAGGCATGGAAGCAAATTATCACCAAAAATTAAGGTGAGCTCAGCCAGGACGGAAACCTCGCATAGAGCAAAATCTCACTTGATTTTGATTTTCAGTATAAATACAGACCATGAAAGTGTGGCGTATTGATCCTTTTTACTTTGAGTTTTAAGCAAGAGATGTCAGAAAAGTTACCACAGGGAGTAACTGGCTTGTGGCAGCCAAGCATTCATAGCGACGTTGCTTTTTTGATCCTTTGATACGCTGCTGAGGAGACTCTTCAGATGCCGTGTGTGGAGTGAAACTTCTCCCGGTCAATGAAGAAAATGTGGAAAAGCAATTAAGGTTGCCGTGCAACGCCAATGTGAAAAAGTGATGGAAAGGATAAAGTGAAGCTTAATTGGTATGTCCAGTAGTATCGCGGCGAGAGCTACTCATACCATGGCACCTCTGCTCTAGAGGCCGGCCACGTCTGATATACACCCATACTGGTGAAATATGGCTAAACCGACTTACACCAGGGGTGAAATTTGATGGCTACACATGTCACGGTACCTCCACTCTAGAGGATGGTCATGTCCGATATACACCCATACTGGTGAAATATGCCTAAACCAGTTTACACCAGGGGTGAAACTTGATGGCTACGCATGTCACGGTACCTCCACTCTAGAGGTCAGTTATGTCCTAAACACGTCCATAATGGGATAATATGCCTAAACTGGCTCAACCCAGGGGTGAAAGTCACTAGTGGTGAGGATTCATCCTCCTAGACAAAAGCTCCATCCTGGTCACAACTAGGAAGGGTAGTGGCCACTTTGGAGACACTGGACCAGGGCAGTCTAGATAGGCAACCACCTCTCACCCGGCGGGGATGTATGCACATACTAATCAGGCTGAGGTTTTTCGGTGAGAAAGTCAGATGCTGTACTGGATGGGCAACCACCTCTCTAATGCCTGTGATACACAGTTATCCCAGAACACGTCAAAGTTTTCTGGTGGGAAAGTCCAGCTCTAGCTTAGATGGGCTAAAACCTCTCACCCAGCAGGGATATACTGATATCTAAAGCAGGTCAAGGTTTTCTGGTGGGAAAGTCCAGCTCTAGCTTAGATGGGCTAAAACCTCTCACCCAGCAGGGATATACTGATATCTAAAGCAGGTCGAGGTTTTCTGGTGGGAAAGTCCAGCTCTAGCTTAGATGGGCTAAAACCTCTCACCCAGCAGGGATATACTGATATCTAAAGCAGGTCGAGGTTTTCTGGTGGGAAAGTCCAGCTCTAGCTTAGATGGGCTAAAACCTCTCACCCAGCAGGGATATACTGATATCTAAAGCAGGTCGAGGTTTTCTGGTGGGAAAGTCCAGCTCTAGCTTAGATGGGCTAAAACCTCTCACCCAGCAGGGATATACTGATATCTAAAGCAGGTCGAGGTTTTCTGGTGGGAAAGTCCAGCTCTAGCTTAGATGGGCTAAAACCTCTCACCCAGCAGGGATATACTGATATCTAAAGCAGGTCGAGGTTTTCTGGTGGGAAAGTCCAGCTCTAGCTTAGATGGGCTAAAACCTCTCACCCAGCAGGGATATACTGATATCTAAAGCAGGTCGAGGTTTTCTGGTGGGAAAGTCCAGCTCTAGCTTAGATGGGCTAAAACCTCTCACCCAGCAGGGATATACTGATATCTAAAGCAGGTCGAGGTTTTCTGGTGGGAAAGTCCAGCTCTAGCTTAGATGGGCTAAAACGTCTCACCCAGCAGGGATATACTGATATCTAAAGCAGGTCGAGGTTTTCTGGTGGGAAAGTCCAGCTCTAGCTTAGATGGGCTAAAACCTCTCACCCAGCAGGGATATACTGATATCTAAAGCAGGTCAAGTTTTTCTGGTGGGAAAGTCCAGCTCTAGCTTAGATGGGCTAAAACGTCTCACCCAGCAGGGATATACTGATATCTAAAGCAGGTTGAGGTTTTCTGGTGGGAAAGTCCAGCTCTAGCTTAGATGGGCTAAAACCTCTCACCCAGCAGGGATATACTGATATCTAAAGCAGGTTGAGGTTTTCTGGTGGGAAAGTCCAGCTCTAGCTTAGATGGGCTAAAACCTCTCACCCAGCAGGGATGTACTGATATCTAAAGCAGGTCAAGGTTTTCTGGTGGGAAAGTCCAGCTCTAGCTTAGATGGGCTAAAACCTCTCACCCAGCAGGGATATACTGATATCTAAAGCAGGTCAAGGTTTTCTGGTGGGAAAGTCCAGCTCTAGCTTAGATGGGCTAAAACCTCTCACCCAGCAGGGATATACTGATATCTAAAGCAGGTCAAGGTTTTCTGGTGGGAAAGTCCAGCTCTAGCTTAGATGGGCTAAAACCTCTCACCCAGCAGGGATATACTGATATCTAAAGCAGGTTGAGGTTTTCCAGTGAGAAAGTTCAACTCTAGATTAAACTGGTGTAACGAAAACTACGGTGTCACGCAGTACTGCTTCTAAGATCCACCTAGAATACAGGCTCAAGCCCTGCGATACTCTGAACCTCTTGTGGTCCTCTCGGAGATCTTGTGTGGTCCTCTCGGGGACCACAGGACCTATTGAGGACCACAGGAGTAAATTCAGGAGTATCACGGGGCAGTCTTGGTGGTAGAAGCAAACGAAGAAGAAGAAGAAGATCAACAAAAATATCAAAGGACATCTGTCTTCTTCAGCATGTTCAGGAGAGTCATGAAAGGCATATAAGTCAATTATCACCAAAAATGTCAAAGGACATTTGTCTTCTGATATGTGTTCAGAGGAAAGATGAAAGGCATGTAAGTCAATTATCACCAAAAATATCAAAGGACATCTGTCTTCTTCTTACATGTGGTCAAGGGAAAGATGAAAGGCATGGAAGCCAATTATCACCAAAAAATATTAAAGGAAACTTGTCTTCTTGCTTGTACTCAAGGGAATGATGAAAGACATGGAGGCCAATTATCAAAGGTTATCTTGTCAGTCATCATCAAAAATGTCACCGTAACAACCTATGACTGCCATCATAAACATCATTGTTTTCAACATGAGAGCAGAACACTCGGATCTTTGGGAATCTGAAAAAACTACAGCCATTCCCTAGGGTATCAATGCCTGACTTAATATAACTTGTAGTTACCAACAATGGGTAAATTGTGTTATATTAAAAATTCAAATTACAACAATGAATTGTAATAACAAATAAGCACTACTTTGTGACTCACATCAAAACATTGCACATCTACAGCAGTTGGTTGGTTTCTTTCATTTTTTTTTTTTTCATAGAAAGGTACAAACATTTGACTGACGTCAGATACAAAATGTACCTAACTGTTCCAACTTACATGCAAATTCAGCTTATGAATAGAGTTAGGAACAAAACTTATTTGTATCTTCGGAACTACTTGGACTTAAACAAGCATGTCAGAACATGCTGTCACTTTTAAAACTGGCCTACATCACGGTGATTGTGTAGTGGTTAGCACACTAGTCTGCCAATCAGAAGGTCCCTGGTTCAATTTTCCACTGGGGTCAGCCCAGTCTCTGGGGTTTCCCTAGATCAGCAGGGATCATAGGTGTATTAGCAGGGAGCAAAAAAAAAGGCAATGGATTATATGATCCTCAAGAGCAAAACCCCAATAACATCAGCCAGTTCAGACCAATCTCTCTTCTCAGTGTAGATGGGAGGATATTCTTCTCAGTTACGGCTGGAAGGCTCACATCATATCTCCTGGAAAGTGGGTACACTGACATCTCAGTACAAAAGGGAGGGATTTCAGGTTTCTGTGATGGTCTATTCTGTATCATTCCCCAACCATGCAACCTTCATGTATACGGGTTTCTCAGAATGGGTTAATTTCTGGGAACCTTGCACTGACCCCAAGAGACAAGCTCAAGAAACCAAATATACATTTACTGACACAGTGAATAAATAGAGCTTTTTTGGGAGGGGGTGAGGGGTGGGGAATCATAAATGAATTTCTTGTAATTAGGTTGAGTAAATGATGTGCTTCTAGTAACATGGATGGGAGTGAGGATGTGACATAGTCTGAGAAGTCTCCAGCTATTATTCTTCAGTGTTCAAGGAATGTTGGTCATGCTTCTAATAACATGGATGGGAGCGAGGATGTGACATAGTCTGAGAAGTCTCCAGCTATTTTTCTTCAGTGTTCAAGGAATGTTGGTCATGCTTCTAATAACATGGATGGGAGTGAGGATGTGACATAGTCTGAGAAGTCTCCAGCTATTTTTCTTCAGTGTTCAAGGAATGTTGGTCATGCTTCTAATAACATGGATGGGAGTGAGGATGTGACATAGTCTGAGAAGTCTCCAGCTATTTTTCTTCAGCGTTCAAGGAATGTTGGTCACGCTGAATCTGCTGCCCTGTCACCCTGACAAAGTCTGCCATCTTCTCCAAGGTTGAGCGGTGGCCCCGTAGGCTTGTCTTTCAGTTCCTCTCCCTTGGGTCAGAGCTGTGCTCAGAGATTAAGGTGGGTTGGATGACTCAAACTATGAATCTGATAACAGCGTCAGTGCTGAAGATGAAATGAGAGAAGAAGAAAATGAGGATGATGACTGGCACTAACAATAATAAAGATAATATATCAGTTATCCCTTAACTTTTATAATAAAAGAAAACACAGTTTTTTACCTTAAAATTAGACTTGAACACCACCAAAATACCAAGGACATAAATGTGAACCCATCTTATATGCAAGCTCATTTTTCTTGCAGAAACACCTTCAAATATTCAGTCATTTTGCATGTGAGATCCTCTCATAATTGATCAAATACATTACCCAATGCTTTCTTTCATCTTCCCATATTTCAGTCTGATGTGTCCTATAACTTTCCCATCTTCCTCTGATCTGATAAAGTTTTCCCTGAATCTTTTCTCTCTCTCTCTCTCTCTCTCTCTGTGACTCTTGTTTTTTTCTTTACCTTCATGGCTTAAAAAAAAAACAAAAAAACATCTTGACTCCTTTTGGAAGGATTAAGTGAAATGCTATGTCCAAGTTCTTACCTTTCCCTGCCTTTTGTAACTTTGCCCTGATGCCTTCATCTCTGAGTGTTGTGCCGCATTATTTGCTATGTTTGAGATGAACTTCTAAGCTGCCAGAGATATCTGTGAAGTTCAACAAAAACGAATGCTCAAATATAACCTCCACCATGTCTATTTGAAGAGTATTTTCATACGAGTGATTCTATCAGTACTGGATCAGAACAAGCAACCACAGCTGAAGCACAGATTTGGTCTTCAATACCTCCCCAAAAAAGCACTGAACCCTTTACACCATCATTTCCATGAGGCTTGGTCTACTGCCACTCCTTCCCAGTACTATGGCCAACTGTTTTCTAGAACTGATGCTGCTTTTCTTCCTCCTCTGCCACGGACCTGAGAGGCAAGGCAGCTTGATCTTCTTGAGTAAAGTGCTATGTCCATCAAGCTTGGTGTCCAGCCACTACCTCATAAACTTGCTGATGTTTCTCTCAACTGTGCTAGTACTTACCTCAGTAATGCCTACAGCTCTTTGGACATCAGTATGAACTGGAGGCACTAAAAAAAAAAAGGCAGGAAAAGTGTATGAAAAAAGAATGAGAAAGAAGAAAGAAAAAAAAAAAAACATAAGAGAAAGGGTTTGACAAAAAAACGTGAAAATCCAAAACAAAAAAGAAAAAGGTTACTGTGAATTAAAGTTAGGTTAAATCAGTTATGCAAAGTTATAATGTTATGCTAGATGATGTGAGGTTATGTGAAAGTTATGTTGTGTTATATGTCATGTTATGCTAAATTAGTTTTGTTTTAGATAAGAATGTTTTGGTTTATGTTGGTTTAGGTTGCTGTTATGTTAGTGTTACTATTAAAGTATTAGTGTTAGAGCTGTTAATGCATTTGAGTTTAAGTGTCTCTCTTTGTCTGTTTCCAACAACTGGAACTTCCTGGTATGTAGCTATGCTACCATCAGAATAGCTCTTCATGTTATTTGGAAACATTAGCTCTCCCACCACGGCAAGGTAGAGACATGTCGGGAGAGAGTTAGTATTGTTAGTAAGCAAGCGTGAAACTGAAAGAAAGGTTAGTATTGTTAGTATGCAAGCATGAAACTGAAAGAAAGGTTAGTATTGTTAGTAAGCAAGCGTGAAACTGAAAGAAAGGTTAGTATTGTTAGTAAGCAAGCGTGAAACTGAAAGAAAGGTTAGTATTGTTAGTATGCAAGCATGAAACTGAAAGAAAGGTTAGTATTGTTAGCATGTAAGCATGAAACTGAAAGAAAGGTTAATATTGTTAGTATGCAAGCATGAAACTGAAAGAAAGGTTAGTATTGTTAGTATGCAAGCATGAAACTGAAAGAAAGGTTAGTATTGTTAGCACGCAAGTGAGAAACTGAAAGAAAGGTTAGTATTGTTAGTATGCAAGCATGAAACTGAAAGAAAAGTTAGTATTGTTAGTAAGCAAGCATGAAACTGAAAGACAGATTAATATTGTTAGTATGCAAGCATGAAACTGAAAGAAAGGTTAGTATTGTTAGTATGCAAGCATGAAACTGAAAGAAAGGTTAGTATTGTTAGTAAGCAAGCATGAAACTGAAAGAAAAGTTAGTATTATTAGTATGCAAGCATGAAACTGAAATAAAGGTTAGTATTGTTAGTAAGCAAGCATGAAACTGAAAGAAAGGTTAGTATTGTTAGTATGCAAGCATGAAACTGAAAGAAAGGTTAGTATTGTTAGTATGCAAGCATGAAACTGAAAGAAAGGTTAGTATTGTTAGTAAGCAAGCATGAAACTGAAAGAAAGGTTAGTATTGTTAGTAAGCAAGCATGAAACTGAAAGAAAGGTTAGTGTTGTTAGCATGCAAGCAAGAAACTAAAAAAATAAAAGAAGATGATAAAAGATTAAAAGAGAACTAATAAAATAAAAGCAGAAGCTAAAAGAATAAAAGAAGAGAACTGAAAAAGCAAAAACAGAAACTAAAAGAATAAATGAAGAGGAAAAAAAAATAAAAGAAGATAAAAAATTAAAATAGGACAAAAAAAATAAAAGCAGAAGCTAAAAGAATAAATGAAGAGGAAAAAAAAATAAAAGCAGAAGATAAAAGAATAAATGAAGAGGAAAAAAAAATAAAAGAAGATAAAAGATTAAAAGAGAACTAATAAAATAAAAGCAGAAGCTAAAAGAATAAAAGAAGACTAAAAAATACATGCGGAAGCTAAAAGAATGAAAGAATAAGACTAAAAAATAAAAGCAGAAGCTAAAAGAATAAATGAAGAGGGAAAAAAAAAATAAAAGCAGAAGATAAAAGATTAAAAGAGGACAAAAAAAAAAAAATAAAAGCAGAAGCTAAAAGAATAAATGAAGAGGAAAAAAAATAAAAGAAGATAAAAGATTAAAAGAGGACAAAAAAAAAATAAAAGCAGAAGCTAAAAGAATAAAAGTAGAAGACTAAAATATAAAAGAAGATAAAGGAATAAAAGAGAACTAAAAAAATAAAAGCAGAAGCTAAAAGAATAAAAGCAGAAGGTAAAAGATTAAAAGAAGAAGACTAAATAAAGCAGCCAAAGGGCTAGAGAAAGGAGGAGGAGAGTGAAAGATGCAGCTGGAGGGCCAAGGAAAGATGAAGACAGAGATTGAAAGATGCAATCAGAAGGCTGAGGAAAGAAGAGACAGAGAGTGAAAGAAGCTTGCAGAACAATGAGAAAAAAAATGGAGAGGAAAGACAGAGGAGAGTGAAAAAATCAGACAGAATGCTGAGTAAAAAAAGAAGAGTGAATTAAGCAGTCGGATAGCTGAGCAAGGACAGAGGAGAGTGAATGAAACAGTTGAATGGGTGAAGAAAGACAGAGGAGAGTGAATGAAACAGCCGGAAGGCTGATGAGAGTGAATGAAACAGCCGGAAGACTCAAGAAAGACAGAGGAGAGTGAATGAAACAGTTGGATGGCTGAAGAAAGACAGAGGAGAGTGAATGAAACAGTTGGATGGCTGAAGAAAGACAGAGGAGAGTGAATGAAACAGTTGGATGGCTGAAGAAAGACAGAGGAGAGTGAATGAAACAGCCGGAAGGCTAGGAAAAAAAGGATAGTGAATGAAGCAGCTGGAAGGCTGAGAAAAGACAGAATGATGTGAATGAAACAGCCGGAAGACTCAAGAAAGACAGAGTAGAGTGAATAAAACATCTGGAAGGCTGAGGAAAGACAGAAGAGTGAATGAAACAGCCGGAAGGCTTAGGAAAGACAGAGGAGAGTGAAAAAAGCAGACAGAATGCTGAGTAAAAAAAGAAGAGAGTGAATTAAGCAGTCGGATAGCTGAGCAAGGACAGAGGAGAGTGAATGAAACAGTTGGATGGCTGAAGAAAGACAGAGGAGAGTGAATGAAACAGCCAGAAGGCTGAGCAAGGACAGAGCAGAGTGAATGAAACTACCGGAAGGCTTAGGAAAGACAGAGGAGAGTGAAGGAAACAGCAGGAAAATTGATTAAAGACACAGGGGAGCGAATAAAACTATCGGAATGCTGAAGAAACACAGAGGAGAATGAATGAAGTAACCGGAAGGCTGAGCAGAGAGAGAGGAGACTGAATGAAACAGCCGGAATGTTGAGGAAAAACAGAGGAGAGTGAATGAAATAGCTGAAAGACTGAGAAGAATGAAAAAAGCAGCCAGAAGGCTGAAAAAGAATGAAGGAAGCAGCCAGAAGGCTGAAGAAGAATGAAGGAAGCAGCCAGAAGGCTGAAGAAGAATGAAAAAAGCAGCCAGAAGGCTGAAGAAGAATGAAAAAAGCAGCCAGAAGGCTGAAAAGAATGAAAGAAGCAGCCAGAAGGCTGAAAGGAATGAAAGAAGCAGCCAGAAGGCTGAAAGGAATGAAAGAAGCAGCCAGAAGGCTGAAAGGAATGAAAGAAGCAGCCAGAAGGCTGAAAGGAATGAAAGAAGCAGCCAGAAGGCTGAAAAGAATGAAAGAAGCAGCCAGAAGGCTGAAAAGAATGAAAAAGGCAGCCAGAAGGCTGAAAAGAATGAAAAAGGCAGCCAGAAGGCTGAAAAGAATGAAAAAGGCAGCCAGAAGGCTGAAAAGAATGAAAGAAGCAACCACAAGGCTTAAGTAAGGAGAATGAAAGAAGGAGAATGAAGGAAGCAGAAACATCAAGTCAGCCAGACAAAACACCGCTGCATTAAATCCACAAGACTGATCATAGTGATGTCAAGTCAACTAGACCGAGTCCAATAGTGTAAAGTCCATGAGACTGAACCCAATGGCATTAAGTCAGCCAGACTCAACCCTCTGGCATCAAGTCAGCCAGACTCAACCCTCTGGCATTAAGTCAGCCAGACTCAACCCTCTGGCATTAAGTCAGCCAGACTCAACCCTCTGGCATCAAGTCAGCCAGACTCAACCCAATGGTTTAAGTCCATGAGACAGAACGTAATGGCATCAAGTCCGTGAGACTGAAACAAATAGCATCAAGTCAGTCAGACCTAACACAATGATGTCAGGTCCAGAAGACATAACCAAGAAGCGCGAAGTCCACAGAACAGACTCCAGAAATGTCAAGTAGACAGAACTCCATGGTGCTAAGTTCACGAGACTGATCCTTTTGTTGCCAAGTCCACAGGATTGAGCCCAATGGTGTAAAGTCTACATGACCTTACCCAGTGGCATTGAGAAGGCCAGATTCAACCCTCTGGTGTCAAACTGGCCTAACCAATGCAGTGGTATCAAGTCTGTGAGACTGAACCCAATGGCGTCAAGTCCATGAGAATGAAACAAATAGTATCAAGTCTGCGAGTTTCACCTCTTTGGTGTCAAGTCCACAAGATCAAACACAAAGAAAAGAAGAATGATGAGAGTGAAAGAAGCAACCGGACGGCTGAAGAAATATAGAGGAGACTGAAAGAAGCAGCTGGAAGGATCATGGAAGAAAGAGGAGGGTGAAAGATGCAGTAGGATGGGTGAGGAAAGAAAGAGGAGGCAGAAAGAAAGGATTGGAAAGTTGAGGAAAGAAGGACAATGAACGAAGGTGCCAGAGGGCTGAGGAAAGATGATGACAGAGAGAGCAAGAAGCAGCCAGAAATCTGAAGATAGATGGAGGAGAGTGAAAGAATACACCAGAAGGCCGAAAAAACAAAGAGGAGAGTGAAAGAATCAACCAGATTGCTGAGGAAAGAAAGAGGAGAGTGAATGAAACAGCTGGAAGGCTGAGGAAAGACAGAAGATAGTGAATGAAAAAGCTGGAAGGCCGAAGAAAGAGGGAGGAGAGTAAATGAAACAGCCATAAGGCTGATCAAAGAGAGAAGAGAGTGAATGAAACAGCCAGAAAGCTGAGAAAAGACAGAGGAGAGAGAATGAAACAGCCAGAATGCTGAGGAAAGATAAAGGAGAGTGATTGAAACAGCCGAAAGGCTGAGTAAACACAGAGGAGAGTAAATGAAACAGACAGAAAGCTGAGGAAAGATAAAGGAGAGTGATTGAAACAGCCGAAAGGCTGAGTAAACACAGAGGAGAGTAAATGAAACAGACAGAAAGCTGAGTACAGACAGAGTGAATGAAACAGCCAGAATGCTGAGGAAAGATAAAGGAGAGTGATTGAAACATGAGCTGGTACTGGTGCAGAGGTGGTACCATGGAAAATTGCTAAAGCCTGATTCCAAGAACCCAAATGAAACAACATCTCGAAGTCCATGGTGCGGAGGTTAGCAAACCACCTCTTCAACTTGATGTCTGACATCTCCTGCCGACTGAGGAATGTATCCACCAAGGTTCTATGGCCAGACTTCACAGCGAAGTGTCTATTCACCAGAAAATATCTCAACTTCTGCGTGGCGTAATGGACAGCATACGCTTCTCTTTCGAAAGTGGACCACTTGGTCTGAGAGAGCGACAGCTTCTGCGAAAGGAAATATAATGGCTCTTCAACTGAGAGCCCATCAGAAGTGGAAGCTGCT